>JAODKC010000028.1:15827718-15848038 GCA_026777985.1 Mormyrops attenuatus
GGGGGGTGTCATATAGGCAACTCAGAAAGAAACTCACAGGTGTACGAACACACACACACACACACACACACCATTGGACTATGACCTGGGCCCATTCTTCTGCCAGCAATAAAGCAAAGAGAAAGACTGAGGCTGTTGGGAAAAAAAACCCTTTTAAAGCTTTTCAAAGCAAGTGCAGGGGGGTGACTCATCCCCTCCCGCAGCAGTCGCTGGGTCAGCCCGGCAAGGGACGGCTTTCACGTATTTCTTGTTACTCTGTTGCCCTAGCAACAGTGTTGTGGTAAGGCATTCCATGACACCGCCGGCTGATCCCCTGGAGCAGTGTCTCCCAATCCAGTCCTCGGAGACCCACAGACAGTCCACATTCTTGCTCCCTCCCAGCTTTTTTCCCCAACAGCCTTGTTGGGAGGGAGCAAAAATATAGACATTACTGGCAGGGAGCTCCGGAGGGAGCAAAAACGTGAACCGGCTGTGGGTCCCTGAGGACCGAATAGGGAAGCACTGCCTTGGAGGACTCCCTGTGCCCCGGGCCACAGACAGCCGCCGGGCCCCCCGTCTCTATTACGTGGTGCCAACACCCCGGGGACGGCCGCCGGAGTCAGTCTCACCAGACAAGTCTTTTCACACAGACCCAGATAATAACTCTGAGGTCTCTCTCCTAAGCATCCAATATTGCAAAAAAAGGACTTTTCTACCGAAAGGCCAAAAATATACAAAAATGATGTAGCGCAGAAAGAATCGTGCTTTTCTTCTTCCAGCAGGGGGTCTACCTTTGCGTTGTCCTCCTGGATGCCGGGCAACGTGACATCAGCCACTGTGACCCTCAGCCGCATCACACTGTTCTTAAAGGTCAAAACCTGACCCGGAGCTGACCTCCTGTCTGGGAGTCACCAGTTGGACATGGTGCCGCAGGTCCAACAGCATGTGACCTTGATGATACATTGGTGGATATTTCACCCGAATGTGAAGTCAACATCCAGCAAGAACTGAATCATCCGGGTTAGGGAACCCTACCAGCAGGATTCGGTATGTGGTAGCAGATACGAACACAATTGGGATCTGCAGCATTACAATTACAAAGGTCCCAGGTGAGACAGGAACCGTTCATATGGATACAGATGCGGGTGTCAGTATACAAGATGCAGGCTCCCCATTAAACGACTGAGATCCCACCACCTTCTACACTAAACAAAATACATTCCCTCCCCATCCCAGGATCAAAGTCAGGAAGTACATTTTACAAAGATTCACAGACATTAAGTGGACCTTTGTGGTACACTCCAGAACTCTATGAATGGCAGCAGTGGATTGGACACAATCCCTCTTCACCCACGGTGGCCTGAAACAATTTATGGATCAGTTGTCCCATTGAGCAGAGAGGTGGTTGAGCCTAGTGGTGGGATATTTTAACAAAGGGCCTTTGTTTCGCAACTTGACGCAGGTGCTATTAAGAGTCCACAAGGAAGTAGATGAAAACAGACAGAACCTCAGTGTTCTTCCCTTTCTTGAGTTGTGGACAAGAAAGTTGTTTGAGGGCCACACCAGTCAGATGACCCATCTGCAGTTAACTCCTCCATGGTCTCCTTTTTTCTCTCCAGTCAACTTGAGGCACCACCAGCAATCGCACAAAACCATTCTGAATCGCCACCCATTCCGTCCGGTTCCTCTGGGATCTAGCGTCCAATGTGAGCTCTAGATTCCCCAGGCAGATACTGGGCAAGTCCAAACAGTCGCAGTCATCTACCTCCTATGTTTGGATGAGTTATCTGAGGGAGGGGGGGGGGGGGTTCCCATGACCTCCCTTTCAAGATGGCTCACTGGACACGATGACGCCCGTGTCCCCAGAATGGGGATTAGGGAAATCAGCTTGCCCAGGTCTTTGCTGCGCTCCTGCTCGTTGACGCACAACACAGCAGTCTTTGTGCCTCAGTAGGGCGGGTTTACAGCAGTGCGTTTAGCGAGCAAAGCAACACCATCTCTGACCCACTTATCAGCCCATTATATAACTCAATGTTCTGACCCAAGACTGTGGTAGCCAGACGGGCCATTGTCAGTAGAACAGGAAGACAAAGATGGACGCTCACTCACAGTGACACACACCCAAAAGGTTCACTATCTAGTTCATTATACACACTCACACCGCTCTGCCCCAGCTACAGATTTTTATCACGCCGGTTGTGACGAGTTTGCCCAGGGAATCCCTGGGAAGCCTATCCCACGACTTCTCCTTGGAGTCTGGTGTATTTTTTTAAGTCCTGTCCTCATTCCTTTTATCATCTCAATAAACCGAAAGGATGTCCTTAGTCACGCCCACTCTGACTTGTCACCAGTGCTTTTCAGGGCGTTGTATCTACCACCCAAAATGCCAAGCCTGAGACACCAGCAGCACCATGAATAAGGAGAGGACACAACCCACAACACTTCCCCACCATTAATAAGCTGACGTGAGGCAGGGCCGACGCAGACTAGGAATGCACTGCAACAGCAAGAATGACTTTCAGCAACATTAAAGTACATTGCAGCTCAGTCAGATACCTAAATCTAACAAAAAAATGTCACCACTGGAATTAGAGTCTTATAAATCAGGCCAACAAAACTAAAGACAGCAAGGCAGATACAATAGGCTGTACAGGTCAGGGTAATCCCTCTAAAAAAACCCTTAAACCATCCACACAGGCAGAAATGCCAAAAGAGTGATGGACATGCCTGCAATACCAGCCACAGACTAAGATAAGTTTACCAGTTAGACACTTATTCAAAAGCCACTACAAGATCCACAGCAGCTGCCTACCCCAGATTAAAACCTACGGCTTTCCCCTAGCACCCTCGCCCCGGTGTCACCTGCCTACTCTGCAGGGTACAAGACCTGGCAAGTCACAGTGTATGCTGAGGGCCCTCCAGCACAGCAGAGCACCCCCTACAGTACCCTGGCAGCTACTTCCTGTGCCTGACAAGTCCATACCAGCAATCTCAAATGAGAGACACTCAGAGTCTGAGTTTGTATAAACGAAAGGATGAAATAAAACAGAAGCAAATAAAGCTCTTTTATAGGTCCCGAGTAATGGATTAGCCTCAACCTCCTAAGAGTTGGAAGGGAAGACTCAGACACCAAGACGCACTCCCTCATACAACCCGGCACACACTGACGAAGGCTGCTGTGTATCCATGTCCTTGTCTTATAGCAAGTGAGTGCACAGCCATTTGCTATATCTAGCTGTTAGAAACACATTACTTCGTTTGGTCTTCCCTTCAATAGGCTTTCAGAAAGTCTAACTTTGGAAATAAAAACAGAAAATGTAAGCCGCATCAATCAGTGCCTGGCTGGGCACTAAAAACCTGGCAGGCTCTATCTAATGTAGTAGACCTGCTGTTTTGTACTTCAGGTGATATATGAAACGTCACATAAACAGATTATGTCGGTAGAAGGATGTCCCAGTCCCAGGACAGTGGAAAACCGCACTGCCATGTGAAATGGCCGCCCGTCTGAAATACAGTGTTTAAAAAAACCAACACCATGTAAAGTCAGAAGGTATCGGAAATGCGCTAGGTCACGGCATCCATCCGTCTCCACCCGCTCCCCATACATACACACACACACACACACACACACACACACACACACCACTAGACGCCCATCCTTAGCGGCAACAGGTCAGCAAGGTGAAACCTGCATACAGATGCGATTTCTAAATTTACACAATTATACAAAACCAGATGCCTCCCATCACGCGGCAGCAGCGGCGCATGCATGGCGTCCACGTAAAAACACGGAGGAATAAAAACAACAGAAAGCCGTGCAGGCGACCTGACGCGCAGAATAGTCGGAGGCTCGCTGCCAACCTGCACAGATCGGCGAAGGCCTGGAAATTGAGCTTCTTCATCTTCTTCTCGCTGAGCCAGTAGCCCACCCGCTTGCCTCTCAGGAAGGTCTGCATCGCCGCCGCTTCGGCACCTCGGATCCGCCGAAAACAGGAAACCGTCTCAGTCCGCGAACCTAAACGTGAAGGAGAGATCATTAAAAAACACCAAAAAGGAGATGCAGTAAGAGCGGCCGGGGTCGCCGCTAAAAATAAATCCACTTAAATAAAGCACATTTCGGACATCGATGTTATCCCAGATAGCTACGCCTGCACTGTGTAAAAATAATAAAACAGGGGAAAACACAAATATTCACATCTGCTGCCGTTTTTAGAGGATGCACCATCATGCAAATAATAAGAATAACGAGTCGCGAGCTACTCGATTTTTAATTTAAATGCGCAGTATTCAGGAAGGCGAGAGTATTTCCCGATAACGCGCCGCTTAACGTGGTCTGTAATGAAACATGCGCCGCGGCGTCACTTCGGTGCACGACTCCCCAGTGCTGTTTAGGAGGCTCGCTAGCAGGTTAGCGAGGCTGGCTGCTGGTCATCCGCGGGGCACCGTACCCGTTAACGCATCTCTCCCTGGCTCTCCGCTTCCCTCGCCCAGCTGCGCCGCCTTCGCAGCCCGCTAGCGGACCATTCTCCGAGAGCCGATCCGCTAGCGTCCCCGATCCTCCTCGCAGCCGCCCGGCGATCCTGCGCTTTCTCTGTTTTCGTACGTTTTAAAGTGATAAGTGTTCCGTTCAGACGAGTCCTGGCTTAGCGGACACACCCTCCGAAGTCAGGCTGGATTCAGTTGCGCCGGGCATGGCATCATACCCCCACCGCAGCCATGGAACACACTGCGCCGTGTACCAAATGCCTTCTCTTTCTGCCTCTCTCTCTCTTTCGCCAGCTCTCCTTCTTTCTCTTCCCGTACAGTAAATTGAAAGAAAAGCATGCGTCAGCCTCCCGACAGCTCCCCTAGGTGGCGGCAGGACAGCATCGTCCCTCTCCTTAAAGAAACAGGGGACCGCGACTGATCGGGACCCGGGCTCGGGATGGCCGGGGACCCAGGCTGGGTCACCCCTCGGCTCTGAGCAGACGCTTGGGCGAAGTGGGCCGGTTTAAATATTGTTTTTAGTCACACGGTTCGATTTCATCAACAATATGCGTGGGTTTCTGGAATACGGCGAAGGCAACGTCTGATTTACCGGCATCAACAATATACCTTCTTAAACATGGTAACGATTTTAGAGATCGTCGCGAAAATCCATATTGGAATTATATATAATTTTAAAGCAGTGTTGAAGGCGATGCAGTCATCGCAATTAGCCTTAGATCACAAATGCGTTACCTTATCAATTGCTGGTGGATATTTGCAAGTGATCCACAACTTAAGAAAGTGTCCAGTGAAGACGCCGTAAGCTCCAAGAACGATCAACCATAGTCATAGATTAACGCAGAATTACCTTGACGTCTTGCGTCAGGACCTGATATACTCCTTCACAGATACTGTTTGCATATCACTTGAGTGGGATGTGAGCATTGGTCACCTTAAGTAGTAAATGGGTGGGTGCAATGGTTTATATCTCAATAGTGCAGTATGGCTGGGTGGTACTGCGAGTACTGCTTCAATAATTAACAGTCATACAATCCAGTCTACTGACAGAATAAACATTATTGTGAAAACAGAGTGATAAAAGGTCCTATATGACACTATATGGTATTTGTTAGTGCATGGTAGTCAGCTGATTAGTTACACAAGTTTCTTTTAAGACAGAAACACTAAACTTCCAATTCCTTAAGATCGGTTTGCGCAAAGGCAGGCTAAAATAAAACCCTGAAAAAATAAGAGACCATGCAGCAATAGCTCAATTAGGCTGCTTTAAAATTGAACAGACTCAAAATTCAACAAACGCGGGACCCATCGTTTGTATTAAAATCTATAGTTCCCATAACGGGAAGCTTCAAATGGTCCGAGAGCAGCTTCCTTACGGAAATTGATATTGATTTTCACCCAGAACCCAGCAGCAGGGAATTAAGGTGCAAAGAGAAAATTTGCCATCCGACTTGGATTTTCTGCTTTAACTTGTATTCGGACGAATCAAATAACGTACACAGTACTCTTATAACATGGTTAGATTAGTAATTTTACAAACGCGGGTAAACTTACTTAATCAGGATATACACTAAGACTTACAACGCCCACACAATACCAGACAATATTCAATATATGAATATTACATAGAAGCAAATCTAATCATACTTTGGACTATTGATTAGATATTGAACTCCACTGCTGTAAAATGATAAAAGATATCTTAGGCTATATATCACCGCAAGCCTGCACTGGAAAATTGGATGAATTTTTTAAATAAAACACGATTCTCTTATCTGTTATTTAACAGAAAGGATAAATGTTGTGCATTCAAAAAGAAAAAAATCTAGGGGTTATTCGACATTTTTTTCCATTAGGCAAATAACTTCTCCAGTAGTAATGTGACTTCTCTCCTTCTATTGGACGGTTTTCGCGTTTGGCTTAAGTTATCCAGCTAACTAGGAAATTCTACTTTGTGGAATATGAATGAATGAATGAATGAATGAAGCCTGCACAGGGAAAAATTGATGAATTTTGGGGAAATACCCCCATAATGTTCAGGATAAGTAGCCGGCGCATGATTAATATCTTATGTGAAAAGATGTAATCAAAAACAATCACTTAAATTACATTAACATTAAACACGTTAAAACCATATGACTCAAATCCAGAAATGTGATGAAATAATGGTACTGAAACGTATGTAAGACTTTGTCGTTCGCAACCCTCCAAGCCACAAGAGGGCATCACTGCTCTCGGAGGCTTTAGAGAAGTTCAGAGGGAGGGGTTAAATTCTCCCGGATGTAGCATTTTTTCTTTTTTTAAAAGGAAGTTGATTAGCTGGAAGTCAGATGACAGCAGACATGGGGAACACTGATCTGGACGGATGTGGTTAATTCTGAAACTAAGAGACTAAGAAAAAAAAAGTTAGCCAGTAATCTAGTTGTTCAACTAGCAAAGAAAGGTGGGCTGCGTTGTGTCCGTTTTGGCGTTGTTAAAGGTTTTATGGGAAGTGGTAAATCGAATAAGAAGTTTGATAAATACAAATCTGACACATGCATGCTAAGATTTATTCCGTTTGTGCGCGGGTGTGTTTATGAATGTCATATTTCCACGTAATCGGAGTGGCATTATTAAGCGGTTTAGATTTTTCGTAGTATTCCCGAGATTTAATGTTAGCAATTAAAAAAATGATTTTACGTAAGGTTACACAAATACAGCGGGCGTCATCTGAATAAGTCACTTAAGCATGTGTATAGCGAAGGACAGTTAACGCAATACGTATATTTTCTTTAACTTTTTTAGATAGCCAACATGTAACGCGATGTCGATTTATTAAATTAAATGAATACGATTTCGCATTTTAACAACAAAATGACTGTGCTATAAATGTTGCGCAATAATATGGCTATTTCGCCAGACATCCCGACACAATATCCATTTTCATTTATTGAATTTAGGATCTTAGCATAAACATGTAATGTCCAAGTTAGGATTGACCTAATTAGTCACCCCTATTAATCAAGTGAGGATGTCTTTACTTACTAAAAAACAGCTGATCTTGATCTCACTTGTATAGTTCCGCTTTCTCAGCATGTTTTAGCGCCGTGCCTAGGGGGGAACTTTCAAATAGATTCTTAACGCAAAAATACCCAACAAGTATTTCAATGATATGCTGGGCTATGGAACCAAGACCATTCTCATGAAGTCTGTTGCATTGTGTGAACTGTAGCAATGTCACAACAATACAGACCATTGTCCTTTTTCCAGACTGGAGTATGGAGAATGATGAACTTCCGCCAACGGATGGGATGGATTGGCGTGGGGCTGTACCTTTTGGCTAGTGTGGCAGGCCTTTTCTATGTCTTTGAGATCAGCCAGACCTACAACCGACTGACGCTGGAACGTGTAGAACCTGTGGCTCCTGGGCCACAGCCCACCGACAACTCTGCTGTCCCTCCTTCCTCGTGGATGCACATTCTGAAGATGCACCTCCTGTCCTTCCCCTTTTGGCTGTGGGCCGCCCTCTTCCTCATCCCTTATCTTCAAGTATTCCTCTTTCTCTACTCCTGCACCCGTGCGGACCCCAGGACTGTGGGCTATTGTATTCTGCCCGTCTGCCTGGCTGTACTCTGCAAGCGGAACAAAACCTTTACCAAGGCGTCCAATCAGATCAGCCAGCTTCAGCTGATTGACACTTAACTGAAACCAGAAGGCAGATGATCAACCCGCTAACCAAGAAACTAGTAAAAGATGGGTTGAGAAGGCAGGTCTTCATAGTTTTCAGTTGCTTATTTTATTTGGAATTCAGTGTTCACACTCCACTTATCAGATTCATATACTGGTGATTTCTGTTTGAGCTAAAAATTATTGTGGTTTTTTAAATAAGCAATTACGTATGCTGATGATAATGCTGATTCAGAAATGAGTGCACAAGAGGCTACCTACATCTCAGAATATCTTAGGAAGCCATTGAACATTTATCTCAAATTAGCAAAACGTACCAAATCCTGCAGGAAGGTACATGGCTGCAGTTATTCAGATCTGCTGTTTTCTATGGTAGCCCGACTGGGTTTTTAGGCTCAGTGTGTCATGTTGATAATATTTTTAAAACACTTTCTATAAAGGTGGGTTTGAGCATTCCACCTCCTTTGCAAGGTGAAAATGTCATACTGTTAAGTGGCTTTATATATTTAATATATCTGTCTGGTTATGTAAATTTTGAGCAAGTGTGAAATCAGGTGGAATACTTTGTGCTTTGGAAGTTGGCATGTGTTGTTCAGTTAGACCTTTCAAATGGGACAACACTGGAAGCAGTCAGGGATCCAGACTTGAACTTGTCTAACACTGTAAGGGGAGGGGACCACACATTCCCTGCAATTTTGCTCAATATCCTTCTTGGTGTGGGGATTTGTTTATATTCATATATACACAGGTTCTGTCTGGCTAATTGGTGTAATTAAATTTGCAGTATCACCTGATTTGGGCATGCTTTTTTTGTTACATTTGATGGCGTTGAATTGTCTTGTGAAATTTCTCGTATACACCTTGTCGCACCACGGTACAGCATTGTGGGAATGGCCTCAGGCTCAGTTAAGGAACTGTTAGATGACAGGCCATAGTTATTGCCCATTTGGCAGTGCCAGTGTAAATCTTTATAGCCCCTTTTCCTTTTATGAAGGGTCTTATATTTTTTCAGTGAGAAATTGTGTTCAGGAATGTTTTGCCTTTCAAATGCACTGTGATTAATTTTTAATAAAGCATTTTGAGAATAATGTGCTAATTATTTGTAAGGTAATTTGTTCATGTCCATAGTAAGCAGTACAGAGGGGCTTCACTTATGGTTTCACTTATGATATGTTACATACAATAATTTTTAAGTAACACTAACATTTGCCTCACCACAATTATCTTGAGTGACAATTCACAACAAGATTGCAGGGTAAGGACATGGTCGTCTGTTTCAGATTGAGTGTCATGTAAATGTGTAATTTAAAAAATTAAAGCGACGTTTCCAAAGGCCAATCTACCTGGGATTAATATAGTAGATTATAATCATTAACCAGGAGTCTGTTCACCGTAGTGAATAACATTAAGCACGTTCTACACAGTTATGATTATTACAGTCATACGACAATTATGCCTCAAACCCATCTATTACAGCCAAATGTTAACAACAATATTTATCTTTATTAGCATGTTATTCTACCTTAACCTACCTTCTTTTTCACAAACCAATGCACTAAGAGCATTTCCCAGTAAATTTCCTGTGTCCGTGCATGGAAACAGTTTTACCTGAGAAGACTGCACAAGAATCGCAGGAGAAAACAAATATTCAGGGTTCCATACAATGAAAAAGACTAAATATATAGCAACGAGCTTGCAAATACACAGATCGGATAAATCCGACAGCCGAATGCGGGAAATGGCTGTACACAAACATAAGCAAGTTTGATAATTTCCCGCCAGTCGTGTTTTCGTGACCCGGAAGCGGAAACGCCACATAATCGCTCCGCGCGCGCGTCTATTTCGTTTTCTGCCTATACCTCAGAAAAGGTAGAACTGCTGAAGATTGCGGCCAAAATATTTGTTGTGCAGTATACTATGTGCTGCAGTAATTAATTGCGGTTTATTACAACACCGTGCCCTTCGGCCCCGTTGTCTGTCCATTTCGCCCTGGAAGAGGAAGTTAAAACGCGCTATTGTTTTTAGGGGGTGGGCGTGTTTGCGTCTATCTTTTTTTTAAGGATGGCGCTGAACGGCGAGGAAGAAAGCACGGTTTCTCTTGTGGACGTTTTGGAAGAGAACGATGAGTTAGAGGACATAGCCTACGCGGTGCTAGGCGCCAGCGATCCGGACAAATGCTCATATCCGCAGGTAGGAAAATGCGTCTCCCTCCGTCCCGTATGCACCCGAAGATCAGCTGCCATTGGGAGCAGCAGCAGCAACCCAGACTACAAAGCATTAGAAAAGCAATCAAGCAAACCAATTTCTGTAATAGTAAATGATTTCTTAGGGACCATAAACACAGCAAATAACATTCAGTTTTTATCCCTATTTTTAAGACAATAGTTATGTAGGAATGCGAAATAAAAGCAGACGGGTATGATAGTTTTACCTAGCCTTTTGGTGGTCCAAGTCCTACCGGCCTCCCCGGATATCTCGCGGTAATGTGTAATACCCGTTTTATTTTCCTCTCAGGGCTACGTGAAGAGACAGGCGCTCTATGCTTGCAGCACCTGCACCCCAAAGGGTGCCGAGCCGGCGGGGATCTGCCTCGCCTGTTCTTACAAATGTCATGAAGGACATGATCTCTTCGAGTTATACACTAAAAGGTGAGCCATGTCCAGGGGCTTCTTGGCCGCGAGGAACGGGTACTGAATGCATTGGTTAGAACAATGGTTCCCCCCCCCCGAATGTTTTTATTCCAACCCTACGTTGATCAGGCTTATATGGTCCTAAGTATGCTAATAGTGAATGTGGAAATTTGAAAGCGGGTTGGAATGAAAACACCCTAGGAACAGGATTGAGAACCACTGGGTTAGAACATGCACTCTGTATACCCTAGCATGTTATGTCGGAAAGCCTGCCTGCAATTAACTATTAATTTAATATAAAATTACTGATCATTACACGGTGGATTTGGTCAGTCTTAAGATTGTTAAACAAAGTAAGCAATATCGGGTTAAGACTACTGTAGGTTTATGTAAACAGAATCCGTTCGTTGTGGCTCCCTCTGCCGTTGTTTCTTAGTGTTTTTTGTGAGTAGGTGTAAGCCGGCCAAACCAATACACAGGAGCAGAAATATGCAGTTTTTTGGTAATGCTTGAGTTGCATCTTACCCTGTACGTCAGGTGACTAAATAGCCTCACCACAGTAATTGAAAGTGGAAGAAGAGCGCTAACGTAGCATAGGATGAGCGTACTTTCTGTGTTAGGCTGACCACCTAGGTGTGTGAACTCGCCTCTTCATGTTTATTCAACCTTTTCTTTGGCTGCAGAAATTTTCGCTGTGACTGTGGCAATGCGAAGTTTGGGGTATTCGAATGTAAACTCTTCCCAGTAAGTCATATTATGCCCTCTCCCTCTCCCCAAAATTATAAACACTGCTGATTTTCCCAGTATCCACCATGTGCTGTTTTCTCTCTGGTTTTGTATAAGGAAAAGGACAAAGTGAACTCCAACAACAAATACAACCACAATTTCTTCGGCTTGTACTGTACCTGCGACAGACCGTATCCAGACCCAGAGGACCAGGTGAGACCCCTGACCCAGTGTGACTTCACCACAACCCTGGAAGCGGAAGCGGGCGTGCACTGGCTAACAAATACTCCTGGGTAATGAAGTTCCCATTATCCTTACCAGGTTCCAGATGAGATGATTCAGTGCATTGTTTGCGAGGACTGGTTCCATGGAAGGGTGAGTTTTATTTACACTGGGGGGTGGCATGCAGATTTAAAAATCTGACTGAGTCAACATGTGGGGAGTGTATTTGCAGACTGCCGTCTTTCTCCTCAGCACTTGGGCTGCACGCTGGCAGAGTGTGTGGAGCTGCAGGAGATGGTGTGTGAAGCCTGTATGAACAAGGCCCCCTTCTTATGGAACTACGCTGATCACATTGCAGGTATGCAATTCAGGCACAACAGGAGCACCCCCCCTCCCCCATGTAAAATATAATTTATTTCTGATTAGATGTATGACACTTTCCAGAGCCTCCGGTTACCAAAATGAGCCCCTCCAAAGAAGAGGTGGAGGTAAATGTTGATGACTCGGATGGTAAGAAGACAGAGGAGTCTGCAGGACCCTACCCATCCACCAGTAGCGGCCTGGAAGAAAAGGTACTGAGGCTGGTGCAGAACCACATAGGCACTTGTGGGTGATGAAAGGCCATCGCTTCTTTTGGGGTTGGAATTCACAGGATTCGCTTCCGAATCGCATTGGGCTTGCAATCCAGATTTGCCAGCAGATGGCGCTGTGCCACAGCTGTTACCCCGCAGTGAACTCCCGCCAAGCTGTACCACTCTTCTTCGTGGTTAATTAGCAGGCTAATGGTCCTTGTGAAATACAGGTCTCCCTGCTCCTGGCACGGCGCAGCCAGGATTTTGCTGTGGCCTGCTGCACAAGACTGCTTTGCGTAGCACACCTTTTTGGTGAAGCTAAAGGTCACGCTGGTTCCAGTTGGCAGCTTTGGCCACATGAGCGTCAAAGTGACAAACTGGCACGTCAGGCTGGTATTTCATGCTGCCGTCTTCCTCCCCACATGCCACATCCAAGGTGCCGACAGACCGGCTGTCCGGGTGCAAGCGGACGCACGAGCAGATGGTGGAATCCACGGCAGAGCAGTGCAAGCTAGAGATGATGAAGGCCCAGGGCGTGTGCAGACCCAGGGCAGGGGCGGTCTTCTGGCCCTACGTGTGGCGCAGCCAGCTGTGCACCTGTATCAGCTGCAAGGTACGGCTATACCGCCACTGCCATCGCCATCCTCAGCCAAACATCTAACCCTCACCTTCCTAATCCCAAGCCACTGGCTCTCACCTGGAGACCCCCTACCCAGTGGGGCTGGCTGTGGTGTTCCCATACCAGACGGTAGTGTAGATGACTTGGCTGATTTTTGTCATGCATGGAGTCTTTAATGATTTATCTGAGGAATCGGCTTAGTTTATGTAATCTATGGGTTAAGTCCCCTTTATTTTGCGGGTGTAAATAATTTACCTGTTGGGCTATGAGTAATAAGTTCCAAAATCTAGATTTCGCCATCAATGCAAGAACTGCCAACCATGTGGCCCCCAAGGTCCTAATGACCCTCCAGTATACTTCTGGTGGCACTCCTGTAGAAGCACTCACTGGAAGCCATTCTTGTGGAATGTCTCCCATCACCCTGCAGCGTGCCTACGTGGTGACTGGTGTGCCCTTCCTGCTGGATGAGTCCGACACTGTCCTGGCCTATGAGAACAGGGGACGATTGGAGCGGGGGGCATGTGACCCGCTGTTGACGGCTCTCAACACGCTCGACCACGTCCAACAGCTGGAGGTCATCTACGGTGAGGCGGGAGGGGCCACGGAGCTGCTCTGCTAGTGGTGTGGCGGCCATGCGAGAGGCCAGTTTAACATCAAGCTACCACTCTCTGCTCCCCAGAATTCAACGACATGAAGACAGAGTTGAAGGACTACCTGCAACGGTTTGTGGAAGAAGGAAAGGTAAGGAGCTACACAAGTGCTCCGATTTTCTAACCATGCACGGTTAGGCCGGATAATCTGCCAAAAGCAGAATAGTGAAGACGTTGAGGTGTGACTGCCTGCTCACCACTTTTTCCCAGGTGGTGGCACCGGAGGACATCCAGCAGTTCTTTGAGGAGCTGCAGAGCCGGAAACGGTGCCGGACCACCGTTAGCCAGTATTACTGCAGCTGAGGTATCCCTGCTGCCCGCCAGGCCCCTGCCAGAGGATGCCATCTGCCCATGCATGAGCGCTGCCAGCCGTAAACACCCATGATACACCCTTTATGTTGCTAGGAAATAAAAATTCAAATGACCAAAGAGGAGGTATGAGGCCATGTTAAAGATGCAAAGCTGACTTTGCCTCAATGGTACCATGGAAACGGCATGAGGCTGGGCTGGTGCTGAGGCAGCCAGGGGTCTCTGTGGTGACGTTAGTCTCTGGTCACACTGGCTGCCTGTCTGTTGGCTTCTCTGGTCTAAGATGATAGTATGTGACTGTTAACTAAGCTGGACAGGAAGCCGGTCTGTCACATATCTTGGGTTGTCAGCCAGTGCTCACATCTTCATTCATGTTGTCTTTAAAGCTTAAGGAGAATTAGTTTAAAAAAAAATTCATGTCCTAGCTGTTTTTTTTTTGTCTTGCGCAATAAAAGGACTGGTTTGTTTTTATGCTACTTCCTGTGGCTCATTGTTATTCTCCTCCTCTTCCGCCATGTTCACTAAGCCTGTGGTTAGCAGGCTTACTTCTGTTTGCAAAGTGGAATGAAATCAGGCAGGCAAAGGTATGTAGAAGCACTTTTATTGTGAAGAAGCTACGCAGTTGCAAACTGTATGTTCCTTGCTGTTAACACCCCATCTCAGAGCAGTAGAAAAATAGAACCAGTGAGACTTTACAACCTGGTACGAGTCGTCTACAAGAAAAGGTGTTAGGTTTTATATATATATATATATATATATATATAAACAAATATGGCAGACATACTTGTTATACACAATCATAACAAATGACATTTTCCAGAGGTTTCTGTTCAAAGGTACCTACAAAATTAAAAAATACTATATCTCAAAAACACTATGTACATGAAGCATATGTAGAGTCTTAAAGGACTGGTTACCGCAGCTCTGTAGAAAATTTGCTTGCATAGGACAAAAGTTCACATCGTGGGAAATGGCCAGCCGGTGGCCGGGGAAGGCACACGCTCGTCGCTCTACCAAATAAAAGCAGGACGACGTCAAAGGGACGGCTGGATTCATCCTAGAAAAACGGGGGCGGGTGAACAGCGGTCTGCATATTTTCCTCATGAAGCAAACAGAATGGAAATGTTTTTTTTTTTCCTTTTGCTCTCAAAATCTCCTCAGAAGCCACGTGAAGACACACAGCCTTCCACCAGGGTCCGTGTGCTACTCTGTCATCCCAGGAACCGTGGCCACATGCTCACAAAGCAGGGTGGGGGTCTGGGCAGGCGGCTGCGTCACGCAGGGCGAAATCGTTACCACGCTGTGATTCGAGCTGCGAGTGTGCTGACCAAAAAGGAAAACCCGGCTGCGAAGCCCACACAGCGGCTGAGAGGCGACCTCTGCACCAGGACCAATCGTCCAACATAAACCACATACTGGCTCCCAGTTATGGCTTCCACTTTGCATGTGCTAAGAGATCATCAGGCCCTCACCAGGCAGAAAAAGAACTTAATACTGCTGGTGAACACCAGAAGGCCAGAAAACAATGGGATCGCATGCCTCCCTACCCACAATTCAACAGCGCCGCTCCCCTCCTATGAATGTAATACTAACTGGCTGGACAGGAAGGTGAGGTCACTTGGGGGTCACCGATGAGGTTCAGAAAAAAAAAACAAGTGTGTGGCACCCTCTTAGCATCCCAGGAAAGAAAATAAACCATACATCCGCTACCCGCGTGTAGGGACAGGCTGAAAAGAGGCCTTTGTTTACACAACCCACACTTAACTGGATGCAGACTGGAATTTCAGTTTCAGTACCCTCCGACTGGACCGAGCCAGGTCCCTCTGCCTCCTCCCGGAGCAAGACAGTGGTTTTCACCCTTCAGAAACACAGGGCCACTGTCCTCCCATGATCACGCCGAAGCAGCGGCGTCACTCCGACTATATAACGTGAAATGAAGATGACAGGATTAAAACGCCAATGACTAAAGACAACACTTGAGATTGATTTTAAGGGGGAACCTTTCCTGCTGCAAGCTGGATCACTTCCCAGCGCGGGGATGATACAAAGTGGAAATGACCTGCTGTTCCAATAATTAAAAAAAAAACAAAAAAAAACAGAAGGATCCTTCAGCTCCGCATCGAATCGGTGCCAACAGCAGGAGAAGGACGGCTCTGTCCGTTCTGGGAGACGGCATTCCTCTCTAACGTCGCGGAGCAGCACAGACCATGTGAAAGCAAACTCCGCATTCTCCACAGAGATGGCCTGAAGCGAAAAATAAGCCCAGATAGGGGCTACATGTGGAGACTTCAAACGAACGCGATCAGGTTCTTAGATCTCAACAGGTATGTTCTCTAAAAATGGAAAACAGGAGTCAGCGCCCAGCCTCCATCCGGAGGAGTGGGAGGTGGCGGGGCTCCTGCGGCAGGGTCAGAGCGCTATTTCGGTCTGCCCAGCTCCTCTGCCCTGACCTCTGAGCTGGATGCTGACATTTGGACTTGGCCAGGGCCTTTACATGTAGGGGGGGTTCCCAGGATCTGGGGGGGGGCTGCTTTGGAGCACTGTGATATGGAGTGCGTGAAACCAAAGCAGAGAGAAGATGCAGAAGTGGCGTAACTGTAGAGGCGAAGCCTCCTCCCGAATCGCTAAGTCACCAAGTCTCTCTGAGCCCTGCTGATACAGCCCCCCCATCCCCCCCCAGACCCACAAGAACAGAGGCAGAGCGTGAAACTGGGCCCTGGGCTGACACACTGGCCCCACATTAGCACATTTTCAAAGCACTGCGATGCCACGCTGCCCCCTGCAGATCACGGCTGATGCGCATTGTCCTCAGCGCATCCCCTGCAGATGCTGATGGCGAGTGCTGCGGCTAAGTCAGCAAGCACCTTAGCCATGTCAAGACTGGAATTAGCAGTAAGAGACGGAGGCGGATTTGCATACGAGCGACGGGCTTAAGGCGGCAGGCTTGTGCCGCGGGCTGCATCGCATGAGCGACCTACACTAAAACGGCGATAAATTGGCAGGATTATTACAAGCAATATAGGGCACAGAGGTAGAGATCTGCAGTGTGGGGGGGGGGGGGAACACAGAAAACAGGAGCCCGCCTGTAGGTTCAAGATTAGCCCAGGAGGTGGCACTGTGGAGGTCAGGAGGTTTCAGGCAGCGAGGAGAGAGGTCCAGAGTCGTGGTGGCACTCAGCCGAGCACAGCGGGGCAGCACCGGCTGAGGAACGGGTCAGAGGAAGCAGGATCGGGTCACGTATGAGACAGGAAACCAGACAGACGTTTCTGGAGACATCCCACTCGGGTTTCAGTTAGTGGTTCCACGACGCAGGCGACTCGACCGCCCCAACAGTGCCATCAGTAACACCAGACCACAGGGAAAATGACACTGCCAACTCCTTTCCCACAATGCACTGTGACCAAAGCTGGCTGGCTGAAACGCATCCCCACCTTTCTGACGTGGCTTAAGTGAGCAGAAGCCCTTGGGCCGGAACATGGAGGGGGGCAGTTACCTGGCAACTGCAACCGCTGCTGCCTGTCACGCGGCTGGAAAAAGATCCACTGCACAGCGCGGAAGAGTCGTTTCTCCGGTTACGAGAAAAAAAAAAGAAAAATGCGACAGGAAACGGGGGCAGCCAGGAACAGGAAGTGATGGTGAACGCTGCACACTGACAGAGGAGGAAAATGAGGCTGACAGCGCGTGTGGAGATTGCCGACAGGTCACAATCATGCGCACTGCGGACCATGTGCTGCGCCGGCTAATAAAGGGACCCGCTGTGTCAAGCTACTCCGATGAGCCATCAAACTGTCCCTCGTTACCTGGAGACGGCCTCTGCTTATTATGGGTTGTACTTTAGGGCACGTGAAGCCGCACAGTTTGGCATCTGGAACAGAGATAGCCCTTAGGGCGAACACGACCACATGCACTACAGGGATGCGTCTGCGTCACGAGTTCAACAGCGTGCCGGTGGGGATGATGCCGAGCTTAGCGTTAACGCCCTAAGTGGGTCTGGACCCCAAGTACCTTCGATCGGTACTGGGAAATAATGCTGTTACTGAATGGGCATGTCAGCATGTGATGTCAAACAGCCAAAGCCTGGGATCTGAACCCAGAGGATGGTGCATAAATGCAGAGCGTCCTGTAACATAGGGTGGTGTTCACCATGACCAGCCCGGCGGGGGTGAAATGTGCAGGACAGATGGCACCTCCGAACAGCAGCAGCCACAACGTACGCCACTTACTGCAGTCTAGCTATTAGCCATTACGGTCATAATATTTGCAAATTAAAGGTGTGTGCGAGGCCTGCGGCGGGAAGGGATCATCTTGCCAAGCTAATGCGGGGTCCATCCAGAGCCTACGTACCGATCAATGGTGGTAGCAGAGGGACACGAGAAGCTGGGGGCCCAAGACACATCAGGAGGGGGGTAACAGCTTCAGGGATTTAGTGAACAAGCAGGAGCTTATTGGGTCATCACACAGCTCTGGGCCAGATAACCAGGCCACTGGAGCCCCGTGATGAGCCCCACCGAGCAGCTCCCCGCCCAACCAGCCCTCCCTTCTCCCTTTAGTTCCTTGTGCTCCAGTCCATGGTTAAAGTGCAGATTTGCGGTAGGAGTATTCGGGCTTGTTGGGAGACCTGCGGTCCCGGCTAGACACGGCCTCTTCGCCGCTGCTGTTCCAGTGGGGGAGCAGCACCCCCCCCGGCTCGGCCCCGCCTGCAGACCCCTCCGGTGCGCTGGGGGAGCGCAGCGGCGCCAGGCCGCAGGTTTGGTCCGACTCGTTCTTGGAGCGGCCCCTGGAGACGTGGGTGCCAGGCACAGGCACGCGCTGCAGGGGCTGCTCCAGAACGTCCAGGCGCAGGGGGTCCGCAGGGGGCCAGGTGGGGGGTGGCATGTCGGGCATGTAGGCTGGTGGGAGGGGCCCGGGGGCTGGGCGGGCGGCACCGTAAAGGTCGGGTCCCACGTAGGGCAGTGGGGGTGGTGGTGTGCGCCGGCTGGCGCCAGGAGTGGTGGGACGGCAGGGGAAATCATAGAGGTCGGGGAAGTCGGAACGGACATCTGGCTGAGGCTCAGGACCATGTTTCTTGCAGGGGGGCAGGCCGTGCCGGCCGGGGGGGCAAGTCCCGACCCCAGTGGCATAGTGCTGCGGGGGGGGCATGGTGAAGGCGTGCGAGTGGAAGTCACCACGCTCGCCGTCCGCAGGACCCTCCGGGGAGCGCCGCTCCTTCAGGCTCATGGCCGAGACACCCATGGCGATATCTGGCATGAACTCATTGATGACTGGCTCCATGTTCTGCAGAAGGCAGCATCGGTACTCCTTACAACATGAACAGCCATTTAAGAAGATGAGCTAGGGTTTTACTAGGTAAGTTTTTCCCAATCCGGTCCTCGGGGACCCACTGACAGTCCACATTTCTGCTCCGGTAGCTGCGAGGAAGCAAAAACATGGACCGACTATGGGTGCCCGAGTAGCGGATCGGGAAACACGAATCCCACACCTTCTCACAGAGGTCAGCAGCTATCCCCCCCAAAATACTCACCCCTTGCTTGTCCAGGGGGATCGTCCGGACACCGGGCAGGCTGGTACAATCTGGGGGCAGGACCTTGGGGGCTGCTGGGTAGGCGGGGCTCCCATGCTTAGAGGTGGGATGTCGGGGCAACACTGTGTGGTTGCATGGATATGAGAAGGAGCGGGATGGGGGCTGGCTGGGTGCACGAGGCCTCCAGCTGGCCTTCAGCTGGGTGTGGCCAGGCGTGGTGGGGGGATGGTAGGGTGGGGGGGGCGGGGGCAGCGGTGGGTGGAAGCCTGCCATGGGTTCCAGATCGGCAAAGCCGCCGTCCACCGCTGGCGTGCTGTTGACCCGACATCGACTCGCCTGGCGCAGTGCCAGCACCGGGCTCTCGTCTCCAAAGCGCTCGTCGGGGAAGAACTTGTGCGGGTTCTAAAGTAAGTAAAAAAAAAAAAAAAAAAAAATATAAAAAACAGGACATTAATGATGCCATTCTGGATGTAGCAGAATAATACATTATAATACAGACGCTCCTCTACTCACGAACGAGATACGTTCCGAACGGCCATTCGCAACTTGAAATGTTATATAAAAGTTATTATTCAACATTTTAAGGGCATACGCAAGTACAAAAAACTAGGATGCTGGCAATACGCACACTACGCTGCTGCATGGTGGGAGTAGCGGCCAGAAGTCATACTAGGCGGAATTGATGCGCAGAAAAAATTGATGTTGACAGGAAACGGGAGCCCAGTGAACACAATTTGGACTTAAAGTCCTCTTCATTCATATGTCTGAAAGGTCGTAAGTTGAACGTTCATAAGTAGAGGAGCGTCTGTAATAATAATAAAAGATGAAAAATAAAGCAGCTTCACAAGCCCCAGACAGAACCAGCACCCCCCCAACCCCCCCCCCCCCCCCCCAGGGGCCCCCCCCCCCCCAGCCCCCACCCCCGCGGGGCGGGGCGCCGG
>JAODKC010000028.1:15875505-15889321 GCA_026777985.1 Mormyrops attenuatus
CCTTTAATAATTGCTGACTCATAAAACCAAAACCTCTAATAATTCAAAGGTTCCCCCCCTCCCCCTATCTCCCGCCTCCTCTCTGAATGAACCCTTGCCAAAAGGCTTTGACCTCACATTTTTACAGAAGTGCAACAGAGGTGAATGTGTGTTATCTATAGGGGAGGGGGAACACCACCAAATATACCGTCGATCCCTTTCCTGTCTACCCAGGCATTTAGCACCTGGCTTCATTTGGCTGCAGCAGCACCAAAACAATTACAGAATGGGCCACAGGCCTACAGAACAAACAGGCAACAGAAAAAGGAACACATTCTGGACAGCACTACCAGATCACGCTGTCTGACAGAGAACCACCTGAGGGTCCACACCCTCGTTTTGCGCGTGTGCTTTTGGGCGCATGCGTGCTGCAACCTCAGCGGCTAGGAACAAATGCCAAGGACCAAAGCAAACTCACAGCCCAGCCCCTGAACACTTTACAACCGGAGCACTTTCGGCCACAGTGCTCCAGCCAAATTAAAACCATACCCCAGGCACTAAAAATAAACGACAACACACTACCAAAGATGACACCCTCGCTCCCCAAGAGTGTCTCCTACACTCACGAGATAACAACCTTCCGTCGAGACCCGTGCTACACCACCAGCAACTCGGACTCCAAATTCGGTCAAGGCCGTAACAATTACAGACTCTGACAGAGAAGCAAATGAATATACGACCCAGTTCTATAAAACTCACAGCAGACGACTTGAACAGTACCTGGGCTGGCGTTCCGACCCTGCTGCCCGACTACAGGGGCACGTTGAGCGCTGTTCGCCGTGCAACATAAAGAACGGCGAGAGGGAAACAAATGAATGTGTCAGTCATGCTTAGGAAAGCTGCCCGTATCTGGCAACAGAACAGAGACAAAGGCGCCATCTGAGGAAGTACAGGTAGGACCTCATCAGCGGGATCACGGTTACGCTCCAGCATTTCTGACAGCATCATTTCAGATAGCACAATTTTATTACTCCCCCCTGCACGATTGATGGGTCACTTTATGGAGAGGACAAGAAGACCTTGGGCCTGCATTTCAATACTGTGTTTCAAAATTTTCGTTAACCCTTCATTGGAACTCAGTCTCAGAACATACAGCAGCTCACACATTTAATTAATACATCTTCTTGCCTTGGGCCAGTAAATGATGGACAATTCATTATTTAGGTGCTTATGCTAGAGTGCTAAGTGTTTACAGCTCTTCTCAACTGCTCCTAAAAAGCAAGTAAGTTCTCGGAGGACACAAGGCCATAAAAAAAGGATAATTAATGGCCAGCCAATCCAGCATCCTCACTGAATTATATGGAGGGAGCAATAATTAAAACGGCTATTACATCCTCCAAAGGCTATGTGAATTTAAAAACGTCCCAAAAAAGTAGAGGGGGGATCTTTAATATTAGGGCGAGCGCAGTGTTTATTTTTAACCGAGTGTTTAAAAAAAAATGGGGGCACGTGTTAATTATGCAGAATGAACGTGTAGCAATGGCGCTGCAATCCGGTGCCTCGCGGGCAGTATGGGACGGACCCCCCCGCCCTTACACTCGGAGCCAGTCAGGTCCATGTCGCATTACCGCAGAAAAGGTCAAGGTACAGTCAGCATTCGGGATCATTCTGATTAATGGTGTTCCAGTGTTCCCAATACACAGCACTAGCTCACTGATGCCGCAAGCTATTTGAGATTTTCCAACTCTGTCTCCTTGGCAAATTTCATATCAATGGCCCCCAATTCTCTGCTTGTTCAACTCCACCAATCCTATTAAACTAATCAGCTAATGACAAAGCCTATAATTAGTTCGACCAGGTGTACTGTAGTACGACACAACATATGGACTGGATTTAGATGTGTGCAAGAAATCCTGAATCTAAAGGGTCGTGTAATGGTACCAGCTGAAAGCAGGCAATCCGTGACATGATTAGCAGCAAGCTTTTCTCGAGGGTCAGCAGCATGAGCGTGACCCCCCAAGCCATCACCGCAGACCCCAGAGGAAGCACCGTATCTGCTTCTCATCAGCCCTGGGACACAGGCGGCCGGCAGTCGACCAAGCTCACGGAGCATCAAAGCCTGCGAACGGCACGAGTCGGCCAGGCCGGTGGGGGCGGCGAGAGTCCCAGATTCAGAATGCAGCCGCACGTCTTCCTCCTGGAGTTTCATTCTGCCGCGAGAATGTAGGACTAGGAACGTGGGAGCGGCGTGGGCAGAGCGATGTGGAACTGCCTGCCTTTCGATGGGGGGAGGGGGGCCCAGCCAGCTCATCCCGCTCCCACAGACACGTGTGCGCAACCCTTCTCAGGCTCCGCGGAAACACGCGCCGGAATACACACCAGCCGCAGCGTGGAATTTAAAACCAGGACAGGGACGACGGGGAGGGAAGCCAAAAAATCCTGGGCTGTGCGCAACCGGCAGGCGATTGAATGACGAGATTTCCTGCTCCGTGCCCCCCTCCAAGGACAAATCAAAAACCATTACTGGGAATGTGCCTAATCTCTGGGAAGCAATGATCCGAAGGCGACGACGGCTCATTCCGACGATCATCTTTACGGCTGTCCCTGCCGTGTCACCTCTCCTCAACACGGCCATACCACCATGAATAAGTGTGCTCGCGGCCAGAGTGTCGCAGAGATCTAGTTAACGAGGCACTGGAGAGCGTCAATTAATAAAGAAATGGGAAGACTTAGTGTGGCTGTGGGAGAGTCCACCTGGGGGGGGGGGGGCTCATCTAAGACGCCACCGTGGTCCCATTAATTACCACGTCTAATGAGCGCCCGGGTGTCACGGATGCAAGCTGAATTAAACGGACATTACAACATTCGCCGCCTATTCCTCAGTATTACACAGATGCTGTTTGTGCAACAGCTCCCACGCTGTTAAATAAATTATGTGGAACAGACAAAAGAGAACAATCTAGAAATAAACTTCATTAGCATTTTTGAGACTTGGAGCAGATGGCTCCTTCCTTGGCGTGTAGGTGGATTCAAGCATTGTCGAAAAAAAAAGGTGTACAGAGAAAGTTAAGTTCATTACCATGCAGATCAGAGTCAGATGCACATCTACTGCTGCCCAGAACGTTACCAGGACCTGCTCAGTTACTGCACTTCCCATGGTGTCCCATCTCCATTAGGATGCTGAGGGTATACCGGACCAGCGCTTAATCTCTGTATCATATACCAGGCCCCATTCACAACTTGTGTGATGACTAAGAGATCAGCAGTGCTTTACTACCTACACACACCTACATAGTACCAGCGCTCCCGCGAACAGAGATGGAGCATCTGAACGCCACAGTCACGCAGGATGAAGACTAAAGGACCCATGTACAGCTGCTAACTGGCGCTATTACCTCCTGCTTTGAGCTACACACACGTCCCCCTCAGACAGGACGTGCAAGTCACTCGCGCATTATTGGTAAAACACACTAATCATAGCGTCTAGGGTGCGTGCAGCCTTTACAAAAATCCCTTTTACCACCTATGTGCTGCAGAAAGCCCGTTATACGTAGGAGAAGCACACCCCCGTTCAAGGCTGGCAAATCAAAACCACACCGCCCCTTTGCTTTTAAAAAGGGGGCAACTTCGGATTGTCACCTTCCCACGCCGCTTAATGACATACGCAAAGCAAGGCGACTCAGTAGGCGATCCCTGTGCATAAATACCAACAGCAACAATATTAACAACACTAATAATGAAAGACAAAGACAAGAGAACGGTCCGCTGCGGTAGCCCCTCCGGATCGCCGCGCGTATGGCTCTCCTAGCGGACATGGCCAGATGGTGGCTGACTCGCTGGCGGACCACGCAGCTTTGATCGCGGCGGTTTACACGCATAAGTGGGCAGTTGTAGCCCATCCCAAAACGCAAACCGCGAAAGCCGTGCACATGTACAGCATTTTTATACAGTTATTACATGCGACAACAGCCAGCTCCTACCGGTTGCTGTCGGTACTAGCGGGCCGAGCACAATGCACTTAGCGGTCACTTCTGTTAAACACCCCCACCGAGAGCCTCGCGGTATCCAAGTTTAAAAGACGTTTGACAAGAAAACCCGCATTTCCAGGGGAGTAATCTGATAGGGGGTGGGTGCGGGTATACAACTTTCATATTTTTGACAAAAAATGAACAATAAAAAACAGCAGTACCGGAATCCAGGGCTGCCATGCGGTCTTGGACTCTTAACCAGCGACTCGACGTGGCCAGCAGACGGGTTAAGAGTACCTGGTTTCAGAAGGATGGCTCCGCGATGCCCGCCGCCCCGCTCCTGGGCTCCGGGGGGACTGGGGCTCCGTCCTGGTCGCTGGCTCCCTGCGCCGCCGCACAAGTTTTCATCCGCTCGTAAAAACAGTGGAAAAAACCACCAAAGCGCAGTCAGAACCCGCACGCAGTTTCAGCTGCGGTCGTCCTTGAACCCCCCGTCCGCCTTCGGCCCCACTTTACCACGACTTTTTGGAGGATTTCGATATTTTTTTTCTCTTGAAAATGGAAACTCAAGACAGGGCTCTTCTCCCTGGGATTTATTTTTTTTCTGCAACCTCAGCTCTGCGCACGTTTTGATTGGCTGGCTGTGGCGGCCTATCCCGGCGTTGTTTGCTGGCTGGTCGGAAGCTCTGGAACAGCGAAGATTTTCAATAGAGTCTGGCCAAACCCCGCGGGCTCCCACTAGCGGCGAGAAGCTGTTACTGCATTACAACGACGAAATTGACAGCAAATAGGAAATTCATATGACGCCTGTGCTCTAATTTTAACTAAATATTTTAATTAAATTATTTGTTGATATGATATGAATCTTACAATGATTTTCTGTCACAGGTTTTTAGATGTACCCTTTATGCAAAATGATTCATACTGTGTTGCTATAAACATTTTTTTTCTAGTATTCGCCTTCGTGATGATACAGAATGGGTGTGACTTACTGCTACCATTCAGGTGGTGTGTCATTCCGTTTACATTTTCATCTGTGCTAATTTGTCCCGTACAGCCTTCGCCTCCAGGTGTCCTTCACGCTGATGTTGTGCTGAAATTTAAGCGTTACACCCCGGCATCTGGGGCAGGCCGGTTTGGGCGCGGTCAGTAGGGAGTAGCCGAATTAAGGGAATTTCTCACAGTACAAGCTGAGGGGGAATTCCCTAAAGGTACAGACACCGGCCAAAATACCTGAGCACCCGAGGCTGCAGCTCCTGAGTTGGTTAACCACTGATCTTGGTTTTGACGTTTCATTGTATTTTTAAGCATCAGAAAAATGCAATTGGATAGATTGCACTGAGTTTCAAAATAGATTATATGTGTTTCTATTCGAGGTTGTTTTCATTTAATGTCGGACAAAATTTTTCTGCAGGGACACACAGCTGGAAAACAATAGATAAATGAATTCCATGTTTGACGAGCATGTCTTTCATTATTTGATTGCCTGAAGCGGAGTTTGTAGTGCTACAAGCTGACGAAAGAGGGCGACATTTCACAAGCTTCGCATTCTGAACAAACTACTATACTCTCATTTTTTTCAGGGCATTACTTTTTTTTTTTTTTTTTTTTTTTTTTAACTATTTTTAGTATATTTATAAAAAGCTTACAAGTAGTTATCGCCCCTGTATCGTGATAATAGTGATGAATGTGGAAAAGCTATTATCTCAGGTAAATCCAAAGGGCAGGTAGATATCTCCAGGCCAGGGCCTTCATATTTCACATCATTATGCATGCAGATAGAATAGATGCCTGCCCCCTCAAAAAAAAAAATAGATTCAGGCCCCACCCCCAGCCATGACATATCAGGTAGCATCCAATGTTGTTATAATAAAGGTCTGGTACTATCTGTTCTGATTGCACATATGTCACTGCCAATTTATTGTTCTAATTCCATCCAACCCTCCATTTTCTGCACCTGCTTATCCTGTGCTAGGTTGCCAGGGTCCGGTGTCTATCCTGGAAGCTACAGACACAAGGTAGGGAATTACCCAGGATGGGGCACCAATCAGAGATGGGTAGTTCAGGTCCAAAGAGTACAAATCCAGACCAAGGTTTTGTTTCAGCCAACAAACTGAGTACTCTCTGACTGTGACTCTTACTACTCAACTGGCTAGTTGAAACTAAATCGTGGTCTGGACTTTTACTCTCTGGACCTAAACTCCCACCTCTTGTGCCAAGCCATCACAGTCATCATTCTAATTTATCATTCTTATTTTGAAATATTTATTTATTTCTATAGTGCCACAAAATTCTGTTTTCCAGGATGTTTTATTTGTGTGCTGTGTACTTTTTAAATCTGTCTGCACCACGTTTACTTGCTGCACTATGTGTCTTTGCACCTTGTCTGTTTGTCACTACATGTACCTTTGTCTGTGCACTGCGTTCTCGCAGCTGAATGTGCCACAATTTCCCCCTGGGATCAATAAAGTCCATCTTAATCTTGCCATTTTACTAATGGGAGCAGCTCTGCCTACTGTGTGTTTTAATAGCTGAACGATAACAGTCCAAAAGTAAACACCATGCAAATCAGGAACCCAGAATCACAAGATCCTGTTTCTTTTCAGGCTGGAAATTGTCACGCAGATGGCGCAGCCTGTGGTGGAGAGATGGTGATACGATGTGGTTTGTTTGTTGGGCGTTTTAGCATCTAGATGCGGCTGTCAGGAAGCATCGCTCTGCTCATCTGGGATTGATCAGCCTCAGCCCGCAGGGGGACACAACCCCCGTCAGAGTAGTTTGTCCTGGCCCACCACCCTCTTTGAGGGATGCGTAAGATGTTTGCCTGTCCACTCAGCTGTACAACTTCCAGAATGACAGGCAGGGAGGAAATGTCTGCTACTGTTAAGGTAAGAACCTGATGGGGTGGTGGTGATGCCTTCGGAAAGTGAAGCGTACCTTTCCCACTTGTGTCCTTACAGAACCTGAAATGCCAAAGGTCCAGGCACCAGTCGTTCCAGTAGGCCCTTCTTGGCTGGGCATGGGGCTCACTGGATATTCCCATTCACATCAGATGCGGGCTCTGACTGGGGAGTGGACCTGTGTATTTGCTCTCTCAGTGGCTAGACTGTGCAACATCTGTCACAGTGCCCCACCCCCCAACCCCTTGCTCCCCTGTGAACATTGACAGAACACAGCCGGCTTCTTTTCTGTGTGAGTCTGTGCACATGTTGTTGTTGTTGTTGTTGTCGTCCACCTTCCTTTAATCTAATTCCAAAAGCACACTGATAAAATTTTCATCACTCAGAATATAATAGGGCTTTCAAGCCCCTCGCCACAAGGCAGCCCAGAAAGGAAACAGGTTCAAGGGGAGGCGTACTTATGAATAAATTGCTCCGGGGAGGTTACGTAAACATTATTTGATCACTCCACAGCTGACAAAATATTCCAAAAGGTTCCTCATGAATGAGGCCGGAGAAGCACTTGGTTTACTTTGCAGTGCTGGTTTGGTAGTAAAACAATCATTTCAGAATAAAAGCTACGTGTAGATGTCAGACCAACTCTACAGCACGTCAGCACCTGTCTGAAATATATAGTATAAATAAATGTGTTTATGTATCTATGCAAATAAGCTCTGGACTCCTGGTCCAAGATCACTGACTATCTCAGTAACACCTGAAAAAATACTCAGCATCAGAATATCTGAAAAACAGCCCACAATAAGATAAAGGGTAATTAAGCAGCAAGGATCTCAAATAAAGAAAGTGTTTTCTTGCTCGGCATTTAGGCTTTTCCTGTAGATCTGGAATTCGTTTATTTTGAGGATGGCAGATGGGAGTATCTTGGTGTCCCTTAGGGAACGTGTCGTGTGCCTCCTAGAAGCCCCTCCCCAGGGACCAGCAGCTGGGCGGCGTCAATGGGAACCACGTTATTCTCCCTTATAGGGCGTGCCAAGTCACCCCCAATGCTCAGGCTGCACACACCGAACCCACAGCCTGAGGGATGCTGCCAGTTCTGAGGGGGGTCATGCGGACTCGCATGTCTCAGGGACGGGCCCAGGTGCTCTTGTGGGACCAGAGGTCCAGTCTACAGAGCAAGCCGCCTAAAGAGCCGATCGGACCAGGGGTAAGTTTCAGAGTGAGAGCTTGTCACAGCCTTTCTGCTTTCGTTTACTCTGTGATTAATGACTTGCCTGTGACCTACATGACCTTGAAAATTAACTATATGCCTGATTGTATGTGGTTAATTCTACATCTAACACTTTTGATGGCTAGCTATACAGCTAACTCTACTGATTCCTAAATCTACAGGCAACTCTACTGATGCCGAACTCAACACTACAGTTAGCTCTGCTGAGTCCTAATACAATGGCTAGTTGCAAAAATAATAACAAATTTAACCTCTTCAGATACAGAGTTACAGTATGTCGGGAATTTAGCTCAATTATAGCCAATATCCCTTTTACTCATTGGTAAGTTTGATGAAACAGTAAATAACCAATTGGAATGTTTGGTAAAATTCCATATTGAAAGCTTTTATTAAGACTTATTTTCCTTGAACTGATCCAGACAAATTCTTTTTTTGTAGTTGCAATGTTGCATGATCTTCCATTTGAGTGAATGACACAGGAAACAAACACCAATACAGAGTAAACTGACTCCAACTTAATCTCCAGTAATGTAATGATTTCACACAGCTCATTACCACAAAAACCGTCTGGTCAATGTTTCTCCCCTCATGGGCATCACTGCAAACCCAGAGACATCCAGAGCTCCACAGAACCCGGAGACTGGAAGCCAATTACCTTTTAGCTCCATGGCGACCCCTAAGGCCAGGAAACACCTTTGGCAGTGAGAACTACGAGATCTATTTGCTATGTGGTAGCCAGCATCATTAGATTTAGATTACATTAGATACACTTTATTGATCCCAGGGGGGGATTCTTGTGCATGCAGCATCAAGGTACGTAGTGCAGAGACAAACGTTCATTTAGTGCAAAACACACAAGTGCAAGGATGGCACACGTAGTGCAAACAAGTAAACATAGTGCAAACAAATTAAGTCATGTTACAGGAATGTAACACTTCAGTGTCAAGCTGGCTTGCTGTGACTTTCAATCGTACTTTGATTAGTTTCTGGCTGTTTGCGTTGATCTCTTCCTCTGTAGTTCCTCCGTCTTTAAATGTAAATAGCCACACATGTTATATGGGCTTCTGTAGACCACAGGGCCCATTTGCTTTCATAGCTAAAGATTCTCTCAGTGGCAGCTTTTAGATAGTAAGCTGTTTTTTTCTGATGGTATTTAAGTTTTGAAGCATTTTTGTTCTGTCCAGGTGGACCTTGTTTACCTCACAGTGAATGATTCATTCTTAAAGTTCTCTGCTGTCCAGCGCTAAAGTCAGAACATTTCTATAATTCATCCAGGGTATTTGGGTTAGATTACATGCATACGCAGAATCGTTAAATGATCCCTTCAGACGATTTGGAACAGACCAGAACTAGTGGCTCCACAGTCAGTCAGTGACTGGTAGCCATGTCTCGAGTAGTGTGGGAAAGCAGAGATCAAAGATAAAGATCGATCATAGACAGCTGGGCTTCAGAGCCGTGGGGAATCCATGTGGGTCTGGCCTCCATTGGCTATCAGGATCTCAAAATGGTCTAAAGTCTCCTAAATGTATTTTATATATGTATCTATTTAAAATAAAACACAGCAGAGTTTGGAATATGTGAATTTTACTTCTGACTTCCTGTCTGAGTCTCTGTTTATTTGATGTATTGAGCAGAGTGGATTATACGTTTCATTGTGATGTCTTTAATTATACACTTTTCCAGATAAAGGAATTTATCGTTGTTGAATTTACAGTACATTAACGTAGGCACTGAATCTTCTATTCCTTTCTCCACAGAAAACCTGTTTTGCGCTTTCTGTGTTTGGGGCCGCTCTCCTAGCGCCGGCCGGCTGGATCGTGTACCACATCCCGGAATACCGCAAGAGGCCACACCTTACTCCAAAATAAAACCCAGCCTGCTTCTTTCTAAGTGACCCCACCTCCAACAGGTAGTTCTGACTGGAGCATCTTTTGCTGAAAAACTATGAGCAAACCTCACTTGAAGGCATCCACTGATGTTATCACCCGTGCAAACAGCCCCCCTCCCCCCCCATGAATGTCATTCTTTATTAATCAATAAATGCTACCTGGTCCATGCTTGTTTGACTCTGTTTAGTGTGGCCATTTAATGACAATATGAGATACACAGTGACAGGCGCTGACGACCGACACGTTCGCTTAAGGTTTGTTTGAACTTGGCGCTCGCTTAAATATGCATTATTAAAGACCCTGGGAAATTTGATCTTTGTGGGGAAAAAATGTAGACTAAACTATTAAACTGACACCCATATCTGAAGTGGTCAGTGCATGACACTCACGTCCCAGTCTCCCTTTTAGAGGAAGTTTAGCAAAAGCACCCTTTTAAACAAATATGACTAATGTACATAACAAATCATTTAAATATTCCTAAAGTGTTTGTTTCAAAGTGACAATGGGTGTGACAGACTTCAGACTCTGGGAAGTGACCAGAATAGGTCAAGACTGGGGTTTATATTTAACATTCTGCGGTTGCAAGATCTTGGTAGCTGGTGATGGGAAATGTGAGTATTGGCAGAAGACGAGACAAAACATGAAACAGCAGAGTTACCAGCCCTTTTGTTCCCGACTGGAATTCCTTCTTATATTTTTTTCGGAAATGTTCTGTGTTCTAGGTTGTAAAAATAAACATCCAAAGAGCTCCGGTTGTCTAGTACCAGACAGGATTGCCACCTTTGGTCAGCTGGCTGGCGTGGGATTTTCATTTCGAGACAAGTCTGCACACGCATTTACATGTATTGTAACAGTTTTATTACCTTGTAAATAGTCTGTCGGGTTTGAAAACTACACTTTTGATGTAGCTAATTTTAGGTCTATAATATAATGATATAGATTTGCCGTATGATTTCATGCGTGAGCGTCTGAAAGCGTGAGAGTTGGTAACCCTGACAAAATTGCTCATAAGGACAGCCTAACCTGAGCCAGAAATCCCTACTTCCTATGAATAATAGAATCCCAGGGAAAACAGCGAAGATACGTTAAAAACAAATGTATCACAGCAAATCACGCCGTAAAACACTCGAAAGCAATATACCGAAAAATTATAAATGGTCATATGTGTATTGTGTGCTGAAATTCATAAACGACCTATATACTGTTAAATAACCTATATAATGTGTGGATTTCTAAAACGTACTAAATGCACAAATATCAAACAATTAATTTAAAAGTTTGTGGATGGCATATATTCGAACGGCTCTATCAAGTTTCATATAACATAGAACCATCTGTTGCTGTTTTTGCTTGAACTAAAAAAGCAATTATACGCGCATATCCCACTCTGTCCAGACATTTTATCGCTTAACATTTAATTCTGCATGTAGCACGACTCAAATCACAATAACCCTAATATAGAGCAAGGAGCAAAAATAATTTTCGCTCCCGTCAATTTGTCAGAGCGGATTAGTCCATTTGTTGCGAAGGTGTGCTCATTTCCCTGGGTTTCTTCAGTTGCTTCACCGCACTGGCAGCTTCACGTTTAATGGAGGTGGGATGACATGGATTGAAATTGAAAGGACCAAGGTGTCAGATGCTACAGGCACGTCCCTCGATGCCTTTTACAAGGATCAATGTGACTTCATTCGGTGCTTTAGTGGTATAACCAAATCCAGGAGGATAGACGGAGGGAGGGGGTTTCCCACTTTTTGCAGGACTCGGGTAAAAAAAGATACCGCAGCGGTGAGCAACGGTGGTCTGTATTTTTGTATTTGCGAAGATTTCTCAAAATGTCTACGAAAGCAGAACAATGTAAGTAACGCGCTTGTGTTGCTGTCGTTTCTGAAAGCCTTTCTTAGTTGATCCCCGTTGGCCGATCGGTTATTGTAAGATGCGTTATAAGATGTGCATTGGAAATCAAATCACGGGAGCTGTCCTTGGTGATGAAACCGCGGTTGCTAAGGCAGGTTGCAACACGTCCATCCTATGCGGAGGGTGCCTGACGTGGTGCGTGCATGTAAAAATGCGAAATATTTCGTTTTTAGGTAAAAAAAAAAAAAAAAAAAAACAGCGAGGGATGGTGAAAGTGGTGCATGCCTGTGCATTTTTAATCTTGCGCATTAATAACCGGGCGGCTCGGAGAGGCGGGCATGTAAATCTCAAGGTCGATTAGACAAAATTCACACTTCAGGAGTAGCTTTGTGGCACAACATGGAGGGAAGGGGTCAATTACACGGCACCTTACACCTTTTGCATGCGTTATGCCACTGGGAGTTTCTGTTTATGATTAAATGGGCAGGTGGTAAACTGGACTCTCAGTAGGCTGATCGGAATACCTGTGTTTGTGTTTGTATGTGTGTCTATTTATCATTAAATCAACCGATCGAAAATGGGCAAATGTTAACACATCAAATGTGTGCACTTTAACAAATAATGATACTGTAGAGAAGTTAAATATTGATTCCAGGTTTTATCATGCTACGGTGATCAAAACCACAGCACAGGCCGTTTTTATATGCAGGTGTCCTAGTTTTAACTATGAAATCCATTTGGGAAAGTGTAGAGACCGTAAAATATAACATTTAAACTGGGATACGGCATGTGGAATGTGTCGTGTGTATTGAATAAATGTGTATTTCCACTCTCCGTGAAGTTTCAACGTCAAGCCTTGTTCTGTTGCGTTGAAATATAGGATTGTCAAGTTAAAGGGTTAGCACGTTGTGAGTAAGCAAAGACGGGCTGTAATGTGGGTGATCAGCCGTCTTTTTGGGAAAACCCCAAAGAGGGATGGGGCATAGGGCTCTCTCAGTGTAGCGCTTCTAAATCATTTAGTACATTTTCAAATAACAAGCAGAAGTGAGCCGTTGTGTTGGTGCTGATGTCAGGCAGGGCCTTGGGAAAGGCCTGTTTTAGTCTAACAAGGCTTCCCAAAAGGATGAGATGAAAGAATGATACAGTTGTGTTAGCAGAAAGCTAATTGCTAGGATGTGTCTGTTTAGGGGCTGAGAATGTTTCAGTCCTTTGCTTGGACCTCTGTTGCTTGAAATCAGGCGCTGCTGGATTGTCTGGACAGAGCCAGAGCGCTTGTACAAACCGAGTCCCAGGTGAATGGCTTTTTGTTGTCTCTCCCCCTGCTGCCTAATGCTTTCCCTGTCTAAAATGATCCTAAACCCAACCACTGCAGGGATCTTACAAAAAGCCCCCTGGGAGACCAAAACGGCACTCTGTGTCGGGGGGGCTGGACACAACCCCACTGCCTAGACACTAAAGGTCAGGGTGGGGGCCCAAGACGAAGGAGAGCACTGAAACACCATGGCTGAGCCCCCCGGAGCTAACCTTAGGTTGATGGCTGGGGACGAGGACTTTTAATTACAAGGGCCATGAGTATAAATAGGGCCACGGCTTTTTAAAAAAAGATTAGCTTGACCTCACAGGCTCACGTTGGTCAGTTGGGAACAGCTTGCTCAGATGGGTGGAACTTACAACCCCCCGGTGTAGTGGTGTTCGGTGGGCCGCGTTCTGCCGCGATAGAGCCACTTTGGCTATAAGAGCTTGTTTTCATTAATGGCACAAATCCTGAGCCAACGGGCCAGGGTGTAGTCGCATTTCCATTGTGCTGGGCGGAGGAGAACATCTTGAAGGACATTGGAGGGTAAGGAGGAAAGGTAAGGCTTGACTTCACTGCCACATTAGGACATAGAGACTATCCACAGTGGAGTATCTGTGTACTTTACAAAGAAATTGCCCGGGCCCCCCCCCCCCCCCGCGCGGGGGGGGGGGGCGGGGGGGGGGGGGGGGGGGGGGGGGGGG
>JAODKC010000028.1:15889331-15899649 GCA_026777985.1 Mormyrops attenuatus
GTGTTTTTTCTGTGTACTTTTAAAAGAAATTACCCCCCCCCCCCCCCCCCTCCTGACATTGGTGCTCCACTGTTGACCAGCCGTAAAACCAGGGGGATGACTTCACAAAGCCTTACTGTAGATAATTAGATAATTTCATCATGGCTGAGAACAAGCAGTAGAGACCTATTCAGAGGTGATGTCACCTCCTTTTAGCTTTGTGACCCCAGGTGTTAGTTACCCTTTCACCTTTCCTTGCCCAGAAATATTGTCCCCCCGTTGACATGTCTGTTACTCTGCTCTTCATTTGTTTAGTTGCCTCTAAGATACGGTACTTGCAAGAGTATCACAACCGTGTTCTGCACAGTATTTACCCTGTGCCATCTGGGACAGACATTGCAAACACACTGAAATACTTTTCCCAAACGCTGCTCAGGTAAGTACTCCACGGTGGAACCCACAGGTGAAGTAAGCAACTGTGATGCTATTTAATATGCTTAATGACTCAGGAAGGATAATTTAGTCTGTGGTAGGCATGGTTGAAGGGCGCTAAGAGAAACTATCCTCATTTAAAACTGCCAGCAAATTTTGTGGTAAAATTGCTAAGCCGCACTGATAGCCCACAAGAATTAATGCTTTTGTTAGGTATCAAAATATCAACACGCCACACTGGCATGCTGAACAATAATGTTAATTCATACCAACATTAACACAAACATGTTGGACCTGGAGAATTAAGTTTCTGATTCATTAAAGTCAATACTGGCTGTAATGAAGCCAGTACCATTTTACTTTAAGGACATTTAATACCTCTGTTTGTCAGGAAAGGTTATCAGTGTTTAACATCAGCCTTAAGCAGATGTTACACTGAGAAATTCAGATATCTCTGCCATGAGTTGGTCTAAGACCAAAGCAGTATAGAGCCACTGTTATACCACGTTATACCGTATTTACAAGAAAGCTATACTTAAAGGATGGCTTTCACTTCTAATTAAGAAACTTTACCCAGAATTACTGTGCGGCAGCGTTTCATCTGAACGCCGCTTACCCAAGTGTCCCATATTCCTCAAAGATGGAGCCTGAGACCCTGTCTGTGTCCTCTGTTCATGCTAATACACTGGAGATGTGTGAAGAACATTGAAATCGAGTCTTAATCTGGTTTCAGTCTCCCTTCAAGAGCTCTCTAGTTTTCCTTTCCGGTAGTCCTCAGACCAGCATCCAACCAGAGCGCAGATGAACTGGTTCAGCTGGAGAATCAAGCCGCAGTGACTTTTCTCTATATGTTTGGCTCAGGGTGCAAGGTGGGGGGATGGGATTGGGGTCTCCACGGACCCGGTGAGGGCCTGTGGGCAGAATGGCCTACTCCCTGCCCAAGGCCATGAAACGTGCTTTGGTGATGAGTAGCAATGATGGTTGTACTGTAGAGCAGAGGGGCAGAGCTGAACTCAATGACCCCATAGCCAATGAACCCCAAGGGCGATTCGCTGCTCATGGGCGTTGACAGCTATCACTCTTCAGCTTGTTCAGGATGGTGTGTGTCCTGTTCCTTTCAGATGATACTCTCAGTGGGTTTGACGTTTAGCACTGTCTTGTGACAGGATGGACATTTTTAGAAAAGTCCAGCAGAAGCAGCAGTACACTTGATGCCAAGAGAAGAAAGTGGAGTGAAAGGCAGGGACTATTGTTCCGGTACTTTCTTTTGAGGTTCCTAAACTGCTGCCTCAGAAGACCCATTGACTTCCTCAGGACTGAACAACCTCTTAACAGACAGCTGTACCCAAAATTTACCACCAAACATCCCGTCAGGGTCACTTCACTCCTTAACACGAATCCCTGCAAGAGAATCCAGCCTTACAAATGGATAAGAATTTGAGGTTTCCCTAAATAAAATATTAGTTAAGTAATGAAACGCTACAGCTGTTGCTAATAATAGTGCTATGAGGTGTCAGGGCAGCAGGGGGCATTGTGGTTAAAGAACCATGGATTTGTATTAAACAGGATAGGTGCCATTAGACTCTGCTGCAGAATAGCTACCATGAATGACTTCAGTCTGCAAAACCAAGAGCTAAAGAGAACAAAGGTCTGGCCAATGGGACTGGGGTTCGGCGAAGGGCCATCGCAGACAGAGGCCAAGGGTATCCATCATGCTTGATAAACACAATATACCTGGGACGCGGTCAGTGGCATTCAGGTGGTCAGATGACACCCGCCCACCTGCTGTTTCCCTCCATGTGTCAGTGAGCCACCCAGCGCAATGAAGTCGCCTTGGCCGCCATGCGTACCACAGGGGGGCGCTCTGCCTGACTCCCAAAGGTGACAACACGCAGCATTTTAAGCAAGCAGTTAGAATTTAAGCTTGTTTTGTGAAAATGTCTTCGTGTAAGAACCACGTGACTATATTTCAACTACTTCTTAAAAAGTAAACGAATCCCAATATATTTTGTAACGCCAAAATTTTTTATTTTTTTTAAAAAGCATAAAACTAAAACTGAAAACATAAATTCCTCTTTTTATGTGTTTAAGATCTAATTCAGCTAGACACAGGTGTATAAAAATCATAATACCGTGGCCTGCTGGTAAAAGATGCCCCATAAGAGGAGATCTTGATGCTGTTTTTGACTGTCTGGCTGGCTGCTGGTGTTTCTTACTCATTACAATGGCACACCTCTATAGTGGAGGGATCGCCGCAGGTGTTATGAGGTGTCTCACACATTAAAAGCTTAGTTTGTGTTTTCATAGATTTAGGAGGATAAATATTGTCTGTAAATGTGAGTGTGTGTGTTTGTGTTTTGAAATGATTGTTATGCATTGAGTAGCATAATAGTTAAATGCTAAATAGACATATTTTATATGTATAATAACTGTAGATTAAGAAGTAAATGTTTTATTTGTAATGTGTTATAAGGGCAAATATGTACTGGGAGGATCCCTGTGTGGTCGGCCATCACTGGCCTTGTTTTTAAAGACCGTAACTCGGTCAGCCTGATTCTCAGTCCTCCTGAAGCTGACTGCCCTCCACAAACACTCTCAAGTCACCACTGTTAACAGACTGTCACATGAGAAACCAACAAAACATATGTCACGTGTCCCTCTCTGTAGCATTCAGCGTAGAGCACTGTAGAGTACACTGTTCCCCACCAGCTATTCCTCCCCGACCCCTCCCCCACCACCACCAGTCACCCTGTCCCCTCACCATTTGTTTCAGACCAATTCAATTTGTTGCTGCTGTCTTCCAAAGAGAATTTAATGAATGACCAAGCAAATAAACCAATGGTAACCCTAACCCCCAGGGGAGGGCCGCCACACACATCATTCCCATTGGCTCACAAACACGATCCTACCAGTCATCCGTTTAAAACAACCCCTTATGTTTTGCCTCCAGATCCCTCCCAGCTATAGAAAAGTCACATGTACTCTAGCTCTTGAGTTCATATGGCTGTTGGATTTCATTACTTCTCCTGATGATACTGATGCAGTATCATGATTTTTGCATACAGACATTATTTTTTGGTACAATAAACATGTGCTGTGGCCAGGGGCCCGACCTTACCTTACATACATGTTTATTTTTTGCTAAAGCATGTTTCTGAAGTGCCATCCTCATACCTCCCAGCCCGATTCGATCACTCCGGTGCTGTGGCTTTGCCGAGGCGACCGGGGGCGGGGGGGCGGGGCTTCCTGAGCGAGGAGGCTGCAGGGAGGGGCCTCCTTGCCTGGGATGTGAGGGGATGCCACTGAAAACATGAAATTTTTTATATTTTTCTTCCTTGTCACCAGATACGCATGAGATGCAGTGGTCACTGAAATATGACGGCCGCTTCCCGTTTACGTTCCCTCTTGGTCTGGGGTCGGCGGCTCCGTGGCGCCCCCTGGGGGCAGGGCGCAGAGGTCGCCCGAACCCAAGCTCCTCCCAAATGAACAGAAAGGAGACACTGCATCCTATGTGGCTTTTATCTGGCTTTTTTTCTACTTACACTGTCTGTAGTGCCATTTCAATGTAATGTGCTGTTTCTTTGTGTCTTTGTTGTCTCTCTTTTCCTTTCCCCTGGAGCAGCATTCTGTCCCGCACAGGCAGGAAGGAGAACCAGGAAGCTCCCAATTTGGCCGTCCCCATGACCATGTGTCTTTTTCCTGTGCCATTCCCACTCACCCCATCTCTAAGACCACAAGTCAGTTCCATCAACCCTACAGTTACTCGCTCCCTCCTTTACAGCGTTCTGCGGGACGCCCCGTCTGACCGCGGGGGCCAGCAGAGTCGGGACGCTCAGCTCTCAGAGTACCCCTCTCTGGACTATCAGGGGCTCTATGTGACACTGGTGACCTTGCTTGACCTCGTGCCCCTGGTGCAGCACGGTCAGCATGGTGAGTGGGTGACCCTCCTTGTCCCGTGTTGGGAATGGGGGTCGGGGGCATTAGTGGGGTCACAGTGGTCGGTCACATCCATGAATTGTTTGGGCCGGCAGATGTACTGGGGGGCTCGCATAATGAGCAGTAGGGGTTGTGGTGCAGTGGGGGGGGGGGGGGGGTCCTTATAGGTGGCCAGCTTGCGTTTTTGCAGAAGCTGCTTTTATGAATGTTTGATTGTTTGATGGTGAAACAGACTCGCTGTGGATCCCAAACTGCCACATGAGAATGTCTCCGTCTACAGTACTGTTCACCTGAATAGAGTCCAGTCTCCAACAGGGGCAGATAAATTATGAATTAAAATAAATAAAATAGCAGTTGGGGTGGGGGAGTGGGGGGTGTCCAGCACCGCAGAGTGAAACAGTCACGCTCTCTGTCTTCTCCCGCCGGCAGATCTGGGACAGTCCATATTTTACACCACAACTTGCCTCCTGCCGTTTCTCAGTGACGATGTTCTCAGCACTTTGCCCTATACAATGATCTCCACACTGGCCACCTTCCCCCCCTTCCTACACAAGGACATCATCGAGTACCTCAGCACGTCCTTCCTGCCCATGGCCATATGTGAGTGCTGCTCGCCTTCTCTTCTGCACACCGGCTGCGGGATGGGGGGAGGGACAGGGGATCCAGGGCACTCGGAAGGACGACAGACCACCCGGTGACATTTTAGAGCACGTGCTGGCCTGTGGCCTGTTCGCAGGACTTTCCTAAGTAAACACGACTATGCCCCGACATTTAATCTGACATAAATACAGTCCTATATTCCCACGGTGCGTGAGAGAATGACCTGGAGGTGCCGACCGCGGGGAGTTTCGGGGAGCCAATCTCGTCGCGGCGCCTGTTTCCCAGCAGATGTACATGCGACCTGTTATGACTCGAACAACAGGAATGCGTATGGGCTGGCGGCTGTGGGGTCACCAGGTCTGTGAGAGCATGGAGAAGGACAGAACGTCAGGTGGGGGCTCATGGGAGTTTTACTTACACTAAAATGTTCTGAAGGCAGAAGAAAAAATGAAAAAATGGTTCAGAAAGACAACCAATTAGATTGTACAGGAGGTGGGTCCAAGCAACTAGAGGAGGCGCAACCATCCAATCAGATGACTTGGTCCCGCCTCTTCTAGTTGTCAAGTTGTAGGCTGATCTCTCTGACCCGATCATATTCTGTTCTGCCCTCAGAACATTTTTGTGTAAGTAAAACTCCCATGAGCCAGGTTTGGGGGGAACATTCCGGTTCGAGGAACTTGGCGGGGGAGCTTCGGAAAGAAGCTGAAGTACAGCCAGCGAATCACTGTACCCCAGAGAGAGCGCACATCTTCTTCCCACTGTTAACAGCTCATTTCCCCCTTTACACAAGCTCTGCAGAGTCTCTGCTGTTTTTCCATCATCGTCGTAATGAACCTTCTAAAGAACCTTCTGTTCCAGGCCAGCACATGGCTTCCCTCTGGCCTGTTCCTGACATGTCACCGCTGTCCTTTCAGTGGGCTCCACCAGAAAAGAGGGAGGCGTCCCGGCCTACGTGAACTTGTCCGCCTCGTCCATGCTGATGATAGCCATGCAGTACACGTCAAACCCAGGTAGCTCGGCCAATCAGGTGCTCCCAGCTCCTGCATAAGTATCCCACTAATTTAAGGAAGGTTAAAGGGCCATGCACAGCCTCTTTGAGGCTTTGTAGACTTTTAAACTTGGCTCTCCCTTGCCAGTGTACCACTGCCAGCTGTTGGAGTGTCTCATGAAGCACAAACAGGAAGTGTGGAAGGTAAGGGGTTCATGGGACCCTCAGTGCTGGTCGTATGCAGAGATGGGGTGTCCCATCAGTACCACTGAGGAGGACCCCTCTTATGTCATTGCAGGACCTGCTGTACGTCATCTCCTATGGACCATCCCAAGTCAAGCCCCCAGCTGTTCAAATGCTCTTCCATTACTGGCCCAACCTCAAGCCCCCAGGAGCCATCAGTGAATACAGAGGACTGCAGTACACAGGTAACCTTAGGGGGGCGCAAGTCATGGACAGTGACATGGGTCCTTGTGAGTGGAAAGGCAGGAGTCTAACATTCCTCTTCTCCTCTATATTTGCAGCCTGGAACCCCATCCACTGTCAGCATATCGAGTGCCACAATGCCATCAACAAGCCTGCCGTCAAGGTAGAGCGCCCCCTGTTGGTGTGGCCGGGTTCTGCACTGATATTCTTTCCTACTCCATTGGCTGTTTGTCAGACCGAATGCAGGGACGCTCAGCCTCCATGAGCACAATCTGTATGTTATGCTTGAGCTTGACCACAGAAGCATACATGGTGTTGCTATGGCGATGCCCGTCAATCAGCTTGATTAATGGCAGCTACGTGTGGATAGAAGGACACTTCTGCGGGGATATAAAACAGCCGGCCTCACAGATGCTGCGATGTGTATGGGAGCTGACAGCCGCGGAGGAGCGGGACACGTTTCTCCAATTACAGCATTGGCCCGTCCAAATGGAGGCGCTGACCCCACGGCGCCTGTGGCCATAAATGACTCTACTTGCAGACCTGGGCTAGGCACAGAAATATGGCTCTGAGCAGATGGATGCTGCCTGGGGGAGGGGCAGGACTAGGGGGGGCAGTTCTGCTGAGAGCCACCGATGATACGCTTTGAGGTAGAAGGACAGACACAGCCAGCAGGGGGCGCTGCAGCTATGAGGTTCAAATGCTATGAAGTGTTAATAGATTGACTAGTAAGTTGATGGGGGAAAAACCTGGGGAATATTAGTCCCCTTTGAATAAATGCATCTCCCAGACCATTTAACGTTTTTTTCTTTGCAGATGTGCATTGACCCCACCCTCTCTGTCGCCCTGGGAGACAAGCCCCCACCTCTGTACATATGTGAAGAGTGCAGCCAGAGGATCGCAGGGTAGGTTCTGGAGCAGCTCCCCTGCAGCTCTGCGCTGCCGGTTTTCTGGAGCAGATGTGTGGGGAGCTTTTATAACCCATCTGGAAGCAGCTCATACCACAGCACCTGCCGCCCAACCAATATCCCTGACGAAATGACATTGCCATGGTAACAGAAATCCACCGGAGGCACCCAAACTTAAGGGCAGCTCCCCTTCTCGAGCAGCACAGTCACCTGCGTCCTGTCCTCAGACGTCTCCATCGATCATGGGCTGGGGGGGAGCAGACCGCAGACTGGGAAAGGCGGTCAGGCGGCAGGCACGCTGTGAGGGATTGATGGCGCGATCGCTTTTGGCCCAAACCTCCAGGGACAAGGCAGGAGGGTGTAGAAGTGCCCGTCTGGGTTTGTCAGTGGGGACCCGCGAGCGCCGGCAGCGCACGTGTGCGTGTCTCCGCGTGTGCGTGTGTGCGCCGACTCAGCTGGCGCCTGTCACACGCTGATAGCACCCGGCAGGGCGAGTCCAATTACACTCCAGCTAGAGGGGGGGGAGTGCTGTTAGAGAGAGATGTCTGTCCCGCATCATAGTCTGACATGGGCGTGTGTGTGTGTGTGTGTGTGTGTGTGTGTCCTTCTTCCCAGGGACCACGCAGAATGGCTCATCGATGTGCTTCTGCCTCAAGGTGAGCTTTTCCTGCTCCACCCGGGGCTCCCCCTGCAACCCCCTCGTGGTACCACTACAGTCATGTGACTCCGTTCCCCCTACACCAGGATTCCCTAATTCCATTCCTGGAGGACTGCTCTGTGACACACTTGGCCGATTTCCCTGCTCAAACATACCTACTAAACCTGCCAGTTAGCAGGTGAGCTGAATAAAGTGTGTTTGAGCTGGGAAATCTACTGACTGTGTTGCAGACTGGGCCTCCAGGACCAGAACTGGGGAGCCCTGCCCTAAACCAATGCTGACAGAACAATTGGCCCTGAATGTTCTCATTTCTTACTGAAGCCACTGCATGTGGAGATGACATATGTAACCACCCCCGCCCCACCCCCCACCTCATCAAGTGCGGCGCCCTGACCTGACATGACCACATACCCCACCGTGTCTGCGTCATGTTGAAATGGTTCTGTGCCTTCACCCTTACAGCAGAGATATCTGCTATTTGTCAGAAGAAGGTAAGCCCCGGGCTGCATGCCGGAGGGGGGGGGGTTGGTGTTTGCATGTGTCAGTCCTTGCCCACTGGCCCGCCTACATCGTGCTGCCTCTCACAGCTCGTGACTGTGGAGCTCCAGAATCAATGGTGGGAGGGGGCGGCGAGTGGGAAGGGCTAGTAAGTATGGAACACGGCTTGTATGGGTCGTCACCGTGGCAACTGTCTGATTGACAGGCGTCCCCTCAAACATAACTCAGTAAGAGACGGATGTCTGAGTCTGAGATTCTGCAGCCCTGCATCCCATCAGAATGGCTCCTTCGTGTCTCCCAGTCAGGCCAGAGCACTGGTTTAATCACGCGTGGCAGCGTGAGCAGCCCCACCCGCCCCCAGGACACAGTGCCGCTGTCAAACAGCTGCCGTCTGTTTTGGCTCCGGAAAACTCTGTGGAGCAAATTGGCCTTCAAAAAGCGGAGTAATTAGTCCTGACCTCATCCCCGCCGGAGGGTTCCATCTCCGAGGGGTGAATGTGCCCCCCCCCCACCCCACCTCTGCCAGCGCTCATGGTGTCGTAGTGTCATGATGTTGTGTCTTGTGGCCTGTTGACTTGTGCTTGTGTTCGTTGTGTGTCACCCCCACCTGTCTCAACCCAGACTGACACCTGCTGATACACCCACTGTCTACTCATATCCCTGATACGAACCACATCACGTCGTCTCCACCCCAGGTCACATGACACTGCCATACGGAGGGACATGCTCAGCACCAGGAAACACTTCTGTGATTCGGTTTTTTACACACTGTTCGCTTTTTCTAGAGCCTGGCTGGGAATCACATTAAATCTATTTATAAATTTAGGGCATTGATTCAGATACATGCAAGAAGTGGAGAGTGCCCTCTGTCCCTGACTGGGCCGGGGGTGGGGGCACCGTATCTCCATTTCCCTGTAATCTCCTTGGGGTGACACTATTAGGGGAATGAAATGCTCAGTGCCTGAACTGCTATGTGATGGGAGGGGGGGTGAGCAGCTCGCTGATTTCGGGAGGAGTATGTCAAAAAGCAGGAGAGGCATAGAGCCATCAGAGGCTTTCACAGGCTTTTATTCTCTGTCGCTTCAGTCCTGCCTGTGGGATTACAGATATGTTCAGACAGAGGTCATGTGACACCGTCTGTCCCACAGTATGGCCAAAGCCCCCATGCACCTCTGTCCTGTGAGCACAGCCCTAATGCTCTGACCACAGGAGTGGATCCTTTTTAGTGCCTCGTTATGGCTTCTTAACGAGCAGAGCATGTCGGCCTCCAGAGGGAAACCTGTGATTGTATACTTATTTTTTAATAGAAAGATGTGGCTCAGCGCAGATGGTTCGCTTGCACCGAGCTCTCAGAGGCAGCCTGGTCTGTGACCTTGCAGAACCTCCTTAACGGACCCGTAGGTCCACACTGGGGAGGTCCTGGAAACAGCGGGATTCATTTATTAAAGGCACATTCTCTCCCGTGTCACATTTTAAAGCTTTTGTACTGGACATTCTACTTAAATGATGTACAGCTTTGTTTTAATGGTACTGAACAGGCATCTAGCTGCATAACAGGACCCCCAGGGCCATATATTATGGTTTCCACGGTGACCGGGATCAACGGGTGGTAATCTCCGGTATCAACTGAACATCGGCGGCAGCAGCGTGCTAACCAGCTGCCCCCCCACATCCCAGTGCATCCTCAGGCATAATCTGCATGCCGCCTTTTAAAGGGGCTTTGCTCAGCACACAAAGCGGTTTATCTGTAATATGAGGGCGAGGCGAAGCTCACTTTGAGTGAGGAAAGGGGGTCGCTTACTGTCAGGGAAGGGGGGGGGGGGGGCAGCGGGATTGGATGGGGGAGGGTGGTTCTATGTGCGGGATGAATGGCGAGTGTCGGGGGGGTCCTCA
>JAODKC010000028.1:15899749-15912930 GCA_026777985.1 Mormyrops attenuatus
CCTGCCTTGTGCCATGTGATGGACTGGCATCCCGTCCAGGGTGTCCCCTGCCTTGTGCCCTGTGATGGACTGGCATCTCGTCCAGGGTGTCCCCTGCCTTGTGCCCTATAATGGACTGGCATCCCTTCCAGGGTGTCCCCTGCCTTGTGCCCTATAATGGACTGGCATCCCCTCCAGGGTGTCCTCTACTGTGTGCCCGGTGATGGACTGGCATCCCATCCAGGGTGTCCCCTGCCTTGTGCCCTATAATGGACTGGCATCCTGTCCAGGGTGTCCCCAGCCTTGTGCCCGGTGATGGATTGAATGGTATATATCCCATGCTGCTTGGGGCACAGGGAGAACGCTCCCTGGATGTGCACACTCATTCTACCTATAACATCCACTCATCCATCCATCCATCCTATGCCAGCACGGTCACATGATGACAATGCTTGTTTAATGCTTGCTATCGCTGTGCACACAAACAGGTTTTTAATATCGACTCCATGGTAAGTCAACGTGGAAGGCTCTTGGGGGAGCCTGTGTTTGCTCATCGCGAGGAGCTCCTGAACAGCTCTGGCCACCTCGGGATGGAGAGACATGCCCTTGGGGTGCGTGTGGGCGTGCTGCCTGGGGAGCCTTCTCTCTCTAATGAAAGCCTCTTACACTTTCACTTCATACGGGCTCACCTGCAGCCTTGGGGCATGGGAAAGGTTAAGCCAGGGACACGAGTAAGTCATGAAAGGAGCTACGGGGGAGGGGAAGCGGCTGCGGAGAAGTTGTGCATTATCGACCATGGCCTTCATCATGGTGCACAGTTGTGTGAGGTGCTGAGCATTGTTGGTAAAAAGGAAGTCCCAGAACAGGAAGTCCCGCCTCTCTCTTTGGAATCTGTTCTGTGGAAGCTTGGCTTGGCATATCGGGTCCATTGTTGCTTCTACATTTTTGGGTTGCAGGTTCAAGTCCTATGGCTCCCAGCTTTGGTTTTCGAAGACAAGGCATTTGCCGTGTGAATACCCATATCATTTATTGCCAAAAATGTTTATATGCCACAGAACAGAATAAAAACATTGGTCTGCTGCTTGAATTGCAGGTAGACAAGTTAAATTTTTATTTCTTCATTTTGAGAGGCAGGGTTTGTTGTTATGTTTTCTTTTCCAACATTTGAAGCACAGTTATATTTGTGTTGATACGAGGAATTGTCTTTGAAATACATTTTGTCTCCCAAGGCCTCACAAAACGGTAATTTGATCCTTCAGGTATGCAGTCAGGTTTGATGCCCATGCTTCTGTGCTGGGATGCAGGAGCATAAATAATATCACCATCCCAAAACCAGCTGTGATTACCTGTCAGTTCAGATTTCAGTGTCTGGACTCCTGGGTTCCATACAGCAGATTCTCTGGGTGGTATTAAGCTGCTTTGGCCAGCAGGTTTTCATTCTCCTGTATTTCGGTTTCATTCTTTCGCCTCCCACGTTGGAGTCCCATGCTGTTCAGGTGGACCATTTACTCTGAATTACTCCTAACGCGCGATATTGAACATGTGTTTGTTTGTGTGCCAGGAAATGGACTGGCATTCTCTCATCCTAAAATCGATGAGCTATCACGGAAAATGGATCATATTCTTGATAATTACTGGTGCCACTCGGCTCCTATATGTGATACTTTCACAGTGCTTCATTCAAATTCTGATTAAAAGGTGGGTGTGTTTGCCCTTTGGTCTCAAAAGCCACTGGCTGAAGCTTTTCTCTGCTTTTCCAGTCAAGGAACAGAGTTGGATAATTCAGGTCCAGAGACTAAAAGTCCAGACCAGGATTTTGTTTCAACCAACCAGTTGAGCATATAGAGTCACAGTCACAGAGTACTCAACTGGTTGGTTGAAACAAAATCCTGGTCTGGACTTTTACTCTCTGGACCTGAATCACCCAACTCTGTCATGGAATCACCTAAACATTCAGCAGGGTAAGCGTGCGTAAGAACCCGTGGTAGTGCTAAGGCTCTCAGATGTTCATGTGAAGTTTTCTGGCTGCTTACGTTCTCAGACAGAGATGAAAATGGCGTGAAAGAAGCCAAAAATATCATTAAAGAGATTTAACAGCATGTGTTATATGCTGAATAGGGAAAATATGCATACTTTTTTAGAGAAGAACTTTCTCTGGTCCCTGTGGTTGGTATTTCACTCGCTTGAAGAGGCTTGATGAATTATTTAAGCATTTATATAACCCCTGCCAGCTCACACTGCATATGTTCTACGTAACGTTCGTCACAAACTGTTACTCTTCCACGGAGAACCCTAGCGTCTAAGCTGTAAGATCCGGCACACGGCAGGAGACCGTAAGGAGGCCCGGATGCAGACCCTGCGTGAAGTGTGACGGAGTCCGAGGTAGTGTCACGGTGCAGGATGGGGACTCTATGTATAGGTGGTGCTCCACCTCCTGCTGGGGGTCTAGCTGTTGGACTCTTGACTGAGGTATTTAACATAAATCACTCCAGTAAAACTAGACCCAGCTGTATGAACCAATGAACCAAGTATAGTACATTTCTTAGGATAAATAACAGATTTAAGGATTTGTGTATCAATCAAATTTGTTCTGTATGCAAGTCAGAAATAAGGTATGGATTAGTAGGAAAAGGATGGAATCTAGAAGGTTCTGTGTTCAGATTCCAGGTGTTGCTGTAACTGTAGCTATATTTTTTCTCCAAATTACAAAAAAAGAAAAAAAATGGTGGTGTGCCAAAAGAGTGGACAGTAAAAATATCCCTCAAAAATATGAGTCATTGCTTCGGTCTGGCTGAGTTGTTATTATGGAACTGTCATTTTGACAGGCTGTTTTTGTACTCTCAGGGTCCCACTACTGCCTACGGTAGTGCTTGAACCATTGGGGTAACCCTCGGTCAAACAGCTTACCCAGGTCTTGGTGGGTGGATTGTAACCTTTCCCAATGTGGTGGTTCCGGTTTCCCAGAACATACCTCATTTCCATATGACTTCTCCGCTCCGATAAACCAGGGCCACCATGACTCTGGGAACTCAGGGCACTGGCTCTCTGCTCTCCCGCTGACTGGGGGTGTGTGTGTGTGTGTGGGGGGTTCTGGAAAGCCACGCCATTGTTGCTCCCATCCAATTAATGTCAAACAGGCCCATGTTGGAGCCTCTAAACAGCTTCCCTGGAGAAGGTCCAGCCAGGTCGGATTGCCAGAAGATCCGGGAATGGCTGTTGTTCATTCAGTGACACCTCAGAAATGGTTCTCCGGGACCGAGGCAGCCAGAGCCGGTGGGAAATTCGTTAGGGACGGTGAGTTAGAAGTGATACTTTGCTGCTGTCACCGCTCTTCTCTGGGCCCAAAGTCATCCAGATTTATACAGTAGGTTTCATGAAAAGGGTTAAAAAAAAAAAGAAAAACTGAAAGCCTCTTTAAAGGAACAAAGTGTTAAGAAATTCTAATTGGTGAGTCATTTGCCAGGTGACACAGTCAAGCACAGAGGCGGGTGGGAAGTGAGTTTGGAGGCTGGAAATTGCCAGAAAGCCACTCGGAAAGTCTGCAGTGCTGGTAGTACAGGTCAGTGAAGAAGCTGGTCCATCCAAGAGAATGGATCGCTTTGAAATAGAGGTGGGTGTGAGACCAGCCTGCATGACTGCAATCAGCATGGCTCAGGGCAAAGATCTGCCTGGACCTTAACTGTTGTAGGTTGTTCGTTTGAGAAAATCACATGGAGATGGTCTGTGCTAACAATGGTACTTGCTGTTTATAAAAGTGTATCGCCAATAATGCAGTACACAGATACATGTTTGAAATACATGGGCGTGGTGCGCGGTTCACTGGGTTAGGTTGCTGCGCTCGTGCTCGGAAGGTCATGAGTTCGAGTCCAATGGTGTAAAGAGAGTGATTTCACTGTTGACCTTTGAGCAAGGCCCTCGTACTTGATTGCCCTGGCTCGCCTTCCGTGGGGGGGGGGGGGGGGGGGGGGCGCAGCTGGATTGGATGGGGGAGGGTGTTTCTATGTGCGGGATGAATGTCGATTATCGTGGAGTTCCTCACAGAAGTGGGACTCCATTAACAATATGATTCTATAGGGGTGTACGGTGGGGGGCTCCTCCCGAAATAATCACCTTCTGATATCTGTGAAGTTATGGGGGTGAAAAGTAAGCTTCTTCATTCGGGGGAACACATGGAAGCTGTCGAGCAGGCAGCCTGCGTCTTAACGAGGCAAGACTTTCTAGGGATGTACGACCATCACTGCCCCCCCCGGGGAGTGATGTATCTAGTCCCCCTGGAGGAATGGAACAATCCTTCTCCTCCGCCCGCCCCCATGCTCTGTGGAAATTAGCATACCCCTGACGCCCTACCCCCCATCCCCTGGGCTGGCGTGACATGACATGCTCCTCACGTCTCCCATAATCCTGCCTGCTTATCATCCTGTGCCAGTGGTCCCCATACCTCCTATATATTAATATTTTTTTGACCCGAAGGGGGCAGACGGCTGTGCTCTGAGGCTGGCGTAAGGGTAGGCCTATATTGTCGCTGGACCTGAGATGCTGCTGTTCATTGTGCCACCGTGTTAATAATTCATGCAAAACTATATACAAGAGATGATTAGTCACAAGAGCCGTCGGAAGCAGCAGCCAGCTGTGAGCTCATCTGTAACAGACCTTTAATTACTCCAGCTTTTTAATCAATGTTTTCATTTCCCCAGAGATTTGCCCCCAGGACATTCTGTTGGTTGCATCATCTTCCATTATATGTAGCATGAACGTTCCCCCCAAACTAATTTTATTAATACAAATCTGCTTGGGCTGCCCATCCTGCTTTAATTGTATTTCATCAGTGCTTTTCTTCTGATGGCTAATTGATTTTCAGTTTCTGGAGTGCAGATGATGCCTGTTTCTCGTGACGGCTGTCCCACCCCCACCACTCTCCAGAACTGTAGCTCCCACGTTAGGAGGGCGGTCGTCACCTGCTTCTCCGCTGGCTGCTGCGGGCGCCATGGCAACCGTCCCGTCCGCTATTGCAAGCGTTGCCATGTCAACCACCACAGTAGCGAGGTGGGGGCCTCTGCGGAGACGCACCTCTACCAGACCTCCCCACCCCCCATCAACACACGGGAGTGTGGGGCTGAGGAACTCGTGTGCACCGTGGAGGCCGTCGTCAGGTAGGTCCTGGCCAGGTAGACCTCACTGGCCAGAGAAATGAGGGACAAAGTAGAGGCAGAAGCAGAGGTGGAGATCATAGCATGACTAACAAGGTACTGATCTAATATCTAGTCCTGATGGTTCTATGGGTTGTCACTGTGGCAACCGTCTGATTGACAGGCGTCCCCTCAAACATAACTCAGTAAAAGATGGATGTCTGAGTCTGAGATCTGCAGCCCTGCATCCCATCATAATGGACTGAGTAGCTCAGTCTAGAAATGGTACAAAAGACATGATGTTTCCCACAGGAGAATGGCACCACAGATACAAGAGAATGAGAGGAATGGCACTGGTCTTGTGCTTTTGGGCTGGACCCTAAAGGTCTCGTTTCCTCACTGAAACAGATTCATGTAAAGTGGCTCTGATGCGTCACTCTGACTCTCAGCTGGGAGTCGAAGCTGAGAAGGCGGTGGAGACACAGTAACAGCTAGCAGCCACTGGAGGAGCACAGGGGCTGGCTGAGTGTAGACAGGCGCAAAGCATTCTGGGAGGTCAAAAGACCTTCTCCCACTTTGACGGCTTCTCAGCTGATGAAAGTCTTGTAGAATTACAAGAAGTACAATGCGTTAGCGTCTTAACTTTGTGTCAGAGCTGATGCAGATTTTCCGAAGGTCCTTTCAGTCACCTGTGGTTTTGCCCCTGTTCATTCAACCCCTCCTCCCCAACCCTGTGCCCGAACATTTGGCCACAGCCTGCTGAAGGAAGCTGAAATCCACGCGGAGATGCGAGAACACGAGATGAACCGTCGCCGACAGATGGGCCTGTCTGCCTCGCACCACTCCCTGGACAACATCGACTTCGACAACAAGGAAGATGACCAGCACGACCAAAGACTGCTCAGCCAGTTCGGGATCTGGTTCCTGGTGAGGCCCCGGGGCAGGACTGTGCTTGAGTGCGCCACATCGCTCTGGCTGTAGAGCCACAAGCCACAAAGGGCCAGTGTGTATGCAGGTTTTTGGGATAACCTTTAGGTCAGCTGTTCAAACCCAGGTGTTCAGCCAATCAGTCCTATATGTAGTCTAATTAGGGAGTTGCAGTGAAAACCCGCATATGCGACAGGCCTTTCTGGATAAGATTGCCCACCCCTGATGTAGAGATATTGCTGTTTGTTCACCTGGGAGCCTGATAAAGCACCTGGCCATCCTTGGAAACTGGGTCACTCGTCATGATCCTGTGACACCATATCTGGCTGCTGCTTCCTGGAGACGCATTTGATCTGTGTTAGCGCACATTCATCGGATTTACTTATTAATGACAATAACGCATATGCAGTGACAAAGCCAGTGACAAAGGAGTTGCTTGTTACTGTAATGAATTACACTGAGCCTTGCACTGCTCAGTTTTGTGAATTGCACATTATTCTCTGCTGTTCTGTTCTGTGTGTAGTCACCCACAGCCATTCTGGGTGTCCTGTCAGGCTGAATTATCCCATTGTTCCGTGTTTAATTGTTCCTGGTATTTTCCTCTGTTTTTGATTACCCAGAGTCGCTGCACACTCTTTGCTAGTTCTCTTCATAGGCCCCGGTTTGTACCATGGCTCTGATTGGTGACATTTTGCTTGGTGTCCCTGCAGGTCAGCCTGTGCACGCCCAGTGAAAACACGCCCACGGAGAGCCTTGCACGGCTGGTCAGCATGGTTTTCCAGTGGTTCCACTCCACCGCCTACATGATGGACGATGAAGTGGGCAGCCTGGTGGAGAAGCTTAAGCCGCAGTTTGTCACAAAGTGGCTGAAGACCGTGTGTGACGTGCGCTTCGATGTCATGGTCATGTGTTTGCTGCCCAAACCGGTGGAGTTTGCCCGGGTATGCAGGAATTTCTTTGCTTGATGATCGTAGGTAGCGGCTAATGATGGCCTAATGAAGCTTCGTGAACCATTTGTTGTATTTTTTGACCCCACTAGATGGTGCTCTTGGCTTGCTTTGGGGCATGCTTTGAGCCCTTTTTTGAACAGAGAGCACCATCTAGTGGGGTCAGAAAATACAGCAAGTGGTTCATGAAGCTTCACTTGGCCATCATTAGTAGCTGCTTATGCTGTCCTTGAGGAACATCTCTTCTGGGCATTCAGCTACCTGTCTGTCCCTCTGAATGTTGGGGCTCCTGTTCCCAGGTCGGTGGTTACTGGGACAAGTCGTGTAGCACAGTGACCCAGCTGAAGGAGGGCCTGAACCGCATCCTCTGTCTGATCCCCTACAACGTCATCAGCCAGCCCCTGTGGGAGTGCTTCATGCCCGAGTGGCTGGAGGCCATCCGCACTGAAGTACCCCACCAGCAGCTGAAGGAGTTCCGCGAGGTGCTCAGGTACATGCTACTTAAGCCCCCTGTTCTCCTCATTACAGTACAGTACTATCACAGTTAGGGGTCTCGCCTTACGCCAACCATTATTAGTCCATTACTAATTTAACAACTAGAACCACTGAGACCCAAAGTACACCTCCAGCTTTCCTTAATGAGTCCCTGCGCTCCGTTCTCTCTTTGCAGCAAAATGTTCGACGTGGAGCTCTGCCCCCTACCCTTCTCCATGGAGGAGATGTTCGGCTTCATCAGTTGCCGCTTCTCGGGGTACCCGGCCTCCGTGCAGGAGCAGGCTCTGCTCTGGCTGCATGTGAGTGCCCCCTAGTGGAGGGGAGGGAGCATTACATGGTGTGTTCGTCTGTGCAGCTGGGCTGGAAGTAGGTCTGGAACCAAACGCAGTGTCCTTCACGTGTGTGAATACGTTGCTCTTGGTCACATGGAGATACCTCCTTCCTGTAGATTGATTTCATGATCTTCTCTCCCCTTTTGGCACCATTGTTAATTAGATCTGTTAAGGTTTGGCCTTTTAAGGTCTAATGGATCTGGGTCACACCACAGACTGTAAGCAGCACAGACTGTCCACCTGCGAACCGCAAGCCAAATTCACGCCTGCTCTTCCCTGTGCTGTTTCGACCTCCCTCAGTGGTTGAAACAGAATGTGTGTGTGTACATGTCTCTGTATCTGTGTACATGTGCATCTGTCCGCACAGGTGCTGTCGGAGCTGGACATCGTGGTGCCCCTCCAGCTGCTGATCTCCATGTTCTCCGACGGCGTCAATTCCGTGAAAGAGCTGGCCAATCAGAGGAAGGCACGGGTGGCAGACCTGTCGGGCAATGCTGGGGCACGAAGGGTAAGGACATGGTGGCCCATAGAGCTGCCTCCCCCTACTGGGGGAACTGGGGGATTGAGGTGGAGGTGAGAAAAAGGGCAGCTATCTCAAGGGATCCAGCTGGGAGTCATATGATCAGCCATTTTTCCAGACCCCCGGAGAAAAATGGCAACCAAAATATTTCACGTCGACACACCAACAGGAAGTGAGACGTTCGTCTGTGTACACATTAAATCTGTCCTCCATTAATGATGCCCACAAGGCTACTGGGGGAAGTGGTCTGTTGCCATGGTAACCACCACAGACTAAATTCAGACCTAATTACTTTTAAAATAAATCTCCATGTAGACCTACTGAAATGCGATTAATGGGCCGCAGGACCTGGCCATCTTCACCCTTGACCTCGGTGTCTGTGGGACACACCCGCAGGTGAGCGTGGTGTCGGATCCGGGCCGTCGGGGCCAGCACAACACACTGAGCCCATTTCCCAGCCCGTTCCGGAGCCCGTTCCGGAGCCCGCTGCGCTGCAGCCCCTTCAGAAACCTGGGTCACGCCACCGGACACTGCGCCCTGGACCTGGACTGCGAGGATGACGACATGAATCTGGGCTGTTTCATCCTCATGTTCGACCTTCTCCTCAAACAGGTGACCAGCTTTGCCAAAGGCGGCTTTGCTTATCAGGCTCTGCATCTGGATATCATTGTTGGCCAGAATGTAATGCTTTCTCACACACTTCATACTCATGCTGTCTGGCCGTGATTATTCTTTGAAGAAATCTGCGGCAATATGATAGTCTGAGAGAGTCTGATAAAAAAATAAAGCGTTCCTCGTTATCTGTTGTTCAATCATTCCTTCGTAAGAATTTACAGCAAACAATTCTTTAAAGACTTTTGTAAGTAATCAAAGGAACTATTTTAGTTTCTAAGTATCTCCGGATGTGGAAGATAGCCAGAACTTCAAAGCTGCATGAAATTCCAAGTGAGTGCCTGACCATTAATTCAATCCCAAATGTGTTTTAAGGCTCAGATCGCAATATTGGAATGACGTTTTACAAAGTGAAACAGATCAATTGAAGTCAGTCAGCAATGCATGCGGCAGGCTGTAATACTCACAAATGCTGCTATTTGAGGATATTGACTTTGAAGATATCGATTTGAGGAGTGCATAAATGGACTTCCATTGCAAATCCAGTGATATAAGAGAATGGTTTCCTTAAAAAAAATAGCATGTATTTCTCTTTTTGAGGTGGTTTTGCTCTTCTGCAGATGGAAAGGAGGTGAGGAAATTGAAGTTAGTTTTTGGTGGGATTCCACTTTAATTCACAAGATGGCCGCCATGACAGCAGATCTGTTGATAAACAGCGACAGGCCGTGACAACGCTGCTCAGGCACAAAGGCCTTAATGTTGAGCGGTGCCTGTTCCTGAAACAGATGGAGCTGCAGGACGACGGCATCACATTGGGCCTGGAAAGCAGCCTGGGCAAGGACGTCGTGGGTATCATCAACAACGTGTTCCAGGCCCCGTGGGGCGGCTCACACACCTGCCAGAAGGATGAGAAGGCGCTGGAGTGCAGTCTGTGCCAGTCCAGCATCCTGTGCTATCAGCTGGGCTGTGAACTGTTGGAGAGGCTGGCCCCCCGGGAGGAGATCCGCCTAGTGGTGAGGTCCTGCCACTGCAGCCACCACAGCTCCCTCCGCCCATGACTGATAACCCCTCCCACAACTGACTCCCTCGTCCATCTAAAGATCTTTGGGGTGGTGTGGAATGGCTCGCTAACCTAACCCTCTCCAACAGGAGGCCACTGAAAGCCTGGAAGACAGCCTGATCTTCCCCCGGCCTGAGTTTAGCATTGGCACGGAGCAAGGCGTGGAGGATAGCGACAACGCTGACAGCAGACAGGCAGACAATCCAGGCAACCAGGAGTTCTCGCCCAAAAATCCCCGTAAGTCACCCTGGCTACAAGACCCCGAAGCTCAGATAATCACACAGCCAGCATCTGCTGCTGCATGTCAACTCTAACCCCGAACCTAACCCTATTTATAACCCAAATGCGACATCTATGCTAACTCTAACCCCAACATTAATGTAATTCTAAACCATAAACCTAATGGCAACCCTAAGCCTAACTGCAACTCCAATCCTAGCCCCAATCTTAATGCCAACACTGGCCATAACCCAAATGTCAAGCCTAACCCTCGTGGTAACATAATGCCACCCCTATCCCTAGCATTAACCATAATGCTAATTCTGTCCCTAATACTAGGCTCGTGGGAGTTTCATTTACATAAAAATGTTCTGTGGGCATAAGGAAAAATGATTGGTTCAGAGAAATAACCAATCAGATTATAGAGGAGGTGGGTCCAAGCAACTAGAGGAGGTGGGACCGATTGGTTGGTCCCACCTCCTGTAGTTGCTTGGACCCACCTCCATTTTCATGGCTGGATTGAGATGCCTCTGTCACATTTAAAAAACTGTCGCTCGCTAACGTGACCATGACATAATGATTGTCTATCTCTGGAACCCCCTTTCCCTTTAACAGCCATGAAGAACAACACAGATAAGAAATTTTCCTACCAGAACCTTCCCGTGTCTCTGAAGCTCATTTACACAATACTGCAGGTAGGGGTCACTGAAACACTCTCAGTGTGTCCCTCGCCATGTCGACTGCCACCCTGAACATGACTCTCTCCTCTGCCCAGGAAACGGGTAAGTTTGAGGAGCCGGACATCCTGTTCAACATGCTGAACTGCCTGAAGATCCTCTGCCTGCATGGGGAGTGCCTGTACCTCGCCCGCAAGGACCATCCCCAGTTCCTGGCCTACGTCCAGGAGAAGTTGCTCATTCCCTGGTAATCATCTTATTGTATTCTTGTATTCTACCCTGCGAAGCTTGACTGACAGCTCTGACACACAGGGTGTTTCTCAATATGCGTACTTGACCATATTTGTGTTCTCGTGTACCTGTTTTACATCATCTTCCATTGCCAAAGTACAGTTCCCACACTTAAGAACAGAAGTACAGAGGATGGTAAAAATCCCTGGACGTTCTTGCCCCGCTGCAAATGTCAAGGATGCATAGTTTGGATCCCGGCCAAACGAGACCAGTCCCATGATTCATTGTGCCCCAAGTTTGTTGAAAGGCAAGTTAGTAAATTTGGTCTTGCCAAGACCACAAGTACGGTCTTTGCCATCTTGGCATTGAGAAACACCCACAGTCATACTCAACCACACCACCATTAGGACTGAACACACAGCAGTGGTTTATTATTTGATTAGTTGAGGTTTGTAGAAGGCTTTGTCTAAAACATGTTAAGCTTGAATATATGGACCAACACATACAACAAAAAGGGTTCAGGATGCTAAACCACCAAACTTTTGTTCTGAAGTCACAAATTCCCAACCCTCATGCCACCTTCTCCATGTCCACCTTCCCCTTCCCCATTCCCTCTGCCTCCTCTCCAGTTTGTGGCGGATGCTGAAGGCTGAGTTCTGCCAGCTGGCCTCCTTGGCTGTGCCTCAGGTCCTGCACGCCCTCTCGCTGCCGCACGGCGCTGACATCTTCTGGAACATCGTAGACAGCAGCTTCAACAGCAAGCAGTGGAAGACGCGCTTCGAAGCAGGTGAGGGTCCTTGGACGTGAACCTACTGCTTTGTGGTCCTGAAGGCGTGTGGACCAGCCTGGCCATGCCCAAACTCTCTGATATCATTTGGGACATAGCTAGTGCTTTTTAATATAAATAATGAACGGGACGTATATTTAAAATTTTTGTATTCCCCAGCTGTGGAATACAAGGGGTTATGGGACTGGTCCACCACCACCGCACACTTTCTCATTAACGTGATAAAGAAGTATTTTATGGATCTTTTTCAAACTTGGCAGACATATTGCCTGGGTGACAAAGTAGAACTGATCAAATCTGGAGACAATATGCCCCAAAATGGAAGAAGCGACTCATAGTGATAACAAAGGAAAGAGCAGTTTCAGACACTTGACATGATAACACAATGACTGAAAAATTATTTTAAGGATCTTTCTCAAACTTTGCAGACCCATTGTATGGGTGAACAACTAGAGCCAATCTGATTTTATTTTAATTAAAGTCAGATTACTAAGAAGGTGGGGAGAGGTGTAGAGCAGGGTGGGATTACAGTAATATTTTCATTATACTGAGGTATTTTTGTTCAGTGAAATTTATCTTGGAAGAATTTAATCGTGTCACTTATTCCTGGTCCTGGTGAGCACATGAAAAACAGGCACAGATACGAATGATGAATGTGATTGCATTGAAACAAATCACACAAACTTGGGTTTTTAATATAGATTTTTGCTGAGGTGGGGAGAGTGTACGGTAGGCTTGGGTGGTATTGCAGTCATATTTACTGCGAGATTTTCATTCGGCAAAATTTATCATGGGTAACCTCCCCCCCATAAGATCAGTGAGCCTCTAAGGGGGCTAGAGATAGAGGTTGGGTGTGGCTGGAGTAGGAATTAAATAGGCAAGGTATAGTGACTTATTTTTACCATTGGTGTGTCTAATAACTAGAATATTTAGACATATAAAGAATATAATTCATTTAAATGACATTTTAAGACATGAACATTAAGACATACACAAATAAATACAGTTAATCACCGAGCTGGAGGGGAAAGATTGTGCAAAATGGCATGTAAGGGAACGTGCAATAAAGGAATGGGTGTCGTTTCAGAGGTATGTGTCAGGACTAGGACTCAGTTAGGTAAAAACACATTTATTGGTTTTCACATTTCCAGACTATCCATCCAGTAACTCTATAGATTGTAGAGGTTGGGGGGTGAGGGAGGAGTGGGAATCAGATGGGTGGGGGGGGGGGGGGGGGAGTGGGGCGGTGTGGGGAATACACTGTTATGG
>JAODKC010000028.1:15912940-15953952 GCA_026777985.1 Mormyrops attenuatus
GGCTTTTTTTTTGTGGTTGTGGTGGTGGGGGGGGGGGGGGGGGGGGGGGGGGCCGGCGGCCGCGCGGCGGGGGCCCCCCCCCCCCCCCGCAACGGGACTGTGTGGGGAATACACTGTTATTGCTCTGACAGGATCTTTTCTAGCTTTTTATATAAAATGATATTCAGTCAAACTGAGAAGTCGAGAATAACTCATGAAATTACATGAGATGAATTTTTCAGATAGAATCTGTGAACACTTTGCTTAAAGTGGGTTGAGGTCAGAGAGCGACCGTGCACTTAGACTTTTGGTTTGGCTCAGTTCAGTCTAATTAAAGATGTCCAGCCAGCCTAAGGTGGTCTGTCAGAAGCCTTTTTAGCACTGAGCGGATCACCTTGGCAGATTTGCAGTGTGCTGTTAGTGTACCGTCACGGAAACCACTGCAGTCACTTTGAATTACAAATGACAAACAGCTGAAAGTTAAGGCACTTACCAACATTCAGGACAGCCTCGTTAACGACTGATGGCAGAACACATGTTACACCTTGAGTGTTCCTGTGGCGTGTGTGTGTGTGTGGGGGTCTAATCTTTTCTCCTCATGCTACTTTCCAAATGGTTGCCATAGTTACCCCCCCCCCCCAGCAAGATTGGTTGACTGAAGGCAAGCTGACCTTGGAATGAGGCATTAAAGAGGTCAAGATGTTACAGTGACTGGGGCGTGTCAGCGTGTAATGCTTCACCTTCAGGAAGCTGGTGGCACCCCATGATGTCGCCTCCACTTCTGCCAGACAGTAAATCATTCATTCCAACTAATTGCCCCTGCAGACTGGAGAGTATAGCCATCCTCAACCAGATCGTCACTCACAAGTGCCTGTAAATCACCCAGAAGCAGCACTGACCTGCATCATTCCATCACTGGGTCTTACAAGCAACCTGACTACAATGGCGCTTCCTCATCTCATTCTGTTACAATACCGCCATCTAGTGGCGAACTATTGTACATTTTGTAACTACTGTGTTGTGAACTTGCCTAAACTTGTTTTAGTTTTCAGTTTTCTTCTCAATGTTAAGCACTGTATTTTGTGGTTGTGCACGTTTTTAGGGATGTATTCAATTTTATTGGGCATTTTAATGTCAGCATTTTTTTTTGTTAAAAAATTTATGAAAAAAATGAATGAAAACAAAATTTATGGGTACATTATGTTATTAAATGGTCACAAATCGTCTGTAAGGCTTACATGAATTTTTATAAGACCGGCAATAATGATGTCATAATTAAGAAGTAGTCATTTTAGAAGCACTTCCCTCAGTGATAGGCCCCCTATGCAGTCAGTCTAGATTGACAGGTGTGGCTCCGCCTCTCTCTCTCTCTCTCTCGCAGTGGAGAGGGTGGCGGTGCTCTGCCGCTTCCTGGACATCGCCTCGGTCACCAAGAACCACCGGCTGAAGTACTCCCTGGCCCACGCCTTCTGCTGCTTCCTGGCCGCCGTGGAGGATGTCAATCCGGCGGTGGCCACCCGAGCCAGGCTGCTGCTGGACACCATCAGGAGGCCGGCGCTGCAGGCGAGTGGGACTGGGGGAGCTGGAGAGCCATGCCGGCGCGCCATTTTAGCACTCTGATGAGCTGATGATGCTGATGAGCTTTTAGTCCCTCCCACCTTGGTTTTGAGGCTCTATGATTGGTGGAGTAAAATCAGTGTCTCCGCCCCATTTCAGGGCCTGTGTTTGTGCCTGGATTTCCAGTTTGACACTGTGGTCAGGGACCGACCCATAATCCTCAGCAAGCTGCTGCTGCTGCACATCCTCAAGCAGGACATCCCTGCCCTCAGCTGGGAGTTCTTCGTGAACCGCTTTGAGACGCTATCCCTGGAGGCCCAGCTGCACCTGGACTGCAACAAAGAGTTCCCCTTTCCCACCAGTACGGCTAGTGGCCCATGCATGAACACGTGTCGAGGCGTGTGCGTTTGCACAGCCTATAAAAAATATTTTAATTCATAAAAATACAAACACGTGCACAAAAGTTTACCGAATGCTGAAACCCCCTCCCCCAGACATCACTGCAGTGCGGACCAACGTGGCCAACCTCAGCGACGCTGCCATGTGGAAGATCCGGCGGGCACGCTTTGCACGCAACCAGCAGAAGAGCGTGCGCTCTCTCCGGGACAGCGTGAAGGGCGAGTCCGAGTCCAAGCGGGCCTTCTCCCTGCCTGAGACGCTGTCTACCCGCCTGCGTGAGTGAGCAGCCCAGTCTGTCATCTGCCCGCCCGGCTGTTGTCTGTCTGCCCTGCTCTCCCACTGTATCTCTCTCCACTCACCTGTCTCCACGTTTTTGTTTGGCCTGTCCAGACCCTTTCTTTTCACATATTCACTTCATTCTCCATCTCTTTTTCCTGGGGGTTGTGTTTCGTCCTCCTGATTTCTAGTTTTTATCTCATGTCGTACTGTCCGAGTTTCGGCGAGGTATCCTGGATAATTTGCATGGGCGGGTGGGGGGGTGTTTGCAAAACAGGGAGGGGGATCAGGTCACCTGACACCCCCAAGGCACCCCACATGACGTGGTGGCAGCAGCGGCGGGGCCGTGCCAACCCGCAGCTCGGACAGGCGGCCTCTCAGCGCCCCCGGGACATCTCCTAAATCGTGTTTTCCATGTGTGGTTTTTAGCTCTAAGGCTTACGAGGCAAGAGCAGTCTGCCCCCTCACTGGGAGATATGATAGAGACAGTCCTGCCAGGTAAATAACACATCTAACCTGACCTTTACCACCCTCAGCTAACAAAACGCAGCACTAGACGGGCTGGCTCGTCACAGTGTCTTTCGGTTAGCAAGCACGCCGTGTGCCAGCATGTCTGCGGAAGTGCCCACCTTAATCCGCACCCTAAAGTGTTTAGGTGGGCTTCTTCTGGGGCTCATAAGGGAGGGTTACCACACTAAATCCAAAGATGGTCTTATATGTTCATGGCCAGATCTCCTGGGGACCGAGTAGGGGGTGGGAATCCTCCATGCCAATCTACCACGCCTGTCTATTTAGGTGGCCTGGAGGCAGATTTGACGCAGCCCTGGTGCCGTAATCTGGATCTCAGCTACCCTAAACATCAGATTGGCTGATGCTGGAGGGGGTTGAGCCTAAGTGGTCCATTTGCTGTGAGATGTAACACCCGCCATAGCTAGGATGCTAGGATAGACACGGTGACCCCTGACCCCCTCAGGCCAAAGTGCCCCGGAGGACGACACCATCATCAAGGACGTGATGCCCGAGGATGCCGGCATCGACCACCAGACCGTGCACCAGCTGATCGCCGTCCTGATGAAGTTCATGACTAAGGACCGCAGCAGTGCAGAGGCGGACATCGGCAGTGCCAAGGCCTTCAACACGGTCAAGCGACACCTCTACGTGCTGCTGGGCTACGACCAGCAGGAGGGCTGCTTCATGGTGGCCCCACAGAAGATGCGTACCTCTACCTGCTTCAACGCCTTCCTCGCCGGCATCGCCCAGGTGACCAGGCATCTGGAACCCCCCCCACTGATGGGCCCACACAATCCCTCTCCCCACTGATGGGCTTGCTTCTGACACTTCGTACCTTGCAGGTGATGGACTACAACATCGGGCTGGGGAAGCAGCTGCTGCCCCTGGTCGTGCAGGTGCTGAAGTACTGCACGTGTCCCCAACTGCGCCATTACTTCCAGCAGCCACCGCGGTGCTCGCTGTGGGTGCTGCAGCCTCACCTACGCCAGATGTGGTTAAAGGCTCTGCTGGTGGTCCTCTACAAGGTACTACGGTGGAGGGGGGCAGTGTTATCCCTGGGTGCTGCTAACATTGGCTGATTCTTTCACTCATTAAGTCCTCCCACCTCAAAGTCAAATCATGCTTTAGGTAATTCTGACAGCAGTGAAGTTAAGGAGAAGGTCTCCATACATCTATCTATCTATCCATCTTCCAACCACTTCTCCAGTACAGGGTCACAGGGGGGCTGGAGCTTACCTCTGGCAGGATAGGACACGAGGCCTTTCATTGCAGGGTGTAGAGGTGGACATTTCAGGCACAGAAAGTAAAAGTCCAGACCAAGATTTTGCTTCAACCAACCAGTTGAGTATAAAGAGTCACAGTCACACAGTACTCAACTGGTTGGTTGAAACAAAATCTTGATCTGGACCTTTACTCTCTGGAGCTGAACTACCCACCTTGGGTGATATCATTTTGTTATGAAGGAATGAACTCCTCAAAAATATATATACATGTATCATAAAGTTTATTGATTTACCAAATAGGAGTAGATTGAGCTGATTGAAACATATTTTGGGGTGGTGAGCGGCTCAGTGTGTCTAAGTCTCTGTGCTGGAGATGGGATGATCACTGCTTCCAGCCCTGGCCTCGGCAGAACAGTCACATGTCCATGGGCCCTTGCGCAAGATCCTTACCCCCAGGCTTCAGGGGCGCCGCACGTTGGCAAACCCTGCACTGTGACCCCCCCAAGCTAAGGAAAGCAAGACGGGACAGGCAAAGAGAAGAATTCCAATGTACTTGTACTTTTACTTGTTCAAACAACCAATAAATGATTTAATACAGGGGCGCTTATGTAAGAATGTTAAATGGTCTGTGGAACGAGAGTGGAAAAGAGAAGAAGGCAAGGTCAACAAAAGGGTGCGAACAATTTTTGAGATAAGCGCTCCAGGTTTCAGACAGAAGTTAAACAAAAGACCTGATTCACTGGAGATATTGAGAAACATTGCATAATGTTTAGAGAAGTTAGAATGTCTGTAGGTGGACTGAAGTGCATGTTGCCCTGGGGAAGAACCAAAATAATTGGGCGGGCCGACATTATATTGGAGTAAGCAGTGTGGTTGAATGTAGATTTTGACCAATCAAATTAAAATGTATGGATCTGTCATGTTGGACTAAAACACACAACCTTTAATTATCCATAATAGAAACCAGAGAAATCTTGAGTGTGATTCTCTTTGTACAAAGAATAAACTAAGGCAGCATTGAAAGAAACTGTCCTCCTGCCTGCCTGTTAATTGTTAACCTTTTGAGATCTGATATCTCTTACACCACAGTGGTCAGGGTTAACCCAGTCCTTCTTCACCTGTCCTGTCCTTTCAGTACCCCTATAGGGACATGGATGTCAGCAAGGTGGTACTGCACCTGATCCACATCACCATCAATACGCTGAATGCTCAGTACCACAGCTGCAGGCCCCACGCCACGGCTGGGCCGCTCTATAGTGACACCTCCAACATCAGCCGCTACAGCGAAAAGGAGAAAGGTAGGAGATGTGGCCCACTGAGGTCATCGCCATGGAGGCAGAGGGTCAAACCTTGAAACACGCTTATCTCCCATCCCGCAGAGGAAGACAGTGTTTTTGACGAGTCTGACATTCATGACACACCGACGGGGGCTGGCAACAAGGAGTCGCAGACCTTCTTTGCCCGGCTGAAGCGCATCGGCGGTAGCAAGTCAGTCAAGTACCAGCCAGTGGAGCTCAACGCCCAGAAAAGTAGGCACTAACCCTTGAACCCCTCTTCACTCGGCTCTACAGCTCCTGCACCGACCCCGTCTAAGATTCTGGCAGAATTAGGACCCACCTGTATGAATTAAACATCAAAATTAGTAGCATCAAACAGAATTGCTAAAAATTGCAAAATGAGTCCCTACAGCACTGACCGAGTGAAAGGTTTATCAAGACAATGCAAGAGAGCTGACTGGTGAGACTGGGGAGCAGCTACAGTCTTCATTAACATCAGTAAACAAATGAGGGCCTCTAACGAACAAGCAGAGAGGAGAGCAGTGACAGCGAAGCACCAGGCTCCAGTTCATGCTCCATTTCAGCCTCCAGTCCACACTCCATTTCAGCCTCCAGTCCACACTCCATTTCAGCCTCCAGCTCACACTCCAGGTCAGCCTCCACTTCAGGATCCCATTCATGCTCTAGTTCAGCCTCCAGTTCAGCCTCCGGTTCATGTTCCAGTTCAGGCTCCAGTTCAGTCTTCAGTTGAGCCTCCAGTTCATGCTCCATTTCAACTTCCAGTTTACACTCCAGTTCAGGCTCCAATTCCCACTCCATTTCAGCCTCCAGTTCACACTCCAGGTCAGCCTCCAGTTCAGGTTCCTGTTCAGTCTTCAGTTGAGCCTAGAGTTTGTGTTCCATTTCAGCTTCTAGTTCACACTCCAGTTCAGTCTCCAGCTCCAGTTTAGGTTTTCGATTCCATTCCAGGTTATTGCCTCCAGTAGGTAAACACAGTCAGGGAATTTGTTTCTGTGACTACAGGAATGTTCCATAATTCACATTTTGTGTGACACAGTCCACTTTGGCTGTGTGGTACTGGCCTCACCGTGCTGTTCCTGCCCACACCCTGCAGGCGACATGGAGCTGTCAGAGTACCGGGAAGCAGGTCCCCTGCAGGACAACCTGCTGCGCTGTGTGCGTCAGGAGAGCACCAAGAAGAAGCGTCTGCAGGCCATGCACAAGCAGAAATCTCTAGACATCAGCAACACTGACTCCATCCTGTACAACCTGGACGAGCACCGGCGCAAGTCCTGCATTGACCGCTGCGACCTGCAGGGGCTGCCTGCACCCGCTGGCCACCCCCGACGCGGCGAGCCACAGGGCAAGGGCTCCTCTGACAGCTCTGCAAGCCGTGCTGAGGGCCCCAATGCCCAGGACCGCAGCGGCTCCCGGGAGGTGGCCGCCGACGGCCGCAGGCCTGTCATCCCTGAGGTGCGGCTAAGCTGCATGGAGACCTTCGACGACAAGCAAGGCTCCACAGAAAAGGAGGACCTCGCAGAAAAGGAGGACCCCGACCTCATCGACCTCTCCTCTGACTGCACCTCCATCCCGGAGAAGCACTCCATTCTCTCCATGTCCGACAGCGACTCCCTGGTCTTCGAGCCACTGCCACCACTGCGTATTGTGGAGAGCGACGAGGAGTTTGAAATGCTGGGCAGTCTGGGACCCAAGCCCAACGGGAGACCGGCCGTGCCCGCTGTGACCGGGACGACCCTGCGGCCGGCGCCAGTGGTGCAGGTGAGTGTGGAGGACTGCTCAGTGGTGGGCCAGGACCTGGGCCCTACAGGTAGCCCCTTGCAGCTGCCCCAAGCGGGTCGGCTGACGCCCACTGGCTCTGGGGATCTCCCGGACCCCAAGGGGCTTGCCAGCCCCGAGCGGCAGAAGGACCCCTCGCAGGAGAGCCCACTGACCCTCAAGCAGAAGCGGGACCTGCTGCGGAAGACGCCAGCTGTGCCTGAGACGTCCCTGGATGACATCACTGCACAGGCCGAGGACCCAAAGGCCCCTGGTACCAGTCCTTCCGGCAGGGCTGTCTTCCTGAACCTTCCAGAAGATGGTGGGCGCTCCCCAAGTCCAACCGAAGCGGGGGATGCCACAATCCCCGGCAGCGATAACGAGGATCCCGATGACGACTTCGGGGATGAGGGTGACAGCGATCCCAAGCCCGAGGATGATGGTGAGGGTGCGGAATTCAAGATTCAGATTGTGCCCCGACAGCGCAAGCAGAGGAAGATTGCTGTAAGCGCCATCCAGAGGGAGTACCTGGACATCTCCTTCAACACCTTTGACAAGCTGGGAGACACAGCAGCTGAGACAGGTGTGCGCTTTTGCCTGCATTGTGAGTGCTGGTGTCTGCCTTTGCGTATGCGGCTTTTGTCTGACTGATTGCGCTATTGACCCTGTTGTTTGTGTTTAAGCCTCAGGTCTGACTGTCCCTTTAAGAGTCAAACACGGTCGCAAAACACCTCTAAACACATCTGATTGTTGAACAACATCTTTTGATTGGACATGTTTTCTGTGGAGCATAAACTGCTTACACATTCTGCTTATTCTAATTCAACCACCAAGACCAGTGCAAAGAAAACACTTTAGCAACCTCATTACTAATTAATTCCTTTAAATATATCAATAATTCCCCACAACCCAGTAGGATAAACGGTTTGGAAAATGGATGGATGGACGGATATCAATAATTCTGTTGAAAAAGCTGAAATCAAAAGTACAATTAAAAAGCAATACAGCAAAAAAGAAACAATTAAGTGGTTTTAGTTATTTCTGGACCAAATTATTATAAAAAATGAATGTTACTTATTAGAGCATTATTAACATAATAAATTATAAACAAAAGAGGTGTGGAAAACCCAAGAAGCCCCACCCCAGCACAATTTCAGGCCACGCCCCCAGGCCCGCCCACTCTTGAGCTTCTAGTGAGGTCATGAGCTGCTGCTGTGCCCGTCACTCACCCCCGTTGCCTTGCAGATAATGCAGCTCTGGCCACTCTGGAAAAGCCGCGGGGGTCTGCCTCGGCTCCCGCTCTGGAGGCCGCCGTCCCAGACACAAACAGCCGCCCGTCGATAGCAAGTAGGAAACGCTGGCTGCTTTTTCCTCCTGTGCTCTGAGCAAATAGGCTGGTGGGACAAAGGCTGGGTGCCGCGCTGACGCTTGACGGACAGCCAATTTCACCCTTGCCTCTGTTCTCCCTGTGTGGTCCCACCCTTGTGATTGAGTGACAGCACCGTTGCTCCACCCCCAGTCAGTGACATTTACCTCATTCCGCGCCACCCTTGGGCCAAAGAAAGTCACACAGCAAGAAACACATTTCACAGTATAATCTCACAGTCTAATCTAATGTGAAATACTTCAATTAGACAATATCTCTAAATATGAAATGCAAAGTCGGCCGAGCACAGATGAAGGAAATTCAGTTCCGGAGGGAACAAAAAATTCAATCAACAAAATGCTGAGGCATTGAAAGAGAAAAGGCAATTCAGTGTCGTATCACACTGTCCTACGTAACACTCAGGCTTCCTGGGGGATGAGAAACGGCTGGCTCAGTATCTCCATCCATGCTCATTTCGGTCAGATTCACACAGCTGTGGAAGTCAGTCCATCCTCTTGAGAAAATGCTGGTTCTGCCGTTAGATGCGGCAGAATTTCCCAGGGATGCAGCTGCCAAGCTTCCTGTTCTCAGTCTGCTGATTAAGTCACAGGGGGCCAGTTTGGCTGGGAGTTCAGCATGGGTCCCAGGAGCTTGGCGTTTCACTGTGTGTGTGTGTGTGTGGGGTCCCCAGCCCAGTACCGACAAGCCAAGCGCGGCTCCCTGGGTGCCCTCACCATGAGCCAACTGATGAAGAGGCAGCTGGAGCACCAGTCCAGTGCCCCTCACAACATCAGCACCTGGGATACGGGTGAGTGACGCTGCTCTGCACCTATCAGGACCAGCCCCTAAAAAGCCCTGCCCAATTGGGATGCCACAACCCCTCATTAGCATATCCACCATCACAGAGTATTCATACTGCATCAGACAGAGTTGTCCCTCTGCAGCAGCTCCATACTGAAAGCGATGATCCCAGTCAGGACCTGAGGAGCCCTTCCAGATGCCTGCTAGTCCTTCCTGATCCATATGGCAGGCTGCCACCTGTCCTTGCCTCTCAGGGGCTAATGTTCATTTGGGCATCTCCCTAAACTTTGATTACAAACCTGTGTCTTGCCTGCCCCCCCGTCTTCCCCTGTTCGAGGCATGGCTGACATTTCAATTTACTTGACATTTTCAAGATGTGGAAACACTATGAATGTTTAATACCTCGGTTTACTCCCCACGGAGGAGTCTGTGAAGCAGGAATGGGGCCCTGCAGGGATGGAGGGCATTTCATTTGGGCCTGGAACAGTCCTGCTTTTGAAGTTCTGCACTTTTTGGCTCTTACGGTGTAGGAGCCACAAAAACCAGCCTCCTCTCGGCGCCTAGCACAGTCAGCATGTTCGTTCCCGCCCCAGAAGAATTCACTGACGAGCAGCCTACCACTATGTCGGACCGGTGAGGCCGGGTACTGGAGGATGGGTGGGGGCATTGAGAAGGCAGGTGGAGAGTCGACGGAGTCGGCCTCACCCCTGTGTCCCTGGGGCCTCAGGTGCCGTGACTGCGGAGCAGTGCTGGAGGAGTACGACGAGGAGACCCTGGGCCTGGCAGTGGTGGTTCTCTCCATGTTCATCCACCTGAGTCCCGACCTGGCCGCCCCACTTCTGCTTGACATCCTGCAGTCTGTGGGCAGGTACGCTGGGATATGAGGTGGCTTACTTTTTGTAACTGGGAGCTGGTAGGGAGCAAAAACACTGACCACATGGCCAGGAGCTCACAAAATTCTCACAAAATTCCACCATTAATCACCCTCGTGTCTTATAGGCTGGCATCCAGCACGAATTTCTTTGGCCAAGCTGAGAGGTACGGCCTTGCAATAAATCATTTAATACTTATTCAGCTCTTTGCATGTGTGTAAATGCCCAATGCATTGTGGGTAAATGCCTGCTACATTTCAGCATGCTGATCCCGGGAAATGCACCGGGCGTGGCCAAGCAGTTTCTACGCTGCGTATTCCATCAGCTGGCGCCCAATGGTATCCTCCCACAGCTCTTTCAGTCCAGCATCAAAGGTGAGGGTGCCGCCCGCAAGCCAATGGAAACACTCGGCTCTGAGTGAGGAGCATGACCTTTTTTGTAACCCTACCTCTTATTGGCAGATGGCAGCTTCCTCAGAACTCTGGCTTCATCCCTGATCGACTTTAATGAACTCAGCTCTGTGGCAGCTCTGAACCAACTGCTTGAGGTGAGATTTTTTAAAGTGCATTTTCAGAAGCTAATTTTACTGTCCACAAGATTGGGAAGCTGGGTAGGCGGGCATGCTGGAAATCTGAAGCTGTCGTTTTAAACCGTTGCTGTCCAGCAGGTGGCAGTATACCGCCACAGATTCCAAATAAAGGCACAATGTGGAAACATCCGGAAGACCCTAGAAATATTGGTCTTTCTACACTGTGAAATTTTCAGATCCAAGAAATTTCATATTGTGATTGGAGGAACAAAAGGGTGTGAATTATACAGGAACCACGTGTCTCTAATGTTAGCAGTTTAAGTGGTTCCAGCCAGAAAAATATTGACCTTCTCCTGGGTCGTAAGGGTCTGAACAACAAGAAGAGTCTGCCTGCAGGCAGTGCCATGCTGCACTGCCTGGACAACATCGCCACCTTCATGGAGGCGCTGCCCATGGACTCCCCCAGTAACCTGTGGACCACCATCTGCAACCAGTTCCAAACCTTCCTGACCAAACTGCCGTCCGTCTTGCCACTCAAGGTGCCACCTGCCACGTGACTTACATGGCCACAGTTTTCATAGCCAACACTTGTATGTTCCGTCCCTAAAGGACCACTTTTGTTGACATGTCTCCCTAACAGTGCCCATTGGATTCCAGCTTACGTATCATTATTTGCCTGCTGAAGATTCCTGCTGTAAGTGCTGCACGGGTGAGTTTGCTGTGGTCGGTTTGCTGAAGGAGCAACTGTACATACCAGTTTGGCTATTCTGATCCTAAGTATCTGTTTGGGCTCAGTCAGTTTTAAAGGCAATCTAGTGTTTTTTGATACATTTATCTGCCTTGAGAAATTGTTCAGTATTTTTGTATGGCCAACCAAACATGTTTCCTGGGTAGAGTGATGGGACAGTTTTTGAAAACCTCACCTCCTACCCACAGAGCTTACTGGAGCCCTTCTCCAAGCTGCTAAGCTTCGTGATCCAGTACGGGGTCTTCAGCCTCTCCTACCTGATGGAGCTCTGCAGCCTGTGCTACCGAGCCTTCAGCAAGGTAATCAGCCCCGGCCCTGGGGAAGTGGCCATGGTTGTCCATTTCAGTGAGGCAGCCAATCAGAACATTACTTATTTGCATAATGATTCTGAAATTGGGTGGGCTGGGGGGAGCTCACGCTAATTAGCTCACCTGAAACCAGGCCTGGTGCCATAATCCAGGCTTGTCACCAAGATAACTGGCTCTCTCAGACTGTTTACACAGTTATTATTTTGCAGTGTTACTTACATCAATTCCTTGAATCCACACTGAGCTCCATCTCTCACTGGTCCTATTCTGAGATATGAGGGAGTGATGTGTCATTGTGCCTGTTGAGCGTGGAGCAACACAGCAGCCAAGGACAGACTCAAGCTAACCCTCTTGTAATCCTGCACAGCCATGACAATAGCAGAGTGTAACCAGATTCTCCTGTTTTCCTCTCACTTGCACATTGGCGCCCTCTGGTGGCACATTGAGTGGAACTTTGTAGTCCTCTGGTGTTACTGGGGCCAGATGGGTAGTGTGTAAAGTCAGACACTATGATACTTATCTTTTCTCTTCCCCCATGCTGTCCAGGAGAGAGATAAGTTCTACATGTCACGTGTCGTGGTCCTGGAGCTTCTGCAGGCTCTGAAGTTCAAGTCTCCTCTTCCAGACACCAACCTGCTACTGCTGGTCCAGGTGAGACGTTCTGAGTCCGAAATTCCACAGCATCCCACTGGTGACTGCATACAAGTGAGAATACTCAGCAACACAAAGAAACCAGAACAGCAGTAGTGATACAAATGTCTGACTTATGACACAAAATGCCAGTGGGAACCTGGGGACAGGCAGGGACCACCCCTGGGGATTATGGGTATAATAAGGGACTGAACATCCATATGAGTCTGTAAAATTGTAAGTTTGACATGGGTCCCGTAGGGATGCCGGTTTGGCTTGCCCTCCATGTTCACTGACCTCCCCGTATGTGTAGTTCATCTGTGCAGACGCTGGGACGAGGCTGGCGGAATCCACAATCCTACAGAAGCACATGATCTCATCACTTCCTCCGGTGAGTGGGCACTGCACCTGCACTGGGACGTCATGGTAAATGGCACACTCTGCATGGAGTGACCACCTGCTTAGGGAGCGTATTCTATCTCTGCCACACGACCAGTAAAAAAACAAATGAAATCGCTACCCAGACTCCCCAAGAACCAAAAGCAGAAGGTTCCACGGCTGTGTTCAGGACGATGAGTGCCGCCCCGGCGGCTAACGGCACGCTCTCTCCGCAGGGCACCACCGCAGCCATGGAGTGCATGAGGCAGTACACCAGCGAGGTGCTGGACTTCATTGCAGACATGCACACGCTTACCAAACTCAAGGTGGGTCCTCCTCACCGCAGAGCCGCATCATAGACCTGCTAAATTAGCAGCACCTCTGTTATTACAAACAAACAGACAAGCTCAGCCATTGAAAGAGGAGCAGTGAGCATTCCTGTTCTTATAGTTTGTGAGTAAGATTTTGACATGAAGAATATTACTATGAATAATAAAAAAAACCAGCATTAATATGGAGGGTTTATGTGCAAAGCTGGATTTTCCCTATAGCTGCACTCATCCTTATTATACTTCACAAAGAGTGCTGACATTTACAAGCGGACAGATGGTGTCTGCATGTGCCGATCAGTCACATGACCTCCATCCCACCCCCCTCCCCCCACCCACCCTAGAGCCACATGAAGGCCTGCTGCCAGCCGCTCCACGAGGACACCTTCGGCGGGAACCTCAAGGTGGGCCTGTCACAGGTGGTCGCCATGGAGATCAGCAAGGGAAATCACCGTGACAACAAGGCGGTGACGCGATACCTGCCCTGGCTCTATCACCCTCCATCTGCCATGCAGCAGGGGTGAGTGGTCGCTTCACAGAGGCCAGTAGCACTAATCCCGGGGTGGCACCCCCACCCCCCAGTATAAGTCATCTGACAGAAGTGCTGAAGACGTTAGCAGTTAGCAGTAGGGTTAACAGAGAGAGTGACAGTAACTAGCAAGTAATGAATGATGAGTACCTGAGAGGTGTGCATCCCCCCCCCCCCCCCCCACCAGGCCGAAGGAGTTCATCGAGTGTGTGTCTCACATCCGTCAGCTGTCATGGCTGCTCCTGGGGTCACTCACCCACAGTGCTTTGCACCAGGGCTCCACTTCCTGTATGCCCATCCCTCTGGATGCCGGCTCTCAAATCGCCGACCATCTCATCGTCATACTGATCGGCTTTCCAGAACAGTCCAAGGTAGGTGGGCACCGTCTCCACCAATCATCTGGCAGGGTTAGCTCTGAGGTCACACTCAGTCACTGTGGCTGGCAGCAGGAAGTCGCCTGCTCGCAACACTCTGTGGAGCCCCGGCGTGCTGCTCCGGAGCAGCGGCATGAGGGCCCTTCTGCATGTCTGTAGGGAGAGCAGCTGTCACACAGAAAGACACTTTAATGGCAGCCATTAATCTGAGGGGCAGAAAAAGTGCAGGGACTCGCGGTGGCGGCGATTCATCACGCGGCCGGCACACGTCTCCCAACAGAAGCGTGAGCGCAGCTGTCAGCGGCGCGAGGCAGACAGGGGGCAGCAGAGCGACCTGTCACCATGCACGCTCACCTCGGCCGTCAGCGGCACCCGGGGTTTCAGCAGCCATTCAAACGGGGCCTTTGATTTCTTATTTTGGGGTGGGGGGGGCATTGCAATTTACAGCCAGTGCTCCAGAAATGTAACTTTCTGAGCAATTTGGCATTCCGAGCTGTAATCGGTTGCACGCAGTAAAAATGAAACCTGGAATGTGCATTCTGTGCACGTGAGCACACCACTAGACACACCTTTGTTCTCTCAGGGTCTTTTATTTCAACCCCACCCCACCCCTGCCAAACACACAAAGCATCACTTGGCCTGCTGCAAGAGTTTACAGTCAAGGAAAGTTGCCACTGTATTGAAGTTTGCTGTAATATTCAAAGAGACCTTGGGACCAGGTTTTGTCACACCATGTCTTTAAAAGGCGGGCATGTGCCTGTAGGGGTCCCTGAAAATTAATGCATCGTAGGACATGGCTGTCCTGTCACTGGAGCCCTGCCCTGTTTGCCATTGGCTGCAGGCTGCTCTGCTTTTTGCTCATGCTATTCCTCAGGTGCCTAACCGTCTTCTCATTTGTATGGTAGCTCACCTACAGGCTGTGTGAGGAACCGTGTCAGGCAGCCCTGCTCAGAGGGCCCTGCTGAGCCTGTGTGACCTCACTGACTCCGTGACCCGTACTCCCCCCACCCCATGTCAATGTCCCCATCCAGACCTCAGTTCTCCACATGTGCTCCCTCTTCCACGCCTTCATGTTCGCCCAACTTTGGACCATCTATTGCGAGCAGGCAGCAGCCCCGCCCGCCCTGCAGAACCAGAACCAGAACGAGTTCTCTTCCAGCGCCATCCTCACTGGCATGGAGTTCTGGAGCCGCGTCACGCCCAGCATCCTGCAGCTCATGGCCCACAACAAAGTGGTGAGACCACCTACCCGCCCTCATCCGTATAGCTGACTAGAACTTCCTGATGTAATCACAGAACTCAGCCAGAGCTCGGACCTACTGGAGTTCTGCCAGAACTTATAAATAGCCTCAAAGCTGAGCTTACAATTAATGCACAGCTGTAACTGGCATCTTATATGGAGGTGAATGGAGACTCCGCTGGGGGGGGGGGGCTCTGTCCTGGCAGAAAGGCAGTGATGGTAGTTATGAAGCATTGAAACATGTGCCCTCAGTCGCTGCTTAGTTTTCACAATCTGAGCTGGTAACCAGTGAGAAGTGGGTAAAAACAAGGAAGTTACTGACTGGGAAATTTGATAATCCTAGATACCAGCAGCATATTCAGTGGGCATGGCTACAGGGGCACAGGTCCCAGCTGAAAGCTGATTGGTCCCCAAAGTGACCCCTCCCCTGTCACTCACTGATTCAAAATATGTCATTGGCTAATTATGAAGTTGGCCCCGCCGAATGAATTGTGAATGAGTGACTCCTTCAGCTGGGATAGCTGCAGTGACCTGTGCCTGACCCCCCCACTTATTTACGGGGGCTTGACCCACGTTTGAGAGGCTGGGCTCTTGATTCCTCAGCCCCTGCGCCTCCTCAGCTGTATAAGGCTACCCTACTTACTTCCCGTACTATTCCCAGACATGTTATTTATAGTCCTGGGTCGCCCCTTCACCTCATCCAATTTTCCCACTCAGATGTTAACCTTTGACCTTCAGTATGGATAAGGCTGCTGGCCATTCTCGTCTCAAACCCAGGAAGGCACATTGTTATGGCAACCACTGTCAGATACCTGATCCAGAGCCCGATCCATCACCAGTCCTCTCTCCTCCTTACCTTCAACCACTGTCCCTCTCTCCCAGATGGTGGAGATGGTCTGCTTGCATGTCATCAGTCTCATGGAAGCTCTGCAGGAGTGCAACTCCACCATCTTCGTGAAGGTCGGTGGGTCAGCCGCTCTTGCTGCTCTCTTATTGGCGGGGCTGTGTGCCAATCAAATGCAGAGGGACACGCCCCCCCCCCCCCCAGAGTCAGGAATAGGACCTGTCTGCAGCAGGCACAGCCAGAGGCATTATGACCTTGACTAATCAAACTGATATTTTTCACCAAAAAATCCTTTTAAATTTATGGAAGAAATATTAAAAACATTGTCTGTTCCTTTAAACAGACTTTTTAAAGTCAGCTGAGAGTTTATGATTTCATTGCACGTGTGAAGCACCTTGAGCATAAAGCATCCCAAAGTCAGCCTGACGAGCTCCTGCTTTTCTCTTCTCTTTAACAGCTGATTCCCATGTGGCTGCCTTTAATCCAGTCCAGCTTAAAGGTAACTTCATGTCCTCCATACAGATACTGAAGAAAGCATGTTTAGAGATGGAGAAGACGATCTCGAGCATGGCCGGCTCTAGCTGTAGGGAGACTACACATGACTAAGGGTCCCCTGATTACCTGAGTCATGGAGGATGTGTAATGGTCATCAGTTTTCTTGGTAGGGGGGCCTCCCAAGTAAAGCTTTGCCAGGGGCCTTTTAAAAGGTAGATCTGGCCATGATCGCAGGTGTTTTTTACAGTCTCTGATCATCTACATATACTCTAGTACTAGCCCTTTTGAAATGAATAAAAGTGTCAGGTGATTCTAGAAAGACCGATAAATGTCCTATTATGTACACTTAGGTTTTAAAGTTTTCTTGCTCTGATACTCCTGTTTAGTTCACATTATACCGTGCTCAAATCCCTATTGGCTGATGCTGTATAGTTGCATTTAAATGTTGCCATGGTAACGCCGCCGCCTGCCTTCCCCCTGCAGCACCTGTCGGCTGGGCTGCAGCTGCGGCTGCAAGCCATCCAGAACCGCGTGAACCACCAAGTCCTGCAGGGGCTGCCAGGCTGCGGCCAGCCGTCGCCGCCGCCCTCTGCCCTGCGCAAGTGGCTGCAGTGCACACAGTTCAAGATGGCGCAGGTGGAGATCCAGTCGTCGGAGGCAGCCTCACAGTTTTACCCCATGTGAGGGGAGGCCGGTCCCCGATTCATGCCCCTGCTGCTCCACGTCACCTGTCGACACCTGTCCCGCAGCCACTCTGCTACCCACTCTCTCCACAGCCTCAGAGTCAAAGCAATAGAGCAGTGGTAGACCTGTCACAGGGACAGGGCATTACCCAGAGGGTCTTGCTGTTGTACCCTTGAGCAAGGTGCTGACCCCACACCACTCCAACCGAGGGGCGACTTACATGCAAGTTACTCTGGGTAACTGCATCGACAAAGCAACCAAACGTCAGAGGAACCGAATCCTCAGAGTGGCCTTGTGGGAGAGAGCAGGGGCTGATGGGAAATATCAGCCGGCAGTGAGGAGGGGGTGTCCCTTAGCATTGACGCTTAGAGGTAAGGCCTGTTCAAAAGCTAAGCTGACACAACCGTGCAGTTAGCATGGAATCTGGCCGCCACACTTCTCCTCTGCAGAAATATTTGCCACACCTGGGGGATAGGGGGTGGGATGACCCTCTGGGAGAAGGTGACAGGACCACAGGAGCAGTCCAGATGGAGTAGTTCTAGGATGCCTCGCTTGGACTCGCTGCTTGTGTCCCAGACCTTGTGTCCATTACTCAGAGACACCATGTTTACTTCCTGTTGCCCCCGCTGTTTGTGGTCAAATAACAGAATGAAATTAAAAAAATGTTTTTTCCAAGTCTGCTGTCCTTATCTTTCATGCCTGTGTTTGATCCACGGCTTCTTGTTAGCAGGGGCAAAATGACTCAGCATTTCAGTGAATGGACACAGGGGTGTTGCTATGATGCCCAGGGTGGAGGGTTTGCCATTATAAAATTTGCCGGGGGGGATATCAGTGATTGATGTTACTTGCATCAAACTATTTCACATGATGCAATTACTGTGTTTTTACTCTTAAGTAAAAGAAACTGGGTCTGTCTGTTCCAAAACACATTCATTCAGTGTCTGTTGCAGCGTTTTATAACAACAAAAAATGTGACAAAAAAAAAGACTTCAGGCTTTGCTAAAAACATTCAGAGCTTAAGCCTCACTAGACTGACCCTGGCGCCTTTTCCTCTGGAGAGTCAGTCCTGTTGGGACACTGTCTGCGGTGTTTGTGAGTGAGTCACATGACCGCCCATGTAACAGTCACATATGAGTCACATGACCGCCCATGTGACAGGTCCTCCAGGGTTTCCCTGGGCCTAATGGGCTGACTCATACACACTCCCTGGAACTAGGCCTTAGCCGTCACATACTAACAGGCCTTAACTATTTTTGACACTACCCCCCCCACCCCCACCCCAGCCAACTTGGGAGGAAACACACCTCCTATGGCACTGTAGACTCCTGAGTCTTTCCCAGCAGCCAGATTAGCAGACAGTAAGGCCTACTGACCCTGCCCATTAAAGACCCCCTCCATCAGGGGCAAGCCCAGCCCTGGGAGGTGGGGGTGGAGAATAACTCAATAAGTGGGAAGACAACAGGTAGAACAGGGCTCTAACATCCTCAAGTCATACCCTAAGCTAGCCCTCCCCCCACCATAATTAGCCGTGCCACAACAGTCAGCCTGCCTAGAATCAATGAAATGCAGTTACCTCTGGCTCTAACATCGTTTGCTATGATAAAGCTTGCTTGTAAGATTTAATTTGACATACGGGGGCCCTGAAATATCAGAACAGGAGCAAGGTGGCCCGGCTGGCGTCGCACAGCGTATCACTCCGCACCTGCCGAAACTCAAGATGACCCTTCCTTCACCGGCAGATAAAAAGTCACTGGATTGAGGAGGGTCAGACGAACCAGACCGGCTTTTGTTCACAGACAGTGGCGCAGCCCCCGTGCCTCATTTTCCTGGAATGGGACGGGTAAACGTCAGGTACAGTACTTCTGCGTCTTATAATTGGTCAGAGGGGCTGTCTGGCTGGCACATTATTCACTTAACCGCTCAGAGAATTACCGAGGTCAGACGTAACATGATGCAGGCGCTGGACGGCGGACGGGAAAGACCACATGCCAAATCGCAGCAAATATTACAGGAGTTGCTTCAGCGTGCAGGAAAAAGAAAAGAAAGATGATACAGGTCTTTGGACTTGGGTCAGAACCATGGTCTGGGACACTAAGGTGAAACAAATCAAGAGCATTGCTCTCTGTGAGTGAAGGACAAAATGTCACCTTGGGCCCTTCTGTCCCCTTTATATACATTTATAATTCTGTGTATTCAAGGGCCCCTATGAAGTGCTGGGGCCCCTGAATCTGCCAGGGTATCCATGATCCTACCACTCCCCAGATGAGAGACCATGTGAGCATATCAACACAAGCAACCCCCGGGCACAGAACTCAGCCACATAGGGTCAAGCACCTGCTGATCTTCTTGGCGGCCCTTTGGTGACCCATTCCCATCATCCCCCATGCTCATTAAAATGGGTAACGCCCCCACCAGGTGTGATGAGGTTGTGATACTGAGGCCACACCTGCCAGATGACAGCATTTGAACCCGGGTCCCTTCAAAGCCCTCAGCCTCTCATTAGCATCGGCTCATATAATCGGCTACCCTGCCGCCCCACCTCATGCCCAATGACCCCATGAGCTGGAGCGGGCTCCTGGGCAGCACTGACAGAGAAATAATCCAAAAAATAAAGTGCTAAAAAGGGCATAAAAACGGCGCAGCGTCTGTGGTTCAGCCATTTAAATCATACAGGTCACCACGGTGACGGCACAGCTCTGGACCGGAGCCCATCTGCTAGCCTCCATGTGAGAGATGAGTCAGATCCTCCACCGGGTGTCCCCAAGTCCAGCTGGCGCATCAGACACAATGCAGGGCTACGATTGGGGAGGGGGGGGGGGTGGCGGTGGTGGTGACCTGTCCTTTGAGTGGAAGGGGATTGACGTGTCAGTTTGTTGAGCAGCCCCAGCGGCCCAGCACTATCCCTGACTCATGGTGCTCGGGGGAGGCGGAGGGGAATAAGCAGGAACAGCTGACCGTGATCCTGCTTCAGGGGTGTAAATATAGATTAATGACTGTCAAAATGAATGAGGGAGGCAGCGGGGCCCCGGCCAGGGCTCGTGGGATGGTCCACTGTGCCGGACACGGTGCTGACCCAGGTGGGCCGCCAGCTGTAAGTCAGAGTACGAAGGAAGCAGACCCCAAGCCTGGCTCCGGGGCACAGAACTTGCAGGTTTTTTCCTGTGGGCACAGTGAGGATGACTGGTGCTGTTTCTCTGAATTTCTACAGGCATCCTTACAGACTGTGACAGAAGACAGAATCGGGTCCGTTGTAGTGCTGGGTCCAGTACAGAATCACTAAGGGTGCATCTGAAATGAATGAGGGGGCACGATCCCCGGAATTACATCCCTGTCATGGACTGATTAATTTACACTGGAGGGGGCACATTATTATTAATGCGAGAGCCCTATGTACCCCTAGGCACCCTTTTAAGCCGGAGTCTGGTCAGTTGTGACCCCAAAAACAAACATGCTGCATAAAACATAAGGCAAGATGAACTACAAGGAAAAATACATGCCAGGGCCGTGGGGAAAGGCAGAGATGAGAGTGTGTTCAGGACTGCACTCGCGTTTAAACGCTTAGAAGGCTGAAATGTCTACAATTAATTTGTGTACAGAAATTGTGCAAATGACGCCGCACCTTGTAGACACTGGCTAATCTCACTTTTTTCTTGGTTGAGGGGTCACTGGTGACACTGCCTCAGCAGCTTGCCATACATCATACATGGATGAGTCGGGCTTAATATCACGATGATGCGGCCATCTGCAGGCGGAGAAGAGCGATGATTCACGCGCTGATACCGGCGAGGTCACTCCTCCCATCCAGGTTTCCAGTCAACAAATCGCCTCTTTTTCATGTGCCAGCCAGGATTCAAAGACTCAGGATGTCAAAGAACCGGTGAAAATCGTTCCCCGGCAGCCATTGTGATATCCACATTTCAAATGTACCCAGACAGTAAAGCTATCACCTGCTGCAGGCAGTAACTGATTCGCAATGTCTGAATTGCAAAGGCAGTGCTTATCAAATGCACGCCGGTCATGGCTGAACATTTAAAATACCTTGAAACTGGGACATCACACAGAAAAACTCGTGGTTTCCCGGCTTTGTCCCTGCAACCACAGCATATGATCTCGAGCCCCTCACTTACAGTGGAACTGTAGATACCCCTGAGAGGTATGTGAGACTCCAGCGGGAACGTATACGGTATGCTTATTAGTGTGTTAGTGTCCTTGGTGAGAGGATTTATTGACATGCTAGGGACACACACTAGTCTGACTGGGCCTGTTGTGTCTTTACCGTTGTCTACCCACACAGTCTTTCCAGAGACTTCATCACTTGTGCTTTTCTGCCACACAGCCCCTTTGCCTTTCCACCAGACGGACATGTGACTGTTTAAATGGGCACACAGCATCCAAAGGAATTATCCTCAAAGTCCCCCCACTCTCTGATCCGGCGCCTCTCTTGGACAGTGGACACTCTGGGTAGTACAAACGACGGATTAACAGATTTGCACACCCAGGTTATGCCAGGTCTGACCGACAGCCTTTGTCCTTGTCTGTCCCCCCAGCCATCATTAAGCTTCGGACACTGAAGCCTCTCTCCCCAACCCGACTTACATTATCTCTATTTTCCTCCCAATCCAGTCTCCCTTTGACACACATCTTGGGAGGGATGAAGATTAGCAAACATTTACAGGCTGCAACCATCATCAAGGTCAAGAGAGACACTGGAGAATAAAACTGTTTACTCACAGCCTGTAAACGCCCAGCTGACAGGAGACTCCTCGTCATGTGACGGAAGCCTGAATCAGCACAGGAGGGAACAACCCTGGTCCCTCGGTGCGGAGCTGCCCACACTTCAACTCCCAGCATGCTATTGGGGTGGGATTCTTTTGGCAAACGTTAAGGTACAGATTGAGGTCAGACTGCTGGTGCCTGTTAAGTATCCCAGGAAACGAAGGCTCACCTGTGCGTTCATCCTGGGTCGATTAACAACATCACTGAAGACCCCTGCTGATTGGCAGCTCATCCCAAAAGCGGCCATCTCAGCTCCAGCAGGTATGAAAGTAGCAAATCGAAGCAAAGGAAGAACCATCTCAGTGACAGAGCCGACTTCAAAAGAAGGTGCCGTCCCATTAGCCGGGGGCTTGCTGACTGCGGCCCTTAACGGCGTTAATTATTAATGAGCACCGCAGAGGCAGACGCTTCCCCTGTCACCCAGAAGCCTCAGGAACCGCGCCACCCGCTGGGGTGCTGACCGCGGTGAAAACCAGCCCTGAGGGAAGCTCGCTGCTGTGCAGACGGTGGTGCCCCGTGAAGCGGCACACGGCATCTGATTCTCAGCAACACTCATGTGGAAGGACAGCCCCAGGCTTCAAGTAGTACAATTTTATTTAAACCTAAAAAAAGTCAGCATGTCGCAGGTAAATTGGTTCAATGCACAGTATGTATGTATGTACACCCAGTGGCCAGTCTATTAGGCGCACCTGCTGGCTACCACAAACAGCCATTCGCGTGACTGCAGGTGTACCCATGGACCATGCAGCCGGGGTCACTTACTATTTGGCTTAACATTAGAATGGATAAGACAGTGTGATTGTTGGTTCCATACATTGTGGTTCCGTCATCTCAGAAACAGCTTCTCATACACTGCAGGGTCTAGACTGTCCAGAGAATGAAGTAATTAACAAACATTTCCAATGGCCAGACTCGTTAAAGCTAATAGGAAGGCCAAAGATCCAAAAAAGAACACAGCCCAGTACAACAGAAGTGAGCAGAAATCCTCCACTGAACCTCATCGACCCTAAAAGTCCTACCTGGTCCTAACTAGGTGTACCTAGTACAGTGGCCACTGAGTGTATGTATATATTTTTAACATTTCGGTATGCAGAGCATACACTGTGAAACAACCTTTAATTACCAAAATATACATTAATGGCTTGTTCCGGAAACATCACAACATTTACACAACTCTGTTCAGTAGCATGTCAGCAACCTCCATCATAATGTTTTTGCCCATATAAACCTATTTTCATTGGTTCTGTACATGTGATGGACAGTCACAGAGGCAGATTCAGTATAATGCTTGTATTTACATTCATGCATTGTTATTCTGACTAAACCTTTGTACATACTATAATACAGACATTTTCCAGTGCCAGGTACACAGTGGGTATATAGAGCTGCAGTACATCACAAAGCAAGGACAAGGCTCTCTGGCTCGAACACGTAATTCTACAGCAGGAGAAGAGTCACAAAGAGGCTCTTTTTCAAATCTCCCCCCACACACATATACACACACAGACACACACACACACAGACACACAGACACAGACAGCAGTAATTTATGCTAAGAGTCCTACTCAAACTTGTAACTTAGGTTAAAGTCCCTCTGCTGACCTGTGTGGAATATAAGGGGACCATACATATTTATTTAGGGGAATAAATCATATTAAAAATAAAAAGAACACAGGAAGCTAGATCTGATTTCAGATCAGCCAACCCGGCATTTTGACCCAAAAGGTTAAACTGTAAATTGCTTGGCTGGATAGCTCATCTTCAATAAGTCAACTGTTGCTGACCCCCCGATAGCCTTTTCTTATTGGTCACCGTCTCCACCAATAGTAGCCTTGGCTTTGTAGTCCTTACTGAGTCAGAGCACCAGCATGCAGGCACCTTCAGAACCTCACATATGACTTCACCCTCCCATCAAGCTGCCTGACCCGTCTACAAACCCAACATTAGTCTGGTTAAAAAACCGCACAAGCAGCCTATGAAGGGGTAGGTCCAGTTCCCGTGGCAATACAGTACAGAGACCAGGATGAAACATCGCAGAAAGCAGGTGTGCGAACTCAGGCACACAAGAGGAAACATAACAACACACAGACACACACACATGTTCCTAGGTTAAAGGTCAGCTTGCAGAACACGAGGCACACAAAGAAACTGTAGCGCAGTACAGCGATCCAGGGCCTTTCTCTGAGCCGGGACGTCTTTAACGTCCTGCTGAGATTCTGCAGTCATGAGGCCCAAACTCCCATACGAGACACTAAGCAGAACCAAATGCAAGATCCAAACTACAACGAACGCTCCGTAGATATCTGCACACAGTAGGACACTTGTACTCAGATGTGCCTTTATGCAAACAGAGTATATTGAGAGTATACTGTACGATACTGTAACAGACGCACACAGCTTTACATATTCAAGCTGAAATAAAAATGGGATTCACTCAAAAATATTAAGTATATTTTGACTGCATATTTAGGTATCGGGGCTGTAAATCTGACTTCAGTTTCACGCGTGATTTTATTCATTATGTTTATTTATTACCATGCCAAAAATGAGGGCAGAAACAGACTACATAGTCAAACCACCACAACGAGACAGAAAGCTCCGGAATTTGCATAATTAACTTAATCAGCAGGCGTGACGATGAGTTACACAGAGAGAGATCCTCAGCCGGCATCGACAGAGACAGAGCCGATCGTGACAGCTTGTGCTCGGCGATGCTGCACACGGGCCATGCTTTCTGCTACCTCCGCGCACCCGTAGAAATTGCATAGTCGGAGGACACCAGCAATCCGTTTTTTCAGGCTCCCGGGGCGATGCTGGAGCTGTATGAGGCAGCAGGCAAAGCCTCTGAAGCTCTCTTGGTCTCTCATGGAACTAGAACCCCCCCCCCCCCCCCAGGTCAGGTCACCGGCAGTGGTAACAAGTACCTGACAAAAGCCCCAGAAAACCACGAGAGGGAAATCAGGTCCGGAAAAAAGTGCAGAGACTGAAGGAAAGAAAGAGGGAGAAGAATCTTAAAGATGCTGCATTCTGCAAAAAAAAAATGCATGCATTTTCCTATTTGCTATTGTTATTCTGCGTTCCTGTGACGGGAGATGTTTGAGAGGGACCTTTCAGGCGGCTGCCAGCTGTCAGAGCCGTCTCTGCAGACCTGACACCCAGCTCAGAACAGCCACGTCCGGCCGTGCATATTAAGGAGGCTCTGCGCTTCCCAGCTTCCCGTCTCTCTGCAGAAGCGGCCGGGGGACACGTGCGTGTGTGTTTGGACCTGTTTGTGGTTCACCTCCCTTCTCGTCCTGCCGAAGGTTGGGTCCATTGGCTTCCAGGATTTCACCTACATCGCCTATCAGCGAGGATCTGGGGGGTGTAGGGGGTCGGTGTTTTATAGGGTCCGGGGGAGTGTGGCGGTTGCCGTGGTGATCCTTCCTTCTCCCCACCTACACCGCGGCATTGTTGGTGTCCAGCACCTTCTTGCAGCGGGAGCTCATGGCGTACTCACCTCGGCTTGCCCCGTTCTCCTCCTTGCGCTGCGGTTTCCTGCAACACAAACCATTTGGCGTAGTGAGCGAAGTGGCGGGTGTGCGCTGGGCAGCCCGTCCCTCATGCGCAGAACTCATTCCCAGTTTTCCCCTGTTTCCAAGATTCATAAAGCCCTATCCCACACACGCCCTAGGAAGGGACACGCTGGAAGGGTCTAAAAAGCCACAGCTTTCAAAATATTGATTTATTTTTAGATTAATTATCATTGTCGACACCACAGCACACAGCACACAACAACGAAATGTGTTCTCTGCATTTAACCCATATGTGACAATGTGACATAGCAGGGGGCAGCTAATACAGCGCCTGGGGAGCAGTGCTTGGGGAAGGTACCATGCTCAGGGTACCTCAATGGTGCCTTGCTGGTCGAGGATTTGAACCTGCAATCTTTCAATTACCACTGCTACCACTCCCCCCCACATTTATGTTCCCATAGTTAAGCTAAAGAGTGAATGGCGTATCAGTGTGCAGTAGCATCTCATCTGCTCGCCCTCTCACACCATTACCATCACCACCACCACGCCATCTTCATCATCATCACCATGACAGGCTCCACCATCATCATCACCTCCATCGTCATCCAGCACCCTAACGATGGAAGCAGCTTCACTGTGACCTTAACCAGTTATATAATGCCCCCCCAACACCTCTGTTGCAGTGGTACAGGCCTGAAGGAAGATCGGATTTGCAGTATTCCCACACTTGTGGTTCACTTAGGAGATGTGAATGTACTGCCGGATCCAGAGACGCAGAGGGGGCGGGGGGTGACAGACAGGGAATGGGGGCGCGGGAAGACTCCACTGGACGGGACAGTCGGGGCCAGATTCTTGGAACAGACGAGCGTGTGACATTCTGCGACTGTCGCTTCCGGCTGCGAAGTCAAGCTGGGGACCGAACAGCCAGAAAATATAAAGAATTCAGATCTGGGGACCTTCACAAGCCCCAGCATTCAGGATCTACCACAGGATTGTGCAGCATCAACACAAAAAGCCAACAGTCATACGGAGTCTATGAAGCCCAAACAATGCGGCAGTTAAGTCTGCAATAGTCCTCATGGAGAGTCCCCGGGGGGGGGGGCTCCTCACCAGCCAGACCAAAATTGGGTAAACAGGAGCAGAGTGGGACACCGCTTCCAAATGAAAACCTGCACGGCTCACTTCGCCCCCAACAGCATGCCGTAAAATTGGAGCAACTCTCAAATTGTGGCTGGGATCAGGAGCACAGCATGGCTGAGAATGTAATAGCAGGAGGTGTCATAGAGGCAAATATGAGTGCTGCCATCTGCTGGACCACAGGAGGGAGCATTCCCCTTAGGGCGACATCAGCCTTCAGCTGAACACCCCATAGGTAAAAGCACAGGTGAATCAGGCACTAAACAACCCCTCCTTCCAGATTTTTCTTCTCTCCCAATCCTCCGTGGGACACAAGGAATAAATAATGGCTTGAGGCAGTAGGTACAGGGCTGTGCAGAGTTTCCCTGCAAGCGTGGCTCGCCGGCAGGGACAGCTGCATGTTTAACGCCTCATCTGCCTTTCACTGGTGTTTCTTTCCGTTTCGGCTTATTAGCAGACATCCTGCGACAGGCAGGCGGGGCTAAATAAAAACTCGCCTGCTTCTACTCTTCCCTTTTGTTTGGTTCTCCTTCCACTGGCTCAGATTGAATTAACCCAAAGGTCAGTCCAGAGATAGGCTTCATTTCCTGCCTGAGTTTGGTCTACATCCTGGAGGACCCCCCCCCCCCACACCTTGTGACAAACAACAGCACCTGAGCCCACCGGGCAGAACAAGCCCTGGCAAAAAGCCAAGTGTGAAGGGGGGGGAGGTCTGGGGGCACCCAGAAAGGGTTGCTGTGTATGAGTTTATTTCGTTACAACTCCCTAATTAGATTACTAATTAGAGGACTGATTGGCTGAAGAGTCCTCACACCTGGGTTTGAACAGCTGACTTAAAGGTTATTCCAAAAACTTCCTTTGTGGATATGACTAGCCAACCCTTAAAGAGACTATCCACCATATAAGTGTCCCATTTTACCCTATGTCCCACTTAACCGATATTCATCCTACAATTTATCCATTGAATGTTTTCCAGACAGTTATGTACAGCTGTAATGGAAACGTACAAAGTGTTTGAAGCCGAAGACGTTTGAAGTCAGGAGACGTAAACTTAAACACCGGAGCTGAACTAAAGCTAGAGCGAGCCGCAGCGGCTCAGCTTTCACCTTCCACCTTCTCTGGCCTCCTGTCTCTTAGCAGGGGCTGTGAAATTTTTCATTTCAAGCTCAAGGGCTCTGGCTGCATCTCCCATGCGACGGGTCCCGTTACGGCGAAAGCAATCCGGCTAAATCCTGCCCCAATGGGACGGCAATAAAAATGCCAGAGAGAGCATGAGAGGTGCCGCCGGGCTGGCGTTTGGTGATTCTGTCTGCGGGACACGGGGACACGAGGAACGCCACACACACCCAGCCGGGGGTAGAGTGGCTACTGCAGAGGGAAGCAGCACCGTGGCTGGGAACCTCAGAGGGGTTCATACTGATTTTCACGCAGCTGTCTGGCTGACAAATGGTGTAGACAGGCAATCAGGATGGCCGTGAGCTGCTGCCGTCAGCATTACAGCACGCTCTGCTTTCCGACGGTTAAAATCAATGAAGTAGCATAAAAAATAATCAACAATCCCCCCCAGACACAGTGGTCCACCTTCCAATGTCTATCTTCTAGTGGTAGTGCTTTTGAAAGCTGATTGAAAGGTAGTGCGTGTCCCACACCGGATAGAGGGAGATTAAACCATGGGCATTACATCCATCACTCTGCAAACAGGTTTCACTAGATCTCGGCTCCCTCTGACAGCATCTAATGGACAGGAAAAGTAAGGGTGATTCTCTGGATCATGCTTAAGAAGGTATCTTAACCAACTGAGAACTATTACAGCGTTCAACATTTTCACATGCTAATCCAATTGAAGGTTTAGCAGTTGGGAAGACTGCCCTTTGGACTCCTTTTTAATTACAAGACAACAAGATGTTTCGTTTACTGCTGAAGCCAAAACAGTGCGGCGCGTTGCCTTGTCTCAGACTTTGTAAGTGTTCTTTTATATGAAGCCAAACTGGCCAGCTGGAGCGCTTGATCTCCTGCACGCCCCCATGGCAGCCTCCCAGCTGTGCAGTAAGGCCAGCCCATCCGCTGTGCCTTCCGGCTGGCTTGGCCGATGCGCCGATGCTGCGGCATGAAGTTGGCACAGAGTGTAAGCTACAGATAATAGGCTTTCCTGAGCAGATCCCATGCCCGTCCCCACACAGGACTAACCAGAAGCAAGTGCCATGAAAAAGTATCCTGATTTCTTCTGTTTTTGCATATATGTTACATTGTTTCAGATCTTCACACAAACGTTTCTAAGACAATGACCATGAGTAAATACAACAATCAGTTTCAAAACGATCATTCCATTCACTGAAGGAAAAAAAGTTATGCAACACCAAATGACCTTGCGTGAAAAAGTAATTGTTACTCAAGCAACAAAGTATCCAAATTAAATTGATAATTGGGTTCAACTAGACTAGCCAGACCCAGGTTAGATGTGAACATCATGTAAATAGAACCTTTTCAGCACTGAAGTAGGCTACAGGATTACAAAGCCATTTATAAGGCTCTGGGACTCTAACAAACCACAAAGAGGGAGACTATCTTCAGATGAAAATTGGATCACGGAAATAGTGATGAATCTTTCAAGTGTGTTGGCGATTCATCCAGGATGTTACAAAAGAAGCCAAACATCTATAGGCGTGCTCACACTTGACCCGGCTGCCTCGTACTGTGCCTGAGCAGGACTGCCCCCCCTCCCCACTCCCCTGCTGGTCGGCACTCACAATGAACTTAACGTTCCGGATCAAAGCATGCTTTCATCATCACTGTGCGACTTTTTGTGTTAAAGAAAATATGGGAAGAAAAGCGCTATCACACAGCACAATGGAGTTCATGATTATTGTCCTTATTTTGTGGCTTATTTGGAGTCGTTTTGGGTGTAATGGCACATGGCTCTCTCATAGATTTATCAAGCATGCATCGTAGCAGTATTCATTAAATTGTGCTGAGAAGACGTATTTGCCCAAATATCTCTGAGTTTTTCTGTGCTGCATCTATTTGTTCCTGGACAGTCTCATAAGCCCAAATTTCCAGCAAACACTGTGCCTCCTTTGTAAACCAAAGAGATTCCTATGCTGCCATGTTTGTTAAATGTTTGTCGCTACCCGATCTGTACAGCCTACCCGATCCATTCCTTCCAGGTCCGGTTCATGTATAGCGTACATATGCGAGTGCCAGTTGCATCATTGACACCATGTCTGGGTTCGGGCATGGTTAACAATCACACTGGATGTGTACTGTGCCCAAGTCCAACTCTTCAAGCGGGTACAGAGCAATAACACTAGTCAAACTAACTAGACTTTGGGGGTCAAATGTGCTTGGGCACGGTACAAATCACCTAGTGTGAATACACCCTAAGGAACTACAGGTCTCGTTCACCTCAGATAAGAGACTGGGCAAGATTGGCATTCGTGGGAGAGGTGCAAGGCAAAAGCCACTGCTAACCCAGAGGGACAGGAGGATCTCTTACTTGCCAAAAAACATCTTGATGACCCCAAGCCTTTTGGGAGGATGTTTTGGAAACTGATGAGTCAAAAGTGGAACTTTCTGAAAGACAGGGGTCCCATCACATCTGGCATAAAGCTGACACAGTATTACACAATAAAAACATCATGCCAATAGTCAAACATGAAACAGGGTGGTGGTAGGGGATGCCATGCTGCTTCAGGGTCTGGATGACTTGCCTTCATTAAAGTAACCATGAATTCTACCTTCTACCAAAAGACCCTGAAGGTGACTGTCCGTTCATCACCAAGCTCAAGCGCAACTGGGTCATGCGGCAACACACGATACATAGCACACGAGCATTCCCACCTCCGAATAACTAAAAAGAACCAAAACCAAGGTTTTACAGTTAGTCCTAACATTAACCCATTGAGATGCAGGAGCTGGACCTTTAGACAGGCAGTTCATGCTTGAAAACCCTCCAATGTGGCTCAGTTAAAGCAATCCCTCAATGAAGAGTGGGACACAGCAATGCGTAACACTGATTTTCATTTGTCGGAAGCTTGACTGCAGTAGTTGCTGTTGAAGGCAGCACAACCCGTTAAGTTTGGAGGAGCAACTGCTTTTTCACATGGGTGATATAGGTGTTGGATAACCTTTTTCCATCAATAAATGAAAAAATCATTTAAAAACGTTTTTTGTGTTTCCTCACAATCTCCGTGTCTTATATTACATTCCGTACGAATATCTGAAACCATTTAGTGTGTAAAAAAATATAGGAAGTAAAGTGGGAAGCAAATATTTTTGACAGTACTCTATGGAGGATGGTCCTCAGAATGGAACAATGCAGGGAAGGGGGGTCGGTCCCAGAGAGGAGCTGCCACTCCAACTGTTTATCAAAAAGCCCATCACTGGCAGATGTTGTGTAGTCAGCAAATAAGGGTGACACCAACTCAAATGCATTCTGACTTCCTGAATTAAAGCCATACAATCATGTCTCTGGCCATGAAAAGATTCTGACAAACATGAAATATCACATGAAACGCCCAACCCTACGTGGGAACCAATAAAGAGAGGAGCACAGCTTCAAGCAACCAATGAGAATCTCTATGGGCGTGTCACACGCTCGCCCCCAGGGGATTTCCTCATTGAATAACAGTGGCTGTAGTGCACAGGACATAACTTTTCAGCTCTCAATTCCACGTTTAAGCGAACCTTCTCAATAATAGATGTGGTGTTCCACACACACAAGGCGAGCCGTGACTCTACACTTAGTGGGTCAGGTTAATATTTCATGCTTGATATCAGGCTGATAGACTGAAAGTCGACAACAAAACTGCTTTCTGCTTGCATCGCGATCAAAGATGAAACATGCATTACATAAACCAAACCACAGTCTGCTGTGCCTCCACATGCCTGGAAGGAGAGACTCCATAGTCAGAATGTTCCTCCTTGGTAAAGTCCAACCCCTCCATCATTCTTCTTCAGGAAACAAGATTTAATCTGCTGTTTCTGTGACATCACAAGGGAGAGAGTCGACCTTCAAATCGACCTTTGCGACCTGTTTGTCTCCCCCTTCTCACACCTAGAGGGCCAGAGATCATAATGGGAAATGAAACGAGAATTACCACAAGCACAATTTCTAGGACAGCTGGTGCCACAGAGTCTCTCCTCTGGGCAGCTCTCCTGCTGGCTCTGAGCTCTGACCCTCCCGGCATTCTCTGGGACACCCCGGCACCAAGGCACTTGGCTTCTATATTTAACGTCAGCTTTTTCCATCCAGCCGACCCTCTCGTTTACTGTTGTCGATGCTGCAGATGCGCGCGGACACTGGGCCGCGGCCCGCCAGCTCGCTCCCCTTCTGACTCTCTTTAATCCCCTTTCAGCCCTCTAAACACGCAGGGATGGATTTCATCCGCTTTGCTGGTGTTTATCCCTCATTTACCTACATGTGAAGATGCAAAGGACAGCTGACATAAGCACCTTTATCGGCCGGCCACCAATGAAGCCACTAACTGGGGAGGTTGTGCTCAGGACAAAACAAATATCAGTGTAAAATAAACGGCTGTGGGGGAGGGGTGGGGCAGTCAGGACAATACTTCAGATTCCTGGTTTCCTGGAGTGACACCTAATCAACAGAGGCCAAAGTCAAGACCCATTCAGGAGGTGGTGGCACCAGTAGCTGGGTAATGACAGACATGAAGCTCTCACCCGTAACCAAGGGATCCCTTTTCACAACAGGGGCTGGCTTTTCCAGACAGCCCAGGAAAATAAATCTGCAAACACATCCACTGTGAGAAGTGAAAGGCTGGGAAATGATTCAGGTTGCGTGGATGGCCTCCCTCTCTTGTTTACGGTAGAGTCAGTGATGCAGTGAGACACGGAGGGCCGCTCTGCTCTCTGGGCAATGGGTAGCTCCGGTCTGGGTCACCGACTTCAGTAGTCACATGTCAGAGTGACGATGACAGTATGACAGTGTAAACACCGTAAAGAGGAAGAACTGCTTCAGCACACAAATACAGGAACTCGATGAACTCAACAAATAAAACAGATATATACACTATAAACAGAATTACTTAGAGAGAAACTCATTTCCAAGCAAATGGCTTGTGGGAGTTTTACAAAAATGTTCTGGGGGCAGAAGGAAAACTTATTGATTCAGAGAGATAACCAGATTGTGGAGGAGGTTGGTTCAAGCAAATAGAGGAGGTGGGACCAAGACATCTGATTGGTTGATGCCACCTTCTCTAGTTGCTTAGACACACCTGCTCTATACTTTTATACTTATTAAAACGTACACTTATTACAATTATTTATAATATAAATGTTTAGAAATTGACAGGACAGGGATTGCAAAGCTCAGTAGTAAAAGTAGGGGGCGCAGTCACTGCGCAGCATCTTGAGTGATTTATCTGCTGATGTGAGGAACTGCGCAATACTTACACGCTGACTACGCAATTAAACACGCCTCTCGAACCATGGAGGTGAAACTCAGAGACAGAAGCTCCAGTCCAGGCGTGCGGATGATGCATGACCTCTCCAGCCTGCAATTAACAGACCGAGCGCCTCTCCCCGTTCGATCTCCCTTTTAGTGCTGCCTCTAACTGACGCCACTACCTTTAATTACGGCCAGCAAAATCTCAATGCCTTTAAACATCTAGGGCCAGTGTTTCCCAATTCGGTCCTCAGGGACCCACAGACATTCCACGTTTTTGCTCCCTCCCACCTCCCTACCGGGGAGGGAGCAAGAATGTGGACTGTCTGGCAGGGAGCTCAGAGGGAGCAAAAACATGGACCGACTGTGGGTCCCCAAGGACCGGAATGGGAAACACTGCTCTAGGCTTACCAGGCCAGGAATCGGCGACCCTTTTGGGTAAACTAATCAAAGGTTTAGTATGCAGCAAACAGAATGATCAGTCTAAATTATTTATTTGCTATAAAATATTTATTTCCACTCCCAAGCATACGAGTGTTTACACAGTAGTTGTTTCAATGGGACTCTTATCAAATAAATCCATAAACTGCCACATTATCGACAAAGCAACAGCATAATCAGCTCCTGGTCCATAACCTTGTTTATTTCAAAATGTACATATTTACTTTGACATAAAAACGCTTCCTGACTTCACTTTACAGCATTAACACGCTTATTTGTCCACAGTTAATGAGCCCAGAAGAGTGCATGATAATGAGTGAGTTACATGCAGCCCCACGATGAACTGGAATCTGGTCCTCTGCATTCCGCTTTCTGGGTTATACTATAATGTATTTACAACTCTGCCACATAAGTGGTATGAAAGATAGACGGATGGATGGATGGATAACCAAAAAGAAAGTGGTATATTACAGGTATAAGTAATCAGCTGTGTAACTGATAGACATTGATTTTGCTCTGCATACACAATTATTACAGAAAAAAAAGTAATTTGGGAAAACAAATGCACCGGCCTATGTCAGCCTTGGATTTGAACCTAGAACCTTCTGGAAAATAGGTCAGTGCCCTTCCCTTAGTTCCTAAAGACACGGCCGGCCCAGAGAGTAATCAATGCAAATGGATTATGGATTCCTAAAATACAGGGATCACATTTTCAATAAAAGGGGATGATTCCAACCGCAATAACCTGAGGTCCTGGTGTTAAAAATAATCATGGTTGGCTAACTGCAGCATTTTAACCGTAGTAAATACAGGCACTTCCTATCATATTCATACCCTACTGGGCACCCCTTCAGTGAGATGACTGGAGCCGGCCCGAGGCAAGCGTTGCCTCCGAGCCAGGCGGACATGCAAGGAAAAAGAAAATGTGAGCAGAGAGGAATCCATTTACAGTGAAGCATGAGCAGCAAGTGACCATACACCCGCCCCACCCTGGCCTGTGTCGTGTTTACCGCTCGCTGACACAAGGGGCGCACTTTCACCTGTAGCGTAACACGTTGCAAAATTGGCAGTTATTTTTAACACGTAACAAAACGTGAACATGGCAGATTGAAAAAGGGAAGCGGAGTCGTCAGAGAGGCCCTGGGCACCAAAGCGGCAGCCCGATACACCGCAGTAGGTCAGCACCCGAGGAGCGAATGGCTGCTGTGATTCATTTCTGGTAGCACTGACCTCCCAAGCTGCCGCTCTGAATAACGTTACGCATCATCCTCGCTGAGCACGAGTCCAACCTTTTCACTCCGTTTACATAAGATCGCCTATCCATGTTTCACCCACGGCCTTGATCGGCGGTTTTAACTGATCGAATTCTCCGGTTTGCCGAAATTAAATGAGTTTATTTGAACCAGTCGGGTTCATCAAACTTCCTGAATTTTCTGATAAATGCTGCACGTTCTTATTAATTTTAATTTTATGTCCAAGATGAGTGATGCGCGTGTGGATAGATTGCAGACGCTTCTCATGAAGGCCGGTGATGCGCTTTCAAATGTAGAGAGAGAGAGAGAGACAGAGAGAGAGAGAGAGAGAGAGAGCTCTACGCAGCTGTGGGTGGTGTGTGTGGGATGGCTGAGTGCAGTGGACCTACACAGCGGTAAGACTCAAGGCAGCATCCGCTGCTGCTGCTTCGCGAACCACGCAGGCTTTCTGGGAAAAAAATACAGCTAGCATGCAGTTCTGCCTCAGAGTGGGGGGGGGGGATGGCAGGAGGAGATTAATTACTGCACAAATGTGATGTGCTGGCTGCACACACGCAGGAGAGAGCACCGCTATAAGGGCCCCCAGCCTTAAGGCACCCCAGCCTTAAGGGTCCCCAGCCCAGGCCGGAGTGCAAACCCAGCAGCCTAAGAGGCACCATCTAGCCCCCCCTGCCCATCTCCCTGCATGCCTCCCCTCCTCTCCACCCATTTTCACTCCTGCTTGGCAGCGTTACCTAACCGCAGAGCCCCGCGTCTCACAGAGACTCGCAAAGCCACACAGCACGGACGGGAATGCATGTGGCGCGCAGAACCGACGGCGACCACCTCCTTCGCCAAGGGAAATAGCCGGATGGTGCCGGCCCCCTGCCTAACGGATTAACAGCCTGTGTCCAGAGGAAGCTGTGGTGGCGATGTGGTGACAGTGGACTGCCAGGCTGCATCCTGGGGCTGTGCTTGCTGATCCTATAGCTGTGTCTGCGCCCACAGGACAGACAGGCCAGGTTTTACTCTATAAGTTATTAGAAGCCTGGAAACAACTGCACAAAATTTCATTAGCAAACACAGTCAAACGCCCCTGTGAAGCCTGACCTCAGTCTGCATGTCATCATCATTACATGCCCCCCCAGGGGCAAAGGATGGGGCTCACAGTGGGGGAGGCCCCCGGTAAAATTTTGCAGTAGGCTCCCCCACCCCGCACCCCCTGGCTCCTGTCAGCCATACCAGGCTGGTAAAATAAATCGTATAATGTGGTTTTACCACACCCCCACTGGAGACTGTAGTAGGAAGAACATTAAACAACAGTGATGTCTTCACTAGACCTGAGACAAACCCTGATTGTGTTTTATGAGATTATATCCCAAGGGCTTATGGGTAAATCTGACAGGCCAGTACAGAATGAAAAGGTCTGATTGCTGACATATGATAAAGACCCCTTTCTCTCCCTGTCTTTTTGAGACATGTGTACAATAAGGAAATAAAAGGCTAGAACAAAAACCCACACACCCTCTAGCCAGCACCAAAGAGCTTAACCAGCAGGGACCAGCAAGACAGGAAGTCCTGATCTTCTAAAATCAGATTAAAATGCAAGGAGGAATATTCCAAAGTCCTTGAAACCAGGATTTGATTTTAATCTTCTAAAAAGCTCCCCTCTACATAGGAGATGAGAACAATTCTGTATGGAGCTATGTAACATGATGTGGAACACTCCGTATAGGCTAATAGGAAATGTGGAGAACTTGATGTGGAACACTCCATATAGGCTAATAGGAAATGTGGAGAACATCGTTGCTTGGTAATACAGCACATGGTAAGGAACACCTCTGGAGGAGCTTACCTTTTTATGGCCTTGTAGCAGATGATGGCAGTCAGAAGTAGGAAGACCCCAGAAGCACATCCCAGTGATCCCAGTACAGCTATCTCCTTCCACCAGGGCTTCATCTGAGGCACAATGGATTCAGCCACTGGGAACAGAATGTGGATGGGGACAGGCAAAGGGGGGGAGGTAACTTAGTGTGTGAGCTTCACAATACAAAGCTCCTGACTATTTTAAGTTGTAAACTATTCATTAAAAATCCACAACGTTGCTTGTTAGTTTAGAGGGCAAACTCTTCATCCATCCAGACCAAAAGCTCGTGACACTGGACCTGCACTGACCACTATGCCAGACCATGCAAATGCATTACCATCACCCCAAACTCCATCGGATGCTCAATCTGTCTCCAAAAAATGCCATGTGGGCTGGGCTTCCCACGGAGCACTCTGATGATGAGAGTGTCGGCACTCTGAGCACATCGCCAGAGCACGAAGCCTTCTATCCGTGGCTGGGCTGCCTGCAGATGCACTCACCACGATTCCATTCGGGACTCAGAACCCCCAAACCGCTTCATTTGCATGATTACAGAAGTGCCCCAGGCCTGACCACTTAAGCCCCCACCCTTAATGCTCAAGAACCCCCTACTGCTGGCTGGACGTCATAGCTGGTACATCACTCCATACGAACAACTTAACACCAAGAGTCCATTTCGGTTAATGGACCAATTGTCCACAGTGGATAAAAAACCGTGAATAACATAAGGTAATCTAAGGAAAGGGGATGTGTTCACCACCCCCACACTGAACGCTCCCCAACACCCCCCGCCCCCTACCACTGGATCACAAATGGGTGTTTAGGACTCGAGAAAGCAGATTCCCCAAGACTCTGTCCCTACCATCAGAATAAAATTCATACATGTACCATTATTCTCCAAATTACTGTATATTGTGATTGGACGATTTATAATTGAATCATTTTTGGTTGGTCATCTATCAACAATATCTAGAATATAGTAAAATCCCGTTATAGTGGACTCTCTTATAACGGAATATCGTCTATAACGGGTGAGGTCCGCTGGTACCGGTCGGGCGCCTTTACGAACATGCATAAAAAGCATAGGATACAGTGGACTCGCTTATAACAGAATTTCACTTATAACGGACAAACAATTTGGTCCCCAGGGTTGCTTTTAGCTGTAGTTTTGTTCGGCTATAACGGACATGCGGGCTCCACCTACAAGGCAGTGATACCAGCCGGTGATATCCAGTGCAGATACGTAGTCGCGATTATTAATAGTCACGTTCTATAAATAGGCACGGCGTAACAGCAGGCAACACTGATTGGTCTGTGTGGCTGTCTATCACAAGGCACGCTGTGCGTCGGAAGATGACACTCGCAGCTGGAGGGATGCAGTAAGCAATGAAGTCAAGGTTACTACTGTACCGTACATGTATAACCACTTATAGGCCATATATATTTCCAACAGTCAGGTAAAGTTGGATTACTACATGTACAATATAATAATCTATACCACAAGTGTGTCCGCTGGGGTGTGGCATGAGTAAATGGTGTCCTGTAGCTGTGTTCTGGGCATACAGCAACTCTGGATATAACGGATTCTGGATATAACGGACTGTTTTACCAGGTGCCTTGAAGTCCGTTATAACAGGATTTTACTGTACTATTGTTCCCCATACATGCTGCATAAAATTAGCACTACTGCTGCCCAAAGAGCCAGTGGTGAATCTTTGCCGGATATTTACTGAGACATCACACCACAGGTATAGCACCTGTGATTTGAACCTGTACCCTATTGGAAGAAATTCCAATTGCCAGATCCACTCGTAGGTGGAGTGCCTGGTGCCAGTAGGACATGGTGTTTTCAAAGTAGTTCATCTCGTCTTCAACAATGAACGGCATTAAACCAAGTGCACTTAAAGCCTTATCAATGTTTGACTGACTGGCAGTTATGATCCTCAGATAAAGAAATGGGAACAAAGGGTCTGTCTCTGTCCACCACAATGCCCGCCGACTTAGCTTATGTGCTCAGATAAGAGGGGGGCGTGGTTCCTTCCAATACGACCCTCAACCGTTATCAAAGTGCTGCATGTGCTGTTTGTTATCATCGCTGCTTCCCAAGGATGACCGGGATGCCGGAATCTGAGAGACAGAAACATAAATCGCCCGGCACCCACGCATTGCGAATGTCGAAGAAATCTGACAATAAATTCTTATCTTATTTGACAGAATACCAGGGGGATAGAGGGACCTTTACTCTTGTAGGAAGGACAGGAAACAAGTATTTTTAAGAAACATTTACAGTTGTCAGTTATGATGTTACTCCGAGCAAAGGGCACTAGCTGCTGGCATTAAGAAATGTCAGCCAGCCAGACTGGGAGCCGCTCAGCTGATAAAAAAACATGAGGGAGAGGTCGGATTAAGCCCCTCCTCCATCACTTCAATGGGCAGAAATGTGAGGATTTGTGTTTAGAATTGGTATATAGTGAACAACACAAACCAAACATTTCCAATGTTGAAAGGGATGTCTGGCAGAGTGTCCCCTACCGCCCTGTGCTTAAACTCACTGTAACCTTGTACTAGAAGAGGGATGGATGGATGGATGGACTTTGTATTCTTTACAGAGGTAGATATACTTGATCATCTTTATACCCTGAGCAGTCTGGTAGCCAGAAATAAATATCATGGTGTGTCTGACAACCCTACTGATAGGTCCTCCTCAGTCTCCAGGAAAGCTCCATCTGAATATTCATCATCTTTCCCTTCTCTCTCAACTCACAATGTCCAAACCCACAAAGCTGCACATTTCAAAGGAAAAATTCATGTAGAATGCCCAGGGGAATTACTGTTGCTGCCGACTTAATATCAGTTAAAAAATCTGACAATTCAAATGACTCTCTGGACTGAATATAATGGAGAAGGATCAAGTTGCCTACAGTTCTCAAACAGGAGACATCTGCAGAGCACTCCTACAGAAGAGTGGGTCGCAAGGACTCAAAACTGACTTCTTATGCCGAACAACTTGGGAAGCTTGTGGCTGAAACCTTTCAATCAAAAGGGTACTTAGCAAAGTTATATAAACAGCAGGCTCCCTGACATGTCTTGCAGTGCGCTTGAAAGTTTTACTGTTATGTAAAAGATACATAGATTGACACGCATTTTAAACCATGTTGCTTCTGGCCGAGGGAGATGTCCATTGGGGCACATCAGTCAGAAACACACTTCTTTCTGATTTTATATCACTTCAGATCTGTGTATTCCACCTAAACCGAGACCAAGTCATTACCAAGACTACAGTGTATTGAGACCAAGACAAGACCAAGACCAAGGCAGGGCGAGACCGAGGCAAGACCAAGACCAAGGCAGGGCGAGGCCAAGTCAAGATCGGAAACAGACTAATTTGAGTCTACATAACACAATACACTATAAAATGATGAGCATAGGCACCAATTTAGGGCTAGGCAGTATGGCCTAAAATTTGTATCACAGTATTATTTGAAACATGGACATTTCTTTCTTAAAATTTCAATATAAATGCTTCAGTACAAATGTAACTTTTTTTCAAATAAGACACACCTTACTGGTTGCATTTGAACTTTGAAACAGGATGTTTTACATCCAATCACAGTACTGTGTTAACCCTTTGAACGCTATCCACCTTTTAGCATTGTTCTATCCCTTTGATTTTAGCTGCATTACATTGCATGTACGTATGTTAGCCACATATGCTTTATGGTTTTGCTTTCAGGACATTATGGGCAATTCAGATATGTCATAATTTGATGTGTAAATGCTGACACAGTCTTGATATCATCCTTCCTATGAGGAAAAACAACTTGTGCCTATTGAAATTTCTCAGTTTTTAGTCTCATCTAATATAAAAATTTGCAGGCACTACAAATATAATCTAATAAATGTTGAGATTCTATGGCTTAGTATTTTGAAGGAATACATGGTTAATGCCAGGCGGAAATGAATATCTTTGATTTTACATCCATTTCGTAACTTAATCTGATACTTAATCTGATAGACGGCAATGGATAGTTTTATATATATATTTTTTTATTTATTACCTTATAACATCTGAAAGAAATTGAAATAGAAAAGCATTGTGCAGTTTGTGATCCACTGGATAAACACAGACATAACAGACAGTCTTAAAGTTTAATGCTGAATGTTGCTATCGCTTTTCCGCTTATATACGCTATGATTGGTAAAGTGATATTTGAGAAGGAAACTTTTAGTCAGTAGTTTAGCCTCAAACAACAAACCAACACTGTAGCACGTCATTGTATCTACATGCGGGAGCATATACACATATACAAACTTTTGTGAATAAATATTGCAAAAATATCAAGTAATTGTCCTCCTAATAAATATACTCAGTGACAAAGAAAGGTAAACACCCAGAGGGAGTGGTGGAGATGAAATGAATCTGCACATGGTGAAAGGTCATGTGACTGTGTCACAACGATTATAATATCAGATCAAACGGACAACAGAGTTGGCAGGATGGGCACACTGCTGGTCCCATG
>JAODKC010000028.1:15973670-16001003 GCA_026777985.1 Mormyrops attenuatus
CCCCCCCCCCCCCCCCCCCCCCCCCCCCCCCCCCCCCCCCCCCCCCCCCCCCCCCCCCCCCCCCCCCCCCACCAGAGAGGCTTTCAGGCTCGCTGTATCAGAGCATCCATCAGAGCTCTATGTCCAAGATAAGTGTAAGGTTCACCTGGATGGAACGCTGTTACCCCTGTAGGGGAGGCATGTGTGTGTGTGTGTGTGTGTGTGTGTGTGTGTGTGTGTGAGAGAGAGAGAGAGACACTTACAGCTGCACCTATTCATTCCCTAACAGCCCCGCCATCTGTCTTGAAGGCCGAGGCGCCTGAGATTCTCTCACACCACGACGTGCTGCAGCCCCCGCCGCCGACGTCGCCGCTCCCAGCGAGGGGCTCCACTTGAAAGTAAACGGCACCGCGGTTCAAAGTGCGGCGGCTGCTTTGGTGTGCGCGGCTGGCTTTTCAGCAGACGCCCGCGGCAGCGGTTCAGTCGCGGAGCAGCCACTAATAAGAAGGGTAAACACAAACAAAACGCCCGCCGGCGCTGGCTGCACCTGCTTTGGCCCTGAACCGCATCCACTCTTAATCAGGTTCTTTATGAGGCGGCATGCAGGCGCAAGCTCGCCACGTCTGTTTGATGAGGATTCGCAGTGGAGCTGCCTGCGTTGCCCCACGCTGCTCCTGGATTCTGCCCGGTTTCCGCGAGCCCCTCCGAGTTTTTGTCCCATTCGGGCACTTAAGCGCTCGATTGAAACTAATTATTCTGCTAATTGAACTAATTTGGCCTCCTCTTGCAGAGCCATTGCTGTCGGCTGCTATGAGAGAAGACCCTCATGCTCCCTGGCTATCTGGGGTCGGTGACTGAGGGGAGTGGAGGGGGGTTCCTGATTGAAGATGGCCGACTTTAAAGTGACATAAATAACAGGCCGCAACCCATCCGTCTTACTCAAGTTGGCGTGACGACGAGACGTGGGGGGATTTATCAGTCCCGAATACTTCCCTTTCTCCCCCCCCACCCCCACTCACTTCAAAGACCAGTAGTAGGACTGCAAGCCCAGGAACAGGGGGGGGGGGTGTGGGGGGTTGTGTGTGGGTGTGTGTGTGTGTGTGTGGGGGGGGGGGGGGGGTCACTATTGTTAATTGGTCTTTTGAGCTGAACAGCAAGGTGGACAGGATAGAGCACTAGGACCGACAATGGGCTCCAGCACCCTCTCGGATGGCTACCGGCCGGGCCTGATGAAGAAGGATTGCTGCCCCAAAACAAGGGCCTGTCTGTGCAGCTGCTGAGGGCTTGGGGAAAGTGAGTCGGGCAAAGTGTTCAGAGTAGGTGGCTCTCCTGCTCGTCTGGACATGCACATGTGTTCATGTGTCAGGGCACTGCAGTCAGATTTATCTGGTGTTGCTATGGGAGCCAGCGAGGAGAGGACAGAAATGAGTCCAGTGTCCTCATTGTCGCTACAGTTCTCATTCTGCCGCTTTTTTTGTGCGCATATTAATTTCGTCTCTTGGACGGTCTTTTGTATTCACCTATTTACTTCACTTCGAACAAAAATGTATATTAATACATCTATTACGGCTGACATTTTTTTAAAACCGGCCGCAATGGAATTAGCCATGAAATAGTTAAAAAGAAGAAAAAAAAGTATCGTATTCGAAGATTGGGTAGCGTCATTTCCGTCCATCTCACTATAGGGTTCCCTATAAAACCTTATTCCGTTTCTATATGCATGGAACAGACCGTTTTTCCGCAGGAAAAGATACATTTCCTGTATCGGTCATCCCGAGAAACTGCAGTGACGAAACAGACATGAATTCGGAAATATTAATACTAATATCATCCTCGTTATAATACGTATATATCTCACAAACTTTTTAATGTAACCGGCAAGATTTTGCATTAGGTAGGCCTATGAGTTAGGTGTGCGCTTAGGGTATTGGATTAATTAATTCTGAATTCATGATCAGGCTGTACATATTTGTGTTCGTTTTATGTCACTAAAACCCTCAATTACGCTTGCGCTCTTAAATTGAATAAGTCGGTTGTGTACAGTATTTCAGTCTTAAAACTTGATCATGCAACTTGACAGTTCTTCGTAAAAGGAAATCCTTTTAACCAAATGACGGGGTCGGCGAGATGGACTGCGGTCCGGTTTGCAGCGTAGGCTACAGGGGCGATCCGTTGCACGTTACCTTGAGGGACAGTCTGCGCGCATTAAGTGCCACCTTGCCGGGAGGAGGTACTTCGGGGGAGGGGGTGATTGGTACTCCTTTTTTTCTCAATAAGGGGATGGAGCTCAATTAGCATTTCACAAGTCCTTTCTCCCTTTTCTATTGCCACCTTCCCCGCGGAGTCCATGCTTTCTCCGCGGATTGTCCTGTTTTTGGCCCTTGTCGGCGTTGGCAGGGTGACAGTATTCGAGTGTGCAAACTTGTGCTATTGTCCCCGGGCCAGGAGGAGCCATGGAGACCTCACTAATATGACACAGGAAAATGTTTGCTGATGGCAATTCTATGGGCTTTGTCCAACTCTTTCTCCTTCATGACGACTCGATTTAAGTCTCTAAATGTTTGACTACAAATGCAGGAGTGCTATCCAGCTCCTTTTCCTTTGTCCCGCGAGGTTTGAATGAGTAATTCAGCCTTTGTGTGGCTCGATTGAGGGGGCAAACATAAAGACAAGATTCTTGAGCGTTCAAGCCCCCTTTCCATGGATATGCGCACATCTCTTTAGATTCCACCCCCCTTCCAAATCCCACTTTTTCTGACATCACTCTTAGAAGGGGAAAAGAACTCCAGATCAGAACAGTTAAAAGTAGCCCGAACTGAGCCCTAAAAGCTGGCATTGTCTCGTGGCGGTGAAGCATGCCCACTGCCAACCCCCAGACAGACTTAAGTTATATTCGAGAATAAAAGATTTAAGTAGTCTTTGCACACCGTCAGCATACGACGTTTTTGAGACGTCGGAGAGGAAAAAACGTGACAGAGGTTCAGGGGTCCGAAGAGTGAGGGACAGAACAGAGAGGAACGGCTGCAAAGAAATATTGCATCTATTAGCCGCTTTTCATGGGGGGGGGGGGGGGTGTACCAAAGGCAAAAATTTGCAATGGAAAAGAATGTGATACCGGGCAGCTCGGGGCCGGATTGGGGTGCCTTGTGTCGCGAAAGAGGTCGCTGATTGGCTTGAAGAAAGCACCACAACTACATGCTGTTTATATTCATTCAGCTTGTTCAAGTGGTAAAACTATTTTTGGAAGAGAGGTTGTGTCGGGATTCTTCCATTCAGAGGGACGGTAAGTTTAAGAACGGCAAGTTGGGAAAATTTCATACTCAAGCGATTGTGGCATGCCGAAAGAGCATGCAGAATGTTAACGGGAAAGTAGCTTTGGGTTATCGGTGTGAAAACGTGACGTTCCCAATCATGCGTTGTGAATGATGCGAGAATTTTATATTTTTCTAGGTTATGAAAACAGCAAAGAAATCCGTGACTTGCACCGATAGTATGGATTAACCGAATAAATAAATCTAATAATGAAATCATGGCCAGCGCGGACAGTGAGGTAAAAACATTGCTGAATTTTGTGAACTTGGCATCCAGCGATATAAAGGCTGCCCTTGACAAGTCCGCCCCGTGCAGGCGCTCGGTGGACCACAGGAAGTACCTACAGAAACAGCTGAAACGCTTCTCTCAGAAGTGCTCCAGGATGCCCTCCAGGTGCCACGCGTACAGGGCGGGTGAATTCGGAGTCCCCAAAACCCTCGAAGACAAGTCTGCAGTGTACGCGTTTGAACCAGCGAATCGTAACCTCCAGTTTTCCCGTTTGAAGGACAGGAGCGGATCGGAAGTGCGATCCGAGGACAATTCCGGGCTGAATGCGATCCCCAAAGTGGAGCGCGATCCTCACAGGCAAGACCAAGTGCCCATGAGGAAACGGCAGCTCCCCGCGTCTTTCTGGGAGGAGCCCAGTTCCTCCAGGAGCAAGCGTGATGCTTTCCCGGTCTCCTGGAGGAAGATCCCTGGAGACGTCGGAGTCAGTGGGCCTTCAGCTCCGCAGGAGGAGAAAGATAAGAAATCTTCAGACGAGAGAAAAGCTCATTTAATACTCTCAAGTGAGCAGATCGCAGCCGAGAAAGAGCCGCTAATGCTGGACATCACCCCAGGAAGCGTGAACGTGTGCGGCTGCTGTCCTTTTCAGTACCATGGACACAACGTCTTCCAAGGCCATATAGTCCTTCCCCACTCAAGCTTCTCGGAGGTGGGATTATGGGGGAATACCACGGTTGTCCATGCGGAGAAGTCTGACATCCAAAATGGACAGAAAAGTCAAACTCACGTCGTAGTGAAGCCCATCCCCACAAAACCGTCGGTACCATCTCCTATTTTCAGTGTATTTGGATTTATCTGACAGTCATCTCGTGTCTTAGACCATGACCAGCAACTATGAAACAAGCACAATGTAAATAATTGTTAGATATTTTGTGATATTTGGTTAAAACTCCCCGACCAATCTATTTATTGCAGGCTCTAATTAAAACCATTGAAAATGTTTATTTTTCCAACAGTAAGGCTATTTTTCTAACAACGGGCTAAAGTTTTGTTTGTTAACTGTGTATAGGCCTATGTGATCTGAAGCACTTACGTCAAATTAACAAACACTGAATGAATTCATGAAGATGTGAAAAGAATTTAATTTTTTTTCCCGCGATTACCAAGGCAGCTGTATAGAATAACGTAATAGGATACATATAGAGGATTAATTATAAACATGTTACAGCCTATATTTTGATAATGTCAGTTTCTGATGTAACAAATTGTGTATTCACTTGTACGTTAAAGCTTTATCAGCATAAGGGTATGTGTAAAACTTACTAAATCTGTGTCATGGAAAATGCCAAAAGAACGTGTTTTAACAATAATGTATGACACCTTACAAGATTAAATTGTGTTGGAAGACCAAACAAATCCGCATTATAAAGAAGGACCTGCGCATAACTGATTACAAATGAATGGTAAATTTATTACATTTCAGGGCTTGTACTGAATAAAATACATTCATCAAGAGTTCATCGCATTTAAATCTGAGAAGATCTCAGTTTTGTCCGCAGTTCCTTTCCGTTACTCTTTGTAATATATTTGAGATGACTCGAGGAACCCACGTTTTTAAATAAAGAGTAAAAGATTCACATTTTTAGCTATGTTGTTTTGGTCAACACTACAGAACAGGATCCCCAAAGCACACCTTAAATATGTGGCAATTCCCGATAGGCCGATAATGAAACATAACTCACGTTATAAAGTGTTCAGTGTGAAAACATGGAAACGTAAACAGTAATACAACAAGCAAAAAAAAGACACCGTGCAAAAAATATCGACATTCATTTCAATTTCCTATAAATGCGTATGTTAACTATATTCAAACACATTTTTTCAACATTTCTGCAGGCACCTGCACCGTACAACCCGCAGCTATTCCAAAATGTTTAGAACCCGTTTAAAAACTGCTGAATTTGATTTACTTTTTGGTATAAAATGGACTTTCTTATATAATCCTGATTAGTATAACCGAAAGCAGTTTTATTCGAAACAAATGTTCAACGTGTAAAACAAACTCGTGGTGCAAAATGACCGAAATCACACTCACATCTGACATTTTTTTCACGCATTATAAATAAGAACGTCATGCAGTCTACAGCTTTTTGGAAAACAGTCATTCCCTTCTAATTAAATACAGTACCGCCTACAATTCACAAGATCACGAAATATTCACGCAACAAATGAACAGTGAAAAATCTCGAGACAGCGTTGCGCGTTAAGCTGCCGCCGCGTGGAAGACACTCAGACACAAACCGCTTCAGCTGCACGCCTACCGTAATACACCGCAAGATTCAAGAGCTCTCCAGGATCTATATCGGTCATGACACGCTGGCTTCTCGGAGGCAGAGTCTAGTTTAATCTGTGAAGCATCCTGACCTGCATAGCTCAACACATCTTCCTTTAAAACTAGTTGAATCCTGCAGCCAATCAAAGAGAAGATACATACTGAGCAGGGACACATACAAGGGGTTATACAGTAAATGTAGGCCTCCAAACTGAATATAAAATATTTTCTGATTGTTTTGTTTCCAAATCAAGCAGTACTGGAACATGACCTTCCACTTAGTTGTCTGATTAGTATCCGCAGAAGGCCTGTTTGTAAGCTCAGTATCCATCCTGGCCAGCTACCTGTTAGCAGTCTTCCTCAGAATTGTTGTTGTTTAGGTATTTGAGCAGTCTTCCTGGGAGGGGCAGATTGACCAGACGCCTCAGTCCTCGCCCTCCCACCTGCTCACGAATCCGTTGTCTGCACAGGTGCATTAGTGGGCGGGGAGACGCTGTAAACATAACGAAGGGGACGGGAAAATCACATCAGGTTTCTGCTTTGAGAACTCAGTTAAGCAATTAACAGCAATTTATGAACAATTAGCTCCGTCACTACGCGATCTGCACCACCTGCCTGATTCGTACCTCGCATATACCGCACATGCGCAGCGTTACACTTTACGCCATATTGTATGGTGGCGCCTGATTTGTACCACTTTGTCTCAAGACATTTTCACAACGCAACTAGATCCAATTATTATTTCTTTTTACTACATAAGGTTCATTTTACGGACGCCTTGTGAGCGATCTCCACCAGCCCAGAATAGGACATTCAGCCAGATATTCCGATTTTCATTCTTTATGTTCTCTGTCTGTTTAATAAAAGTCCTGCACACCACCTGCACCTGTGTCTGAGTGCATGTTTATGGGTCTCGTTAGGAACCCCAGGCACAGTTGGGTGACCGTTTATGTCCCGGACAACTGCCACTATTATGCAGCAAAGTCAGTAGATTATGCCAACAGGACGAACAACGGGAGAAATGTATGTTATTCTTTTTCCAGTTTTTTTTTGGATCCCACTAATTTAGAGTGATGGCTAAAATAGACACAAAATACGTCAAACTTCATATTTCGGTTCAGAATGAAACAGAGCTACAAGCATATCAGAGTACCATGTTGCTGGTTAGTAGTGACTTCACCTGGTAATATAAACTAACATTTCAGATATGAAGCAATAGTGTTGATCCAAAAACCGGATATATACGACTGGAGTGAGTTCTGACTTAAAATGACAAGCAAATAAAACCAATTTTTTTTTCAGTCAGTGGAATCATTAACACCAGTTCTCTCTAAACAATAAAGCTACCACTGTAGTTTTCCATAAATGGAGACGATATGGTTAACGTGAAATGGCAGGATGAACAGATTAAGCAGCAAATGTAATACAGTACACGCTCGAAAATCCTGCGCACGCACAGATGTGCAAGGTACAAACCGGGCTGGACATGCGGTAGCGACAAGCCTAAGGGTGTAGGTTTGGTTTCAGCATCGATAGGGACCAAATCAGCCCCTCACCCCCCCATAAACACACAGTACTTCCACACTATTGGTTGGGACGTGATTACTGTCCAAACCCAAATCTACGCCTTGAATTAGCCCTTCAACACACTACTGGATTCTTCTAAAACTGAGATGTTATCTAATAGACAAATGCAAAGAAAATGCTGACCCTGCAGCGTATGCCCTGAATTTTGCCTCCGTTAAAAAAACCCTTGTGCTCGGTTACTTCTCGGTACCCGGTACACTCACCTGACTTGTCCTTGATGGCAGCCCAGCCCTCGAAGCTGTCCAGGTGCTCGAGGAGCCGGGAGCACAGCCGCACGCTGCCCACGTAGTCCAGCAGCAGGTCGATGACGGGCCCTGCCCAGCGGCTCACGGCAGGAGAGGAGATCGCCTCGCAGAACTGGCAGGTAATCGAGCAAGAGGAGAACTGGGAGGTGAGCCAGGTCACAAGATGAGCAGCCCTAGGCCAAGGCTGGCTGCCATCAACGTCAGCGGCAGTGTTGGGCATTTCAGGTACAGAAGCTATAAAATCCAGACCAAGATTTTGTTTCTAGCAACCAGCTGAGCATTAGGTGTCACAGTCAGAGAGTACCCAACTGGTTGGTAGAAACAAAACCTTGGTATGGATTTGTAGCTTCTGGACCTGAAATGCCCAACACTGGTCGGCGGCTACCTGCAAGGGGACCGTGGGGTCCTCGTCTGAACTGATGGGGAAGACCGCGGTGCTGAAGCGCAGGGTGCTGCTGTTGAAGCCGCTGCTGATGCCACTGGTCTTGAGAGGAGGGTGTGGGTCGCTGCCGTACTCGCAGCTGAAGAAGGCCTGGGCGTCGCATCCGCCATCCAGGAGGACTCTGAGCAGGGAGGGTTGGTTCATGCAGAAGACTGCGGCGGCTGGAAAGGCTGTTGGGTGGGTGGGGATGCAGACGTCGGGGTCCGCGCCGTGCTCCAATAGCAGGGCGACGGTGTCGACGCAGCCCTGCCTGGCAGCCAGTAGCAGTGGGCTGAAGATGTCCAGGTTCGGGACGGCGCCGGCCTGCAGCAGCATCGCAGCAGCCTCCGTGTTGCCGTTCGCCACAGCGAAGTAGAGTGATGTAGAGCGGCGGTCCTCGTACTTGCCGGAGTGGTCCGCGGACAGCGTGGCGTTGACGTCGAAGCCGGTCTCGATGAGGACCTCCAGAGCCTCGTCCTGGTTGTGCTCGGCAGCCAGGTGGAGTGGGCTGATTCCACAGCTTCGCACGCTGGTCCGGCTGGTGACTGGGATCAGCAGGGACACAATCCTGCAGGGGGGAGGGAGGGAGGGACACAGGCCATGTGATTAGAAAAATTAGAAAAGTATGACCAGTGAACGGCCCCCTGGAGTAGGACTAACAAATACAATGGGTGTTTAGAGCAGTGTTTCCCAATCCGGTCCTTGAGGATCCTCCCAGCTCTCGATTGGGAAACACTGGTTTAGAGTACATTCCCATCAACCATATCTTGAGCATCACTCAGTGACTGAAAATTCTTAATGCTATTATAAAATAGCATATTAATATATAGGTAAATTTTCTGTATATACCATTAATATTTAACATTTTATCAGTTATGTTACCATTGCTATACTACAATATTGATACTATAAATATGACAGCAAACAAACTCTTGACTCTTAAAAGTCTTGCAAACATTTGTACACACTTTATAAACATCTGCCCAGGGCTTATATGCACCTGTATTGGTGTTAGATACATCTGAGGAAGTATATAAAAATATGTACCGGCTTTGTAAGCCTTATTTGCAGCCACATTCTGTATTATCACTCTTCCAGAACTTACATATCATTACATGCCATAGAATTTTGATTTTTGGCCCATAATAATTTATAGTGAAAAATGTCTAATGAACCCTGTACTGGTTAAGCAGTCAGAAGATGACTTGAAGTCTAGATGTAAGGGATGTAAGCTGTAAGTTAAAATACCAACATAGCATTCCCAGATCTCACTCAGTGTGTCTGGATGTGGTCACACTTACTCATAATGCCCGTGCTGGGCTGCCACGTGCAGCGGCAGCAGCCCCGCCTTGGCTGGCCGGTTGGCGTCTGCATTGTGGGACAGCAGGAGCTCCACAATATCCACGTGGCCATTCCTGCAGGCCTCGTACAGTGCCGTGGCCCCGTCTCCCGCCTGGCTGTTGATGTCAGCACCTGTGGGGGCCACATACGGCAAAAGTGATCATTTAACCCAGACTATAATCCAGTGCTATAATCCAGTCTCCAGACTATAATCCAGTCTCCAGACTATAATCCAGACTTTTGCTCCTGGAAAAATGTGGACTGTCTGGCAGGGAGTTGGGAGGGAGCAAAAACATGGACCGTTTTTGGGTCCCCCAGGTTCGGGATGGAAAGCATTAAACCCTCAGGCCACTCGTGGAACGTGGCCATAGCTTGGCGTGGCTGTCCCAGATGGTTCCAGTACATCTACAATCTACAATGATTTACACACTCTCAGCTCCAACTGAACAACTCCTGCACCATCTGGCTGATAGGCTAACAACACAACATGGAAGTTGAGCAACTACACAAAGTTCACAGAGTAAGATGGGCGTAGCTGCTAACACTAGTACCATCTGTATGGCTTACGGGACTCAAGGGCTGATTAGCTACTGAACAGGAAGTAAGACCCAGAAGATGGATTGATAAACTGTTGACCATTGTGTGTGTGATCAATGGCTTGAAAGTAACTGTTGCGAAAGGAGGCCGTGTGAACCAGGGACTGATGGGACAGGCAGGCTAAGATAAGAGCAAAGCTTAGATCGCTGAAGGTAAAACCAGTGGCCGTAATCTGAGCTCCTCCTGAGGCGTAAAGGAGCCACGCCAAAGGGAGTATCTGCAACTGCCAAATGTGCACCAAAGTGATAACAAACCCTCAGAGTTGTGTGTCTTGAACTGTATAAACATTCGAAGCAAGGTTTCCTTGTAGCGTTCACCTCCAGTTGTCATTGGGGTTCTACATATATACAGACTTAATTTCTCACATTTAATATCTCAAAGATGGTTTCCACTACACCCAACGTGAAGTCATAAAAAATGACCAAAATGAAGCCCCTGAAGTGCGGGAAGCTGTTGGAACTCACCGTTGTGGATGAGGAACTCCAGGGCCTCCAGCCGCCCGCCCTGAGCCGCCAGGAAAAGTGGCGTGACCCCATATGTGTTGGTGGCGCCCACCTTGGCCCCAGCCTGCAACAGGATCCGGCATATGTGGACGCTGTTACGACAGGTCGCCTCGTGGAGAGCTGTCCATCCCTGGCTGCAACGCTGGTTCACTCCTCCGCCGAACCTCATGAGGAGGTCCACAACTTTGGCATTCTCACGCTCGCAGGCTTAGGGGAGGGGGCACAGAGGTTTGTTACACTTGATACATGGGGGGCAGGGGTTCCAAACTCAAACACATGTGAGCCTCTTCTCACGGTTAAGCTTCGTATGCTGAGGAACCTCCATTAAAGGTTTCAGACTCCTGCTGTGGCAAGTGGGATTTAACCAGATCAAGCCAACAGCTGCGAGGGCTACAGGCGTCAGCACACGAACCTTTGTAAAGAGGGGTCTCTTTGTTTTTGTTACTGATGTCGGGGTCGGCACCGCTCTCCAGCAGCCATTGCACGCAGGTCACGTGATCGCCAGCCACCGCCAAGAAGAGCGGCGTCTGTTCCTGGAGGGTGCGCTTGTCGATCAGCTCCGGCCGGGCTGACGAACAGAGAGGAGGGACAAGAAAGGTGACACGTAAGGGTGACCCGGCAAAGCGAGGCGGACACAGATATAATCAATATTAATGCTACACTGATGGACATCTGCTGGCATAAGGATCAGCACTGAACCATGCCATCCACAGAGGGGATAAGAGAGGTTTTTCAAGGGATGTGAGGGTGTCAGAGGACAAAGGGTCGATGTGTTGATGCGTGTTGTGGGATGAAATGACCGCTCACCTTTTAGCAGGACCATGATGCAGTCTCTTTGCCCGTGATACGCCGCCTCATGCAAAGGCAGCCAGCCTTCCCTGTTGGCCTCTGTGAGGCTTTTCGGGGATGAAACAATGAGCCTCCGCACCTCTTTTACATCTCCATCCTTGATCGCCATGACAACCGGGTCCACAGCCCTTAAAGACGTAAACGTGACAACCGTCATCTGTCTTTCGCACAGATTTATGCCTGGGCATTGCTGCATGTACCTGCATGACCCGTGGGATACGGCGCTAACTCTGATGATGTCATCTGCCTTCCCATCTGTCATACTCCATTAAAATGCTCTCAGGTCCTCAGACCAGGTTCCTCAGTCTAACACTCCAGATCCAGACCAGAGTTTGAGAGAAAGCTCGTGATTTATTATTGATATGACAGTACACTGTGTTGGTAAAACAACACAATTCAATGATGATATTCCTTCACGTCAATTAGCACAGACATTGTGCAGGATGTCGCAGGCAGGTCTGAAAATAAATACCTAAAAACCAGTTTTATGGCTTCTGTGCATTGTACTTAATCAGCCAGATGCCAGGTGGATAATATTTTTCTTCTAACAAGTATACAGACACACCTTGATGAATTGATTCCTGTCTGTTCAATTCATCAATTATGCGACATAAAAATACCGAACAAATGCCATACAGATGGGATAGCTGTGTTTGGTCTGATGGGTTAGTGGGCAGGTAAAATTACACACTCACACACACACACTTTCCCTTCATTTCTATGGGGAAAGCTCTAATCCCAACATAACAACCCTTACCCAGCCCTAACCTTAGCCATAAGTAACCACACAAAATACAAGACTTTTGGCATTTTTAGATTTTTTGATTGCAGTCACAGATTTTTATGAAATTAAGTTTCCCATTTTTTTCAGTCCCCACAAGGTCAAAATAACATGTTTAAATCACATTGTGGGAACATCTGGTCTCCACAATGCAATATACACATGACCCACACACACATACACAAACGGCGAGAACAAAAACTCTCAAAAACTCATATATCTCTACAGATATATGCCATACATCTTTTTTAGTTCATACTTTAGTAAACTGTTCGTTACATGTGCTACACTGATAATACAAACGTCTGTGCGTGTATCTTCACTAAACAAGAACAAAGATTGCCCCATATATCAAGTGACCGACGCAATAACACAAAGCGGGGTAAATAAGGACACTCACTCCTCGGGTTCCGGAGTAACGAAGAGGCTCCCATCCGGACGCTTCCAGGCAATACATCGCTTCCCGTAGCCGGTAACAAAGGAGTAACTCCTCACTGCACCTTCCGCGTCGCCGCTGTCGCTCCTCTTCCCGCTGGATCGAAATAACGAGAGATACTCGGCGTAACTAAAGCGTGTCATCGTCGGAGCTTCCGTGCGACCTGCCGCCGGCGTGCGAAGCTTTACTGCTGGGGGATGACAACAGGGTCCCAGCTGCGCGGTCGGCGACTATTTTGGGTCTCTTTTGATATGCGGGGGGGGGGACGGGGACAGCTGGATGACCATATAAGACAGGGCGAAGCCGGCAGCCGCAGCCAGCGAGATAATGCCAAATTTCACTGGGGCCTTGGGAGTCCTTTCAACTTATTTTGCGTGCTTGTTTCAGTGGACGGTCGTTTTGCATGTGACATTGCGCAAATACGGGTGGACCTTGCAGTCGGAATAACCGGTATGTTTGGCTATTTGCATGTACTGCACCCGTAAGTACTTCAACGGAAAGCTTCAGTCATTCTTTAGAATTCCAAAGCCGCGAAAGGAAATTCGGCAAAAGATCTCTGGACAAATGCAGGCACTCGTGAAAATTTAAAACATAAGAATGAAATATAATGCAAAAGTAAACTTTTGATCAACTTTGTCCGTAAGGTCTGAGTTTCGCATTTATTTTGCTTTTGAACACGGTTTGTGTCGGTTGTTTTTTTTTTTGAAATACAAAACATACCGTTTCTTTTGTATCATTTTTACGACAGGTGCACATCCCTGCGATTCTATGGTCTGGAACAGTCACACCAGTCTGTCAAGTCTAAGTCAGCTGTTAGTGATTAAACACAATCGCTCTCTATAAGTCTGACAGGACACCCTGGTGATCATCCAAATCAGTGCTAGCCGTCGCCAGAGAGAAGCTGCAGACCCACTGGAAATATTACCTACGCGAAATGGTACGCACTCGTTTAATGTGTCCCTTCACAGTTAGAAGTACATCCTGAAATCTATCACCGTTATAACCTTTTCTTCAAATGTTTGTATAGGTTACTTCCTGTGGCGTGTTCGGTTATCTGCCATAGGAGACCAGCACTAAGTCCTTCAGATTGATAATGTGTTCCTTTTATTAGCTGTACTATTAAATAATGCCATTCTGTGGGCTTCCTGGACACACGGGGGAGGGCAATTACAAACGCGTCAGATAATAGAAACTTAAAGAGGGAGTGAAAAACACGGATAAAGAGCACTTTGTACTTAAATGACCAATCTGAGACATTTAAACCACTACAGAAAAAGTAAGGACGCGAAGCTAACATAACTATGGTAACACTTTACGTGACGGGGCATAAATATTTAGCAATAACTCAGTTACTGCTTAAGTCCAAACCATGAACAAATACAGTTGCTCCTTGAGATAAAAGACGTGTCACGATTCATTAATGATGAACAAACATGAGATCAGGAATTTCACTTGTTTTATTCATGACTTGTTACTAAAATATAGTTCCTTCTGTAGTTCAGAAAGGTTTACAGAATTAACAGATATAGAAAGAAATATAGTAACTACTTGGGATAAAACATGCGGCACGATTCATTTATGATGAATTAACATGAGATCAGTATGTAACTAAGACTTAGTTTGTGATTATTTAATACATAAGTAATAACATAATACTATATTATTTGTGCCCTGTCAAGTAAAGTGTTACCATTACAGTTACTACTACCTGTATAATTAACCATGAAGATGATGCACTCCCATGGCGACACACTATGAGTCGCACTCTCTTTTTGTGTATTTTCTTGTATTGCACTGCTTTTGTCTTATGTTGTCTTGTCTCATATTACACTGCAGTTTGTCCTACTGTCCCCTCATGCACCTGTCCCCTTTCCCGCAACTGTGGCCCAAGAATTTTCTATTTCCTCAGAACACGTGACAATAAAACTTGAACCCTATGAGTTGTCACTATAGAACTATATTAACAATGTTTCTGTTAATCCCAAAAATTCACTTGATTAGTAATAAATATGCAAATGTGTATAGATGCTGGTGAAGGTTAAAACGAATTTTACATATATCCCTTGAAAAGCACAGATGAGCTTACCTGGAAGAGCTGTTGGTCCTGTTGTTTAACAAGGGGCCCCCACCAGCCTGCATGGGGTGGTGGCGATGGTGGTGTGTGCTGTGTCTACGGCTCAGGTCCTCACTTTGGCCAAAGAGTGTCCCAGGTAGTCAGGAATGATCCAAAGGCAGCGCTATAGCAGGGGTGGGTACTGTCTCTCCATAACAGGCCTGGCCAGTCAGTTAGCTATCATTAGCCATTAGCAATTGACAAAATCACAGCTGCTGTCACTCACACTAAACAAACAATAACATTTGCTTTCTGGAGAATCCTCAGCATCTGGTTCTCAGCTGATACTATCCATTTGTGGGGATACTTTCCCATAATGATTTTCTGTTTATGAACTGAAAGCTTTCAGAACTTGTACTGGCACAAACACACACAGCGGTATACCATACATAAAGCGGTAAATCAAAGCACGTGTAGTCCCTCCTAAAAGCGCAGCTGCATCTGGAGATGATGTGGTCGTGTCTGTCGTGGACATCCTGTGGCTTGACCGCAGCAGCCCCTCATCTCAGCCTGACTGGGGGATGTGGCCCTCCGGAGGATGAAGCTTGAATTACGCCTGCTGGCACTCAATTTTAAGCCTGTCACACTTTACACTGGGAGTACTGTTTTGTTCAATATTTGGCTACGCAATTGTTTATGTGAAAGCTTTTAACTATCATGCAGGAAATTTTGTGATCCTATCACTATTGAAAAATTAAACATGTAATTTAAAGTAATAGCAAATCAGTTTAATAATTTCAATGTCTGTCTGTTGTTCTTTTATCAAATATGTTGTAGCCCTTACATAGCCCTTCCGTACATGCTCAGGTATGTGTTTTCCATATAGTTTATCTCATGGGTATCGTTAGGTCCCATTATCCGGGGCTATAGCCCAGAGAATTGTAAGCCTAGTCCCAAGTATAATACCTCTGACGCCAGTCTTCCTTCAAAAAAAAAGTCAAGGCCAGGTAAACTTGACTTAGCCCCCTTTTTTCAATAGCTATAAACACCAATGACTTATCTCTTTCCATTTTCTATTTTTATCCCCTTCTATTCTCTTGAAATTCTCTTAAGACATTCTTTCCTTTGTATTGACAGTAAAAGGGCTTGATTCATGTCAATCAAGAGTTTTTAATCCAAGTTTGTTTTGACAGATGCACAAATTGTAATCGTCACTTCCTGTTGACAAGATAAGACCTATGGCAAAATACTATCCATGAACAACAGAACTGCACCGAGTGATTTATACATGTCCGACTAATCTTAGTTAATATGACACATTCTGTCATAGTTTATAATGAAAACCCCCATCAATGGCACGCAGCAGCTGTTAGAAACTACCAGGAGTATCTATGCCCTGAAAACACAGGACAGATTTTATGGCAAAAAGCTGAATGCATGTACAATCGGCTCTTCTACATAACGACTTTCCCCATCGCGGTTTCGCTATATATCGTGGGGTCAGCGTAAGAAATTAATCTGGAATTTTTGGGAGTTTTGAGAATAACTCTTAAATGCATAAAACATATGTAAGGTCCAGGTTCGGAGGGCGCCAAGCGTATTTACGGCAGTTTCTCTCCTGATATCTCGCAGTGATCTCGTAGATATCTTTGTACCTCGCCTTTCTCGTACCTTTTCGATCCGTTTAAATCCTTGCTCGCCAAGTGGACCAAAACATTTAATGTGTTTTTTCCAGATCGCGGGGGGCCTGCGCCCTAATTAACCCCCGCAATGTGGACTGATCGACAGTATATATATTTATTTAGCGGGCACTTTTATATAAAGTGATGTATTATTAAGATGGTGGGGTCCCTCGAGCAACTGAGGTTAAAGGCCTTGCTCAAGGACCAATTAGTGAAATCACTCTGCTGATCAGGCACAGTGTCCTAACAACACACCACAAACCAGCCCCAGAATACAATGCACACGTACATATACCATTTTAGTGCAAACTACTTCCAATTAATGCGTATCTATAAGACTGACTGGATAGAATTTTTGCTGGGGTCAGATTCTGTGGAAGAAATTTCAGAAGGATTTAAATGCAGTACATAGATATTTTCCCTGGATGTGTTCGACAAGTAGCTGGAACAGTGCGGTGAAATCCACTTTAACTGCAACTAGCCAAACAAAAAAGATCCAAGCCTACCTTGTCTTGACAAATTATTAGTTTTGGTCACTGGTGACTTTTTAAGAAGTCTTCAGTTTTGTTTAATCCAGCAAGGTCTCTACTATGCTTCTGGACAGCGCTTATAGAGGCCTACTGGAGCTAGCGACTGTTTTCTGCTGGAATCACATGGTACTATATATATAAGGCAGGTCCTATTTTTAACATTTATTTTGATCCACTATCTGGCTTTGATTTTGGATCCAGTAACATTACTCAAGCCTTTCCTGCATATATACTCCTCTTGGCACGTCTTACAATAACATTTAATACTAAAGTCAATTTTATGGTATTTTCATAAGGAAATATAAGACAAAAAGTTATTGCGCTAGTTCACAATGGAGTTTATTTTTCAGCAATAGTTGTTGTAATAAAATTATTTAGTAAATAATTACATTTATCTATTTAGCAAATGCTTTTGTCCACAACGACGTGAGACAAATAGCACAGACACAATGTTAATGTCATGTCTCCTTTTTAACATTTGAATACCTTATATGGTATTGTGTTGTTACATCTAGCCGAATGAAATGTAACCATATCCATATCTGCTATCCGGCTGTGATGCCCTGTGCAAATGCAGTCTAAACAAAGGTCCCCGCTCGTCTATCTGTCTGCTCTGCGGGGAAGTACTCTGCGTTTGTTTCCTATGAAATATAGCGCCTCCGGGGCAGTTGCTATGGTGACGGGGAAACGTTCCCCCCCACGCATACCTTCCTTCCCTCTGCTGGTTCCCCGGCAACACGTTACAGAAGAAAGCGCAGACAAGCGGGTAAACACGGGGGCTGGGGAAAAAGGAATGTCGCGTTCGGGCTCGTCCGGACAGCACCTCTGAACAAGGGCGACCATTTTAATATTTATAACAAGACCAAAGAACTGCCTTCAGCTGTAACGGCAGATTTATCCGCAACAAAAAAGGGAAAATGGAAGCCCTATCCTTACCCCATATAGGCTTAAATAAAGACGATCCACGTTTACAGCTTAAAGTGGAAAACAGAATGAAAAATATATTTGTGACGCAGATTGAAGAGACCAGGTATGAAGTGTTAACGTTTTTCTTCTTTCTCCAACTATCTTTGCACGTATATACGATATTTATAAAGCGTCTAACTATAAGGCCTACTAAGCATGTTACACTGCACACGCGTTGTTGTTTACAGACACGCAATGGACATCTAAGACTTATCTGTACCCCTTCTGCAGTTAATCAATGTGCCCTTGTTATTCAAAATAAAACTTAGGAATGTTTTCGTTCCTGATACAGAGGTGAAGAAAATGAAAATATCAATCATATCCCAATTATCACAGAGGTAAGAAATTTCAGACTTTATAATATAAACACTGGAGTAGAAATATCAGACAGTCACATTGCTCTGTGCTGTATGATGACTAAATCTGTGATCTATTAACAATGATGTATCACATTTCTGTCTTGCAAAATGTCTGAATTGGGCATACCTTACAGTTTACCTGGTAATCAAGGGCACTGCAGGAATAAAGGAGCATGCTCTTCTATAAGGAACCATAGTTAACATAATGCAATATTTCTCATATAATGACAGCAGTTGCACCTATCACACCCACATCACACCAGGCACTCAGCTTTTCATGGGCACTACTGCTGTGTTATTAGAGTCCTGGCAGGCTCCTGGAGACAGGTGTGAACACGCTGCAGAGGACGCTTGTGCTGAGGAAGCAGGTGGAGGCAGACAAGGTGGATGCACAGCTGGCCCTGAAACGCCAGGAATTCTGGCAACGCATGCAGGCCCTCGGACACCGTCGGACTGAGCTGGAGCTCCAGCAGCAAGAGGTGAGTCTCCATCCACTGGTCAGGTCGTCAAAAAGACTCAGAATAATGTCACAGACTCAGAATAATGTCAGGAGCGAATATCCTGACTGTTTGCCTGTCAGGTCTGAACACTGTCCATTCACCTCTGTACAGAACAGAGATCGGGCAGTGAAATTTGAGAAGTTTGTCCAGGACAACAAGGCCAAACGGCAGAGGGCCTTGAGGAAGTACCAGGTGGAGAAAAAGCAGAATGAGCTGAAGGAGAAGGAGTGGGAGGAGCTGACACAGCAGCTGCTGGTGCTGGAGGCCAGGTGCAGAAGAAGGGGAATATGTTCAGATATTACCTGTATAACTGTCTACTTTTATCAGGCTATAAATGCAGAAACACATAGTAGTCATACCCACAATGCTTTGCTACCTAATGAACCAGGATACTTTTTAAAACAGCAAAACTTTTAACATCATTTTATCAACTCCTGCAGGCAGCAGCACTTAAAGGAAAAGGTGGCCAAATATAAGATTTATGAAGATTATTTACTCAAGGTTTTAGACCAACTTCCTGAAAGTAAGTCTGTTTGGCAGTCCGTGGTACATCAGTAGAGTAACCAAGCACTATGTGTATGACGAATAGTTCATTAAATGGACATCGCTTGCTGCTTCCACCTATTTGCACAGACTCCTTGGAGTATGGTACAGACTCGCCGATCACTCCAATCATCCGGCGGTACGAGACGCTGTCCCTGACACGCAGTGACCTGCTGGAGCACCTCAGCATAATGACGGAGAGGCTGGAGCAGAGTCAGCACGGCCTGGAAACCCTCAGGCGGGACCATAACATCAGCAGGCTGGTGAGCCTCACACCAACCATCCTTTCTTCCCCTACATTAATGCACAATCTGTCACTGATCATCAGCTTCTGTGTGTAGAGAATAAATGCATCTGTGCCTACATAAAAAGCATAACATACTACAAACAAGCTATGAACCTTTTGACCTCCAATAAATTGACCATACAGGGGCAAATCCAAGCTCTATTGGACTTCCACCCTGAGTAGGCTACCAGGATGATCGATCTCATTGCTGAGGTTGCATTAAGGGATGATGTCAGTTGTTCTGCTGATCTTGCAGATGACCAACAGAAAGCTGTCTGAGCTACAGGCTGAATGGGACAAGGCCAAGGAGAGGACTAAACAGCTGGAGATGAACCTGCAGATGCGTCAGGAGCAGTCGAGGGAATGGGTCAGCACACAGTGGACCCTGTAAATGTAACTGTGAAATCCCTACACTATACTACTCTGGGTTCTTATTTACATTGACGTTTTTACTGGTCTCCTGCTAGATTGAAGAGGTGGGGAGTCTTCTGATAGCAATCAGGAACCTGGGAGAGCAGTGCCACCTACAGCATTATGGGCCATTGGAGAACTTGGATCTTTTAACCATGATGGATATGATTAAGGTGAATGAATGAATCTATTTAATTATTCTGGTTCTTTTACAATAACAGGTAGATCAACCCAAAATTTACATTAACATTAATTTAGCAAACACTTTAGTCCAAAGCAAAATACCGTTTTTTGAGAAAGCAGGATCAGACAACCCATGGAGCAAATGGGAGTTAAGGACCTACTCATGGGCACAACAGTGACATCGCTCTGCTGACCCCAAACTAGTGACCTTCCAGTCACAGGAACACTGTCCCAACCCACTGAACCACACAACACCCCCTTATGATAGATGTGGGCATTATTACATTGAAAGACTACCTGCAATTTTAAAAGCAAATGATCAGATAGACAAACCATGACCCTTTTTGTCAAACATCTGCTCACAGGAGTTCATGGTGCAGAAATCTGAAGTGGAGAAAAGAGTGACACGTTCAGTGGACCTGAGCTCAAATCAGACAGGCACAGCCATCCGGGGAGGGAAAGTGACGTTTTTTAAAAGCACCAGTAAGGCACTGCTGGAGACCAGTGGGAAGAACAGCCTGGAGAGCATGTCAAGAACGTGACGGCATGCTGCAAGGCACACTCAGCATCATGCTCATTTTCTTAGAAATAAATTTGTCCTGAGGGTTGGTTTGAGGTGTAATGCATTGTGTCATTATGTAAGGGGTTGTACTGGTGATATATTCACTACCAGATCACACACTTTGTCTGGTATCCATTTTGCTTAATCCCTTTGTATTAAATTAAAGGATTTTAGTCTTTTATATACACACGCGCGTATATATACGTACAGACGTCTATTAAAATATAGAAACAGCGTCGTCATCACTTATACAAATTGTTGTCAAAGATCATAAAGTACAAAAAAAGCATTACCAGCATTTGTGTCTTTCTCCTACGGTGTTATTTAAAGTGTCACAAACAGCGCTGTTGAGTTAGTTTTAAATGCGGTCCCTTTAAAAGGCCAGGGCGATAACATAGCCGTCTGTCTATGTGCCTGTTTAATAAGCTGTCGGTGCAATAGAAAGCTTGAGCGATTTCGTGTTAATGCTATCGTAAGAATTACTGTTATTTCGTTACTTAAAAAAATCAACAATTTCTGAGATCTTGGTTACGGTCGTTATTCAGCGGTGGTTAGTTTCATTCTTAGGCGGACCATGGCGTCTCGCAACCGAAGACTTTTAAGTTAGCCTGCAAAAAACTTAGTTATCGTTTTACTAAAATATAGTGGTTATCCGTATTTGTGTCTTGAAATGTTACTGGCATTATTGCAGACAACCCATTGGACAATCGTTAACCAGCTACGAAGAAATGTGGTAAATGGACGAGAAGTACATTTTTGAGCAACAGGAAATCTCTACAGCACTACCGGAGAATCCTGAAGATAGAAAATATCAGGTAGAATAACAGCAGAAACTGAGACTGATATGTCTCCCCGGGCTAAGCCGACATATCCCATTTTTAAACATTAGTTAACCTACTGATGCTTGTGTTCTCAAAGGAACTCTGTACCCAATACGCATTAATAAGAAGAATCAGGGGAGATGGCAACTGTTTCTACCGAGCCGTTGCCTTTGGGTGTCTGGAGTCATTTAGACACACAGAGGGCATGCAGATGTAAGTACGGTAACCACCTATCATTTATTTAACTAATCTGTGGATGGAGAAGCATGCAGGTATCTAACCTGGCTCCGGTCGCTAGGGGGCGTGTGGACGAAGACGCACATGCGCATATGCTCTCTTTTATTACCCTAGGTTAAGAGACACCCTGCTGCGGAGCAGTACCGCGCTCGCAATCTCCGGTATTTCGGAGGACCGTTTCAGAGCCTTGTTTAGCACAGTGAGTGCACATCCGCAATCATGCAATCGTCATGCAATGCTGTCAGTTCTTCCATCTGTAATGGCAGCACGTTTCTACAGAATCCATTGTGAATGTAATGATGATTCGTGTTACATTCTTACATGGCCCACGTTTATAACCTTCCCAAAAATGCCGGCATAGTTTGTTAACGTCGTGGAGCGCAGTGAAGCAGATGCGCATGGCAACACTCTGTTAGAAATGTTCAACGATCAGACGACCTCAGACAGCGTGGTCCAGTACCTACGGCTCCTCACCTCAGCCCACCTGCAGAATCACAGCGAACGCTTCCAACACTTTGTAGAAGCACCCAACCTGAAAGCATATTGCACCCAGGTCAGTGTTTGGGCTGCGTTTCCTAAACAGCTGGAAGTTACAAGTGGAGGGGGTTGTGAAAAAAAGCTTTATTTACCGGGTAACTTGTTTTGAATGTCTTGCAAGTGCTTCCCTCTAGTGGCAGTTCAATGGAAAAGCCAACAAGAATCTTGTGTTTTCTGCAACTACCTATTGTATTTGCTTTGGCAGCAAACTTGCCTGAGGGCACTGCCTTGTTTCATTTTTATGTCTGGTGAGTGGCGTTCTGTTCTGCACCATTAGGAGGTGGAGACCATGGCAATGGAATGTGACCACGTGGAGATCCTTGCCCTGTCAGAAGCCCTGGGTGTGACCATCAGGATTGTTTCAGTCGAGGGGGGCAGCGGAAGCCTCGTTTTCCATACCATTCCAGAAGAAGTGGAAGCCACAGTGCACCTTCTCTATAAGAACTCCCACTATGATTTGCTATACCCACCCGTTTCTCCTCATTAACAGTGCCTGGACGGTCCCATTTTGCCTAAGGACCCATTTGTGTTGAATAAAACCGTCTTGCTAACCTAAGAGGAAAACACTGGGTGCACTAAGACCTGGACAATATATGGAAACTGCACAAGACAGTTTTCAACACCGTTGGGAAAATATGTCCCGCGATCACAGCCGTTTGTGTAGCGAGAGCTATTTCAGACTTGGACCCCGGTGTTGAAATTCACAGCTATGTGCAAATTCAAAGTAAACGACTTGGTGGAAAGATCTATTCTTTTTATAGAACAGTATTACAAATACTTTATAAAGCATCTGTCCAAATTAAAGTTTTTAAAAAGCTGAATCAATCTTGCTGCTGTTTCTTCTTTTTCTTCTTGTTCCTCTGTTTCTCTTTTTCCTTCCGTTGCTGGCCGCTCAGGCTCTCCAGGGCACTCTCATACTTGGCCAGTGGTAGGTCGGGTAGTGCCAGTTTTCCCATCTGCGTGGGGTACTTGGTCCTCATCACATTCTTGAAGACTGGCTGCTGCAGCAGGTACTTGAGATGTTTTTTGAGGCTCTTTACCATCTTCTGCTGCTGCTGCTCCTCATGCGTGTCCTTCCTCCCTCCTAGGGGGTTTAAAAAAAGCGCATGAACAACTGAAGGCAGGATGGGATTTTAAAACCAGCATGTCAGTGCAGATAATAAACATTTTATAGGGACAAGTTAGCTGTTCATTTCCACAGGCTGCATCTACGCTATGTTTGGGATGACTACTTTACTTAACTGATGTTACCAGGCTCCAATTAGGCCTCAAAAGTAACTGACCGTAAATAAATACCTAAGCTTGACATTTTTCAGTTTGTTCAGAGAGGAGTGCCCCCTTCTGTACGAGAGCTTGCGCGAATCCGAAGAAGAAACGATTACCCAGGAGAACATCGTCGTCCAACTCAAGTTCGAGTGCCTCCGCTGCTTGCTTGAACCAGGAGTTGTGATGCTTCTCTCTACTGTTGTGGTACTCGATCTTCTCGATCTTCCTTGCCAGGTTGACACGCTCCTGCGAAAACAGTTAGTGTTAACTCATTCTGATGAGGGTATACCACAAATTAAAAGCCTGGCAGGACCATCTCATCACTCTAAAGACTGAAGGAAGCAGGACACCTTGATTTCTGCCATGCACTTAGTCTGTACGGGAAACAGTGGGAGCTCCTCATCCTTTCCAAGCGTCCTGTATATTTTCTTGAAGTTTATCATATCGTCTGGACCAATCAGAAGCAGGCTGAGGCCCTCTTTTGTGGCTCTTGCCGTGCGGCCGCTGCGGTGCACATACGTTTCTGATGTCCGGGGCACCTAAAACAGTAAGACCGAGGTAAGGAGTCTGGTGACGGGTTAACCTCACTGGGCCTCGCAGATATTTGCAGTGACAGACCTGATAGTGGATCACGTGCTGGACATCGGGAATGTCCAGGCCTCGGGCTGCCACATCTGTGGTGAGAAGGACACAGCTGTCCCAAAGAAGGACACGGTTATTGTCCATGCATCGATGAAGAAAAGAGATGTGAAGAAAAAGAACTAATGAATTCATTTCAGTGATTTTAACAGTGGGAAAGACATATACCACAAGTTTTACTGCTTTAAAAATCCAATCGATCAATTAACCAATCACCTGTTCTTCTCAGCAAATCTCTCCAAGTTCTTGAGCCGCTGTTTCTGGTGCATGTTGGCGTGCAGAGGTAGAGGTGTGCACTCCAGGATAGTGAGCAACGAGGACAGGCGCTTGATGCAATCGATGCTGTTGGCGAACACCATGGTGCGGCCTGGGTACTGGAGCAGAAAGTAGTACAGGTAGAAATCTTTCTCATCCTTGTCGCAGTGGATTCGCGTCTCTGTCAGCGTTTCCACCGTGGCCTCCTTCCGGGTTAGGTCAATGACCTTGGGCTTGGCCTTGATGCCCACTTTCTCCATGAGAATCTCCAGTTTGCCGCGATGGACCATGTTCTTGCTCTTCTTCTGGAATACGCGGCTGGGAAGCTGGTGCACCATGGTCAGCGTGGCAGAGAACACAAATGTCTGTCTCTCAGGATTGAAGTGAGAGTTGTTCAGCATTTCCAGGAGATTCTCCAGCTCGGCAAAGTGGCCCTTTTCCACCATGCGGTCCGCTTCGTCAATAACAAGGCTCCTAGTCAACAGAAACAGCCACAGCATTCAACAGAGTTCACTCATGTAGTGTTACATGTACATAAAAGTATAGTGTATATACACAATACTTCTTCTAAGTATTTATTCCAAGCTCAAATTAACATCATGTTACCTGAGCTGTCTGAGGTTCTGGAGGTGTGGGTGTCTTTCCTTGATCAGCTCCCAGAGGCGACCAGGAGTGGCAATCACGATTTCAGGCCGGCGTTTCAGTAACCTGTTCTGCTTTTGTGGGGCCATCCCGCCGACAACAATGGCCGTCTTTATACCTGAACCAGGAGACAAGAAATGAGGTCATTGTCATATTGAGTTTGACTGGGTTATGTTGCATTCCAAGGCAGAGGAATGCCTTTCCAGCACCATGTGACCAGTACACTGTAGTGTTTAAACAAAGCAGCAGAATGGAGGTAAGTGATTTGACATAGAACTGCAACTGGATACCATCCACGTACCTGTGAACTGAGCCACAGCATCCACGTGGTGCTTCACCTGAACAGCGAGCTCCCGCGTTGGAGTGAGGACCAACCCCAGCAGAGGCTGTTTCTGACTGGCTTGGGTCTTGGTTGTGCTCATCTCACCAGCAGTATCAAAAAACTCCAAATCCTCAATGACTTTAACACACCCTAGCTCCTGAGAATGAAAGTCTTCATCATCATCATCATCATCATCTGCCTGTGTATTTTCCTCCTCTTCATCGTCATCAGCACCCTGCAGTTTTGTTTCTTCTTCATCCTCATCTGGCTCTTGCTCTACCTCCTCACCGTGGTGTTCTCCTGTCTGCACTTCCTCTTCCATGGGTACTGGGCTGAGGTCACTTCCTGGTGGCACCTGGCTTATTGCCTCCTGTCTTTTTCTCCACTGCAAGATGGTGTGAATCATAGGAATCGCAAATGCCAGTGTTTTACCACTTCCTGTCAAGGAAAAGGAATTTTACTTAAAATCATCACATGAACTTCCCACACCAGTGTAATCGAACAAAGTTTATGGTAGAAAAATTTTATAATCTGCTCGAGGTTAATGACAGTAGCCATAGAATTTTAGCTTGCTGCATTTTTTCCATTCATTCATTAAGATCCAAATGATAAAACACCATGAGAATTTAAACTTTCCCGGCTAGATGTAACAGGTTTATTAGACATTCATTCTTCACAAAGTCACTGGCATCAGTGATATTCATATGGACACATCCCCAATCAACTTAAATCAATGTTTCCCAATCCGGTCCTCGAGGACCCACAGACATGTTTTTGCTCCCTCCCAGCAGCTTGGATGTGCAAAAATATAGACTATTTGGCAGGCAGTTCAGAAGGAGTTGACATGGACTGACTGGGTCCCCGAGGACCAGATTGGGAAACTGCATTAAATCAGCAGGGTGGCAGATCATTACTATGATGAGGTATTAACTCACCAGTCTCAGCAGCTCCCAGAATGTCCATCTTGTCCCTGATAGCAGAGGGCAGGGTCAGAGCTTGAATGGGCGTAGGAGAGCTGAAGCCAAGGCAGCCTAGAGCCTGCAGCACTGGTTCTGGAACTAACAGATCTTTCCACGCCGACAAGTCTGTCTCTCGGTCTAAGGAGTGAGTGAGAGTCACATTGGTCCAGTTCTTGGGCTTCTTCTTGGGAGGCAGAGTGACTTTGGCAGGGGTCTCTTCTTCTGCAGGTTCCTTTGCTTTCTGTGCTCCTGCTTCCTTTGTCCTTTTCACTTTTTTTTTGTTCTTCTTTGGTTTTGTTAGATCCCTTAGGCTGTCCACCTCAGGAGCAACCACAGTCTCTTCTGACTTGCTGTCATCAGGCTCCTGGGTACCTTCTTCCTCATGCTCGCCATTCTCTTCTCCCTCAGCTACCTCCTTCAGCTTTACTTTCTTTTTCTTCTTTTTTTTTGCCGGTGTTGTCAACCCCTTGTCGCAGGCCACCTCGCTGCCGCCCTCTCTGTCACGTGCTGATCTTTTCTTTGCTTCCCTGCCCTTCTCCTTTTTTTTGTTCTCCTTTATGGCAGCCTTAGAATCCACCAGGCGGTAATTTGTCAGCTCCTCAAAGCACACCAGGCCATCCATATTTTCGTCGGAGAAAACACTGGCATCGAGCTGCACCACCTTCCAGGTGCCCCTCACCTGGATCCCACGCTTCTTTGGTTTCATCACACACCTACACTCCTTTTTCTTATACTGAATACTTAGGGTCTTCTTGCTCCTGGGAACATTTATATATGTGTTTTACATACACATCTCACAGGATAAGATTACATAAAGATTCTAGGCATGGAGTCAACATTGGGGGGACCAAGGCCATAATTACAATATATTGGGGGGGGGGGGGGGGGATTTTGAGAACAAATGAATATTGGGGCGGACGTAACCCCCCAATATATTTTAAAATTACGGCGTTGGTTTATATATTGCACCTG
>JAODKC010000028.1:16001103-16011766 GCA_026777985.1 Mormyrops attenuatus
CCCCCCCCCCCCCCCCCCCCCCCCCCCCCCCCCCCCCCCCCCCCCCCCCCCCCCCCCCCCCGCCCCCCCCCCCCCCGTAAGTACATCTGAATATTGGGGCGGACGTATCCCCCCAATATATTTTATAATTACGGCCTTGGTTTATATATTGCTCCTGAAGCGGCATACGGCGTTGGCAGAAAACATTGTTTCTCCTATTTAAAGAAGTCATAAATATATAATTTGAAGTTGAAAAGCAGGTAAATTTTTTACAGTATATAGGTTTAAGTTTATAATCATAATCATCATGATCAAGCAGGCCAGTAAAATACAGTACCTTGCATTTCAGGTGGAAATAAAAAACGAAGCATTAAATACAACTATTGACAGTTAAAATGACATTGAGAACAAACAAACAACTCAGTAAACTATATATATTATGCTGACTCATACTTACAGTTCTAATTTTATGGTGTTCTACTTCAAACTTCGATATTTAAACGTACATGCACGGAGAAATACAGCCACACGCCACATGCGAACGCAGCCATTCGAGCCAAGGTCACGTGAACAACCTCTGAGCCAATCCGAAGGCACAGGCTGATCGCTAACCAATCAGGATCCAACGTTGTAACTTTATTGTCAGCCCGTACAAGAACACGGACAGCACGCTCATGAATCTTACAGTTCCTTAAAAGATACAACAAGAATCACCGTATTAGTTGAAACTACAATTATGCAGCCTGAGTGGTGTGTTACGTTCATTTCATGGTGTATGTCAATAAAAAACTGTCATTATCAAAAGTGTGTTAATGTTAACTTTAGCATTATCCTGCCATCTCCTTAATAATTCTGTATACATATTTCATCATATTATTTACGATCGATGGCGATTTTATTTCATTGTACCATTTGATCCTTTAATGATCGCATCTCTTAAATTCCTGGGACCACCACGCAGTGACGCACGCTAGCGCAGTAAGTTTCCCAGCTGGCGGCTGCCTGGCTCTCGCGCCTCGTCTCCATGGAGACCCTCTAGTCGCTGTTTGCCGGGGAGCCGCCGTTTGCTGCGTGGTGCCTGTACGGGTGTGTGTGTGTTTGTGTGTGTGCGGGGGGGACCGTGAATATTTAACCGAAAGCTTCTGCTCTCTGGAGGCTTCAGAGCCAGACCAATATGTGGGCAGTATAGATTCGAGGCTGCTCGCTGTCGCCGTTCACTCGAATTTTATCGTTTTAGAATAAGAATATTTGTTGTTTTTATTATTATTAATATTTTGTTTACGCTGGTAGTAATTTCCTTGTCGTGCCGCTGAAGTCCAGGTCACCTTCTTTATTCCTGGTTCATTTATTTACTCGCTGGATTCTGAATTTCTGGATAACTTAAAACTGAAGAAACTGGGGTTGAGGCGCTGTGGCGGGGGGTCAACGGGGGAAACACCATGTTATGTAACGTTACTCGGACAGACCACAAATCTGGAGTCTGGGGATAGTAATATATCAAGGTGGAGAAGCGAAAAGACCGTTCCTTGTATTACTGGTGAGGGTCGATAACTAATCTGCTAGACCAGCTCGTCACGATCCGCATCATTCTAGTGCAGCTTAGGAGCGCAAACCGGGCTCACCTTGGACACGTCCGGGCACCATGTAGTCATCACTTATAAATCAAGTTTACCTCATCGACGTGAAACTTAGTGCCTGAAGGGAGGACCATGCGAGGAGGCGGCCGCCGCCTCACCGCTGGCCAGGCGGACTGAAACCGACGGGCAGCTTCAGCTGAAACCGATCTGACACCACATCGGTCCTTAGGGTCGGGGGCTTCGTGGGTGGATCGCACCTTTTCCACCTCCCTGTTCAAAGAAACCAGTACAAGTCACCTCCGCACCAGCAACGACCACCACAGCAGCAAGGGGGAGGAAAGGGAGATCAACTTAGGATCGCGATCAAGATGACTCTGAACCAGTCCAGTCTGTTCGGGCAAATAGAGGACCTACAGGACCTAGCAATCATCGAAAGACCGATACGACGGAGTCTGAAGGTATCCATCCACCCTCCACACTACATGCTGAAACCTCCTAAGTCCAAATACTGTATGTTGTGCACGTGTTATGTTAAATTGGATTTTTATTACACTCTGCTGACAACATGCCAAGTAAATCATTAGGCCACAGAAAACTTGTGAGGCAATTAGCTGCTTGTTCGTTTCTGTTAGTCAATGTGTATGCATAAATAGTTACCGTCGATGTACATCTGTATCAGCCTCAGGTGACTTTTAATTCCTCGCAGTTGCCCCTTATACCTTTTTAATGTCGTATTACATCTACACTCGGGACTTGTGATTGATTAGAGATTACATGTTTATAATACCCCTAATTAGTCATTTTGAATTGTTGCAAATTAAGGTTAAAGACTGCGCTGTCCCTGCGTTTTCTCTGTCCTTCATTGTAATGCGATAATTATAATAATCAGGCGATCGGGTCCATACGTTCTCGTTGTAAGATGCCGTCCGTGTGTCATAATGGAAGAGAGACCCCGCCGGAACCGCAAAAGCAGTAAAAAGGAGAGGCGTCTGTGTAACGGGGTTACCCACTTAGCCTCCCTGCGTGACGCAGTTTCGGTCAGCTCGGCTCCCCCCACCGCACCTCCACATCTCTCTGCAGCAGAGGCATCAGAGCTCCGTTTGTAAGTTCCGAGTGAGCATGCTGTATCCCAGTTATGGTGGAGGATATTCACCATTATCTCCTGGCTTACTGAACAGCATAACGTTAAGCACTTAATCAGATAACGCTCATAATACGCAGTGAAGGGTTTTTTTTATTAGGATAACAAGTGTCACTTCACATTTGGTGGCTAACTGGCCATGTGTTTTGCTGCTGTGTCCAGCATTTGCCTTGGAATTGTTTTAGTAGAAATACCATTATGCCTTGTGAAGGTATGGGGGGGGGGGGCATAGCAGGCGAGGGCTGTTCTGAGCATGGATCTGGAGGCGCACTTTAGATAATGAGAGACTCTTAAAGTAACAGAACATGCTCACGCTCCCCTGTCCTCCCTCCATGCCTCCATGCCTCCATGCCTCCTCCCCCACAGTGGGGGCTGGAATGCCGTCTTCCTCCAGGGAGAGAGGGATAATGTTGAGTCACAGCCACAGCAACATGGTGGAACCCCCTCCCACCCCCCTATACATGATGGGACCCCGTTGGCGGGAGCTGGAGACTGTCGGTTCAGAGAGCACTTGGAGTCTGTCATGGATGCACACACGAGTAGTCTCTCCCAGCTATTAGGATTCAGAGCCAATAGTCAGACACATTTCTTTCAGTCACATCCTTGATGGTTGGCTCTCCTTGCCTGCTGTTGGTAATATTCCATCATGCTCCTACATCTTCTCTTCTGACCCCTCTCTCTCACCCCCATTCTCCCAGACAGCAGAGGAGATCGACAAGCTGACGGTGGATGAGGATCTGAATGACATCGAACGGGCTGTGTACCTTCTCAGGTAAAGAGGCTGGACCAGGTGCATTCAGAAGACCAGGGGTAGTTTCTGTTGGTGTGGTTTTTATGGCCTGAAGTGTCACCAGTGTTGGGGAAGTCAATTACAGACAGAGGTGGAAAGTACTGGTCCAGAAAGTACAAATCCAGACCAAGGTTTTGTTTCAACCAACCAGTTGAGTTTAAAAAGTCACAGTCCCAGAGTACTCAACCGGTTGGTTGAAACAAAATATTGGTCTGGATTTGTACTTTCTGGACTTGAACTTTCCACCACTGTCTGTAATGGATTATGTCAAGTGTCACCTCAGTAATCTGTCCAGGTGTGAGGGTGAAGGACTCAGTTGTCATCTGTGGGCTGTAAATACAGTCATGTGAAAATGAAAGCACACCCTTTTTCAGTTTTAAGGTTTTACGTATCAGTACATAGTAAATCATCCCGTCCTTAGCAGGTCTTTAAAACAGGTAAATACAACCTCAAATGAACAACAACACATGCCATTTTACACCATGTCATTATTTAATAACTAAGCCAAAATGCAGAAGCACTGTGTGAGAAATTAAGTACACCCTTACTGCTTCCATAGGAATTAAGAAGGGAAGCAGCAGCCAGGTGCTGCAAATCAAATGCACTTGATTAATTGATCATCAGCAAGTGTGACCCCCTGTATAAAAGCAGAAGTTTGGTAGTTTGCTGGTCTGGAGCATTCAGGTGTGTGTTAACTCAGTGTGAAGGAGGAAAGACATCAGCAATGATCTTCGAGAGGCAATTGTTGCTGCCCATCAATGTGGGAAAGGATTATAAGGCCTTTGCCAAACAATTTGAAGTTCATCACTCTCCAGTGAGACAGATTATGCATAAGTGGAAAACATTCAAGGCAGTTGCCAGTCTTCCCAGGAGTGGATCCCAGCAAATTCACCCCAAAGTTAAACAATGCAATGCCCAGGGAAACTGCAAACCCCAGGTGCTACATCTCAGACTCCACAGACCTCAGTTAGCAAGAACAACTTGAAAAAGGCCTAATAAGTGTGGCTTGTTTGGAAGGGTTGCCAGGAGAAAGCCTCTTCTCTCTAACAAGAACATGACAGCATGGCTTTAGGTTTGCAAAGTAGCATTTAAACAAACCACAAGACTTCTGGAACAATGTCCTGTGGACAGACGAGACCAAAGCATAGATATTTGGCCGTAATGCACAGCACCACATTTGGCAGGAAACAAACACAGCATTAGAGCACAAACACCTCATACCTATTGTCAAGCACATTGGTGAAGGGGAGATGATTTTGACTTGTTTTGCAGTCACAGGACCTGGGCATCTTGCAGGCATTGAGTCGACCACCAACTCCTTTGTATATCAAAGTATTATAGATTCAAATGTGAGGCCATCTGTCTCACAGCTAAAGCTTGGCTGAAATTGGGTCATGCAACAGGACAATGATCCTAAGCACACCAGCAAATCTATGATAGAATGGCTGAAAAAGAAAACAGTCAAGATGTTGCAATGGCCCAATAAAAGTCCAGATCTCAACCAGACTGAAATGCTGTGGCAGGACCATAAGAGAGCTGTGTATAAACGAATGCCCACATAAATCAATGAACTGAAGCAACTTTGTAAAGAACAGTGGGCTAAAATTCCTCTACAACTCTGTGAGAGACTGATAGTCGTACTGAAAATTATTACTTCAAGTTATTGATGCTGAAGGTGGTTCTACACGTTATTAAATCATGGGGTGCACTTAAGTTTTCTCACTTGGCATCTCCATTTCATTTTTGTTAAGTAAATAATGACGCAGTGGAATCCGTTGTGTGTTGTTTTACACCTGTGGTTAGATTTAAATAGGTTTAGAACCTAGTAAGGACCAGATGATTTTTTAATGATGTCCTGATATGTAAAACTATTGAACTGAAAGATGGCGTACTTTCTTTTTCACATGACTGTAAGTGATCATGCTGTGAGCTGATTCCCCTGATTGCATTGCACTCAGATGCAGGTGTTTTGGTAATCCACTGTATTGTTTACACTAAGAAACTTTGCAAAGCCAGGTTTTAGCAATAGGAGGTTGGAGGCTTTGAAACCCACTTTGTATGGGATTATCACTCGCTGTCAGTCACCGACCGATTTAGCTCACTTCCCATTGGATCAGACCTGGTAGTGATTGACGGTGCTAGGTTAATCCCACCAAAGGGGGTTTACACAGCTTCTGTTGGTCTCATGAATGCATTTGCATCAATGCCTCTACAGACCATTATTGATCAGACGTCACTGGTGACCTACTGGGGAATCAGACTGGGATAGCACCTCAGTGCCTCAGCCCACAGCTTTCAGGGCTGCGCAGACTTGTCGAGTTGAGCTGGGTTCTGCAGTGATGTGTGAAATTGACACCCTCTTAACAGTATACATGAAGAAGGGCAAAAGCTATCTGTGCAGATTTTCACAAACCCAGCCTGCCATAAGTTTAATCGGGTTGATTAATCGGTGCCCATGCAGTCTAAGTGTTGGTAGGAGGATGGGCGTGACCTGTAACTTCTTGGCTGCCAAGGAACAAATCCAAGCCAGCCCCCCTCCTGCAGAATGAGGCCTGCAGACTGGGGAAATGACATGGTGCAGATTTGGGCCGTCATCTGGGTCATTTGCAGGCAAAGCACATAACTGATTTAGCGACTTGGGCGCCAGCGTTTTGGCCATGGTGGTAACACCCCCCTCCTCCTCACTTCTGAACATCTCCACACCTCTATTGCTTCTCCAAAACCAGCTTTCATATGCAGATATACAGACGCTCCTCTACTTACGAACGAGTTATGTTCCAAGTGGACGTTCATAACTTGAAATGTTCGTAAGTCGTTATTCAACATGATTTTAAGGATACTCAAATCTACATGCATAAGTTAGTATAAAGTCAATACATGTTTTCTTATCCTAAAACACATTACTAATGATACCTAAAACACAGAATATTTCGCAATAAAAATGATCACAAGAGAGCACATCTTACTGATACGCAAGTACAAAGAACTGGGATGCTGGGAGTACGCACGCTACGCTGCTGCGCGGCGGGAGTAGCGGCCAGAATTCCTACTAGGTGGAACTGGCGCGCAGAACAAAATTTGATATTGCGTACAGGAAATGGGAGCCCAACGAACACAATTTGGACTTACAGTCCTCTTCGTTCGTATGCCTGAAAGTTTGTAAGTAGAGGAGCGCCTGTACTACGTTAATTTTGCAGACACTTTTGTCCTGGCATTAGAGAGCAGGTTAAGGGCCTTGCTCACGGACCCAACAGTGGTGTGATTACTCTCCTAGAAACAGGATTTGAACCTATGACCTTTGACACATGGCCCAGTTCCTTAATTCTCTGACCAACACACCAGCCCATATTCATACGAGGTCTGTGTATCAATGATTCCTTCCAGAGAGCCCCAGAATTAATTTCATGCTCTGCCTCCGTGAGTGTTGATGGCCAGTGCATGTGCAGATTGCATTCTTCTGCCGCATTGTATTTTTCTCAAATCGATTGTATCGCTTGTGATAGCACGCTCCTACAGTGACAGGTGAACACCTCCACGTGGGATGCCCTCGTTGTGACGGGTCAGTCAGACAGAACCTTCATGGTGTTGGTCAAGGTTGGTTACAGTTCATGGGATAAGGTGCAGCGGATAGCAGCATGACCGGCTGTGGGCTTACCTGATACTGCCACATGTTGCCCCCAGTGCCGTTGCTGATGAATATTTCAGTGCAGCACTTTAGCTACTCCGGTCCGGCCTCCATGTGGACATGTCCCGGGTGGTGCTGACACCAGGGAGCCCTGAGTCCAGCACCTGTGCCATTTCCTGGTGTTGTTTAAATGGCCAGGTGTCATTTCACTTACAGGTGAGGTCTCACTAAAATGTCAAACCTAATACACTAATACAAGTGCATTTTATAAACACTGTTAAATGTGACTAATCGCCATATTAAAAGAATGTAAATGCTATATATATTTCTGGCTGTAATGTGATATTGTGTGACTGCATGTAACCTATTGAGAATGAACGTTCTTTACTTAGTAAAAAATTCTCCCCTCAAACTTGTGTTTAACTGGCTGCTGGGCAGTGGTCCTGAAAGTTAATTTTTTTTAAAGAAGTATTTTAGTATGTCTGCATTAATTTGCTTGCACATGATTTAAAGTTGCTTTGGCTCTTAGAAGGAAAGGGTGTTTTGATTCTAGCTTTACTTTAAAGCCTCTTTACACAGTAGAAAAAAATTCCTCTGGAAGATTGGCTTCTTGTATTTTAAATGGGACTTTCAGCCTGTGTGATCCCACGTTCAGATTTTTTTTATGGTAAATTCAGCCTAGTCTCATCGTCTAGTATAGCCACAATTAAAAGTATACATATGGAAAAATATATTTTAAAGTTTTGTTTTCCATTTTACGGCTGTGCTATTAGTGACCTCTAATCCCTTTTGTTCCCTCCCCTATAAATCTTTCTTCCCTGCTGCTCATTAGTGGGGTTATCTCGCACCCCTCGGCCCCCCTCCAAAAATGCTGGGTCAATCATTAGCTCTGAGCCCTAGCCATTTTTCTACTCTGTTCATGCTTCATTTATTGACTCTTCAGTGTGACAAGCTCATGGTGCTGCGTCTGTATTTAGCGTGACACGGCTCCCTGTTTGATCTCGGTGGTTATAAATGGCATCTGTGTTAATCCGGCATTTCAATTCTTCTCAAATAGTTTCTTGCAACATTAGCGTTTGTCGTGGTTGTGAGAAGGAGCAGACTGGCCCAGCAGGGCTGTGTGAGGAGCCCACCGTGAGTTCTGCTTGGTCTCAGGAGGGAGATGAGACCTCGAGCTGCAGACGGGAGGGTCCCAAAGCAGTAAACACCATCCGCCAGCGTCTGGAAAATGGGCTTTTTAAAATTGGGTTGGTTTTTTTTAATGCTGCAGTTGGCTTCCTTATACTCAGGGGCAGAGTGGCCTACAAACCCACAATCTGGATTTTGATACTAATTTAGGAGAGTGCAAGGACGCCCCTCTTCCTTTGTGCAGCAAAGTACTGAGAGCAGGGCAGAAGGTAACACAGAGGTCAAGGTGGTCTGTGTTGTCAGTTTAATTCCCAGTGTGGGCATCTGGTCTAAGCACCAATATTACAACCAGTATTATTGGTAAAACACATATGAGAAAAAGAAGCGGAAGCGAGGGTCACTTCAGTGCACCTGAACCACAGCTGGGTCAGCAGGTGAGCACTATATCTGCGGGGGCTTCCTTGAGGCCCACTGAGATTACATTGGTGTCGTGGCAGACGGGAAGCCTAAGACAGGGTGAGCTTGGTGGGGGGAGTGGGGGAGTCTTCCTTGTAGACGTGGCCGGAGGTGCTGATTCACCAGCTGTCGTCCTGACCGGGAAGAGGAGGAGGAGGAGGCCGACACAGCCTGGCAGCGACACGGTGGTTTGCATAATGCCTCGTCCTGTTCCCAGCGACCGTTAGGACTTCCTGCCAAGCTCAACTGGCAATTGGGCATCCATTCGGGGGCTGGGCTATACTAAGTCACGTGATGCCCAAGCCAGCAGCTCGCTTCTAAAAGCCCGTCGTCCTCTTTGAGCCCTATCAATCTGCCAGGGAAAGGTGTTTGAGAGGCTGAAGTGCTTTTTCTGCTGGTCAGGTGGGATGGAGTGGGTTTCCATAACGACAGTGAGGACATACCTAAGAGGGAGCAGCGATCTGACTGATGGAGCAAATCTGGGCCCCAAGCTGGAGCTGCGGGTGCCTGGCCACTGCACAGGGGGGGCTGTGCCCTGGGCTAGTTGGCTATCCCCAGCCCTGTTCCCCACCCAAACAAATGACACACTCCAGGGAGTAGTAATGCAGAAGGGCTGGCAAGACATCAACGGCAAGCCGCAGTCTCTCTACTCATGGAGTTATGGGACTCGGGGGGGGGGGGGGAACGGGGCTCTGCTTTCAGTTGGGAAGAGCTTCTGACAGGCGCTGATAGAGAGTGCTTTTGAATCTCTGTGTGATGGCTTCAAGGCAGGTCTTTATTTCACTTTAGTGCCAAGAAGAAAGAGTAAACCGCAGATGAGAAGAGGCTGTTTTGGTAAGCGGCTCTGGACTTCAGTGTAAGGATGGGTTACAGTTTAGGCAGTGGGTGACCAGAGCTATAGATTAACCAGCGCTGCACCCTCCCAGGCCAGCTACTGTAACGCCGGCTAGAACTGGGGACGACCCTGGGTGCTGATCTGCGCTAGAACTTTCCAGGGATCCCGGAGGGCCCATTAGACGTCCCTGAGGGTATGGATGGAGGATGCTGAGATTGGCTGAGAGCCAAGAAACTGAGAGGGTGTGCGTGTGTGTGTGCATGTGTGTGTCATGTATAAATCACATTGTAGGAACCAAATGGCCCCACAATGTGATAAAAACCTGTTATTTTGATGTTGTGGGGACCATCTTTTAGGTCCCCACAAGGGCAAACTCAATTTTATAAAAAAATGTGACTGCAATTAAAAAAACTAAAAGTCTTGCATTTTATTCGGTTACTTACAGTTGAAGGCTGGGTTGGGGTTAAGGTCATCATAGTTGGGTTTCATAGAAATGAATGGACAGTCCCCACAAAGATATGAATGCAAAATGTATGTGTGTGTGGTTTATGTACGTGCCTGTGTGTGTCAGCTCACGGGGTACTGAGGCCACCTGAGTGCTGTTTTGACAATTGAGTGCCTCGTCATGGACGGCAGGTGAGTATGTTTGTCAGCTGCCTTTGTTTACCAGCCTCACAATCATTTCTTATCCCCTTGGAGACCAGTAAGCAGTGCCCTCTGTGGCCAGGGAATTGAGTAAAATGAACACTTCCTTCCCATCGACAATTACGCGCGTCTGTGGCAGCGGATGTATGTGTAAGATGTGAGAGAGTATCAATGAACATGTGGGGATGCAGCTCTGGTCACTGGCCATCCCCAGTGGACAGTAATTAGTCTTTCGGGAAATAATGTTAGCTCTGCCGAAACTCCACCATCCTGGAGTCGGGGGTTACAGTGGCGGCCTGTTTTTCACTCCTTTTTTGAGGGATCATGTGGTCTGTAGGTGGATGTTGATGGAAAGCCAGCTTCCCTGTTCTAAGACTGACCTCCCAGTGGTCTTCCCCGCATCCTGCCCAGGCTGCACAACTCGATTCCAGGGCATGTCGCTCTTCTGATGCTTCAGAATCGCAAATTTCAAGGTGTCTCTTTGTCT
>JAODKC010000028.1:16018840-16070068 GCA_026777985.1 Mormyrops attenuatus
TCTGTCCCCCGGTGCCCGTGGTCTTTCACCCCCCCCCCCCCCGTTTCAGGTTGTCAAACTCCTGGGCCCCAACGTGCATTACATTCATAAGGAACTTGTTGCGCTATTGCAGGACGAGTCTCTGGAGGTGAGGCTGCGACTTTTCCTGCAAGCGATGTCCGAGTGAACCAAGGAAAGTCTACAGTTTCACTGGTGTATACACTCCATCACTCATGTTTTCAAGCTACCTGACATTAATTTACACCCACCCATCCATCCATCTATCCATCTTCATTCATCCAGTAGAGGGTGACCAGTTCATTCACCGCCAACAGTATTAGCGTATTAGCCGGGCCCTAGATTGTCATAGGAGGGCATGGAGGGGGATCAATCATGCAGGACCAGGATGGATGACACTTCTAGGCAGTGGTGTTAAATGTTGTCAATTGGGGAGGGTTGGGGGTTAGATGGTCTTGAAAAATCTTACACCTAACAAAGCTTTAACGTTAAATATTAACACTTTTTAATTTTTTTTGGTTTCAGAAGTTATTAAAAATTAAAATGTAAGAGAGTGTCCTTAGTGGGTGGCGTTTGGGGGGCTGTGGTGAATGCCCGCGAATGCTCAGCCTGGATGTATGGATGTATGGGCAGCGTGGGACAGTGGCTGGGTCCCACTAAGAGCCCAAAATATGCCTAAGCTTACAGATTTCCTCTGTCAGGTTGAGCGATCATCTCCTTGTTCAGTAATCTTCTCCCTGTGCAGGTCCTGGATGCTCTGTTAAATGCCCTACAGGACACGCTTGAGCTGGCCACATCCAGAGGGGAGGGCACAGGCTCTGAGAGTAAGGTATCTATTCCTTCTATATCTATTTCCCAGCCCTGGAATTTTCTCATAGTGAAGAGTTACCCCTCTCTGTTAGTCACATACCCCGCAAGTGTGTGTCTTGCTTGGTTTTAAATCATCTTATCAAGTGAGTATGATTCTCAACTAGATAATGAGTTAATCAGTGGATTTCATCAGTCATCAGTATCAACATAAAACAAACATGAACATAAAAACAAAATTCTAAAATTCTGAACTCAAGGCAGTGTTAGGCTAATTGATGTTATTAGCTCCTCCTCTTGGTGGGGCAGTGCATTATGGGTGCTTTCTGATTCCGCCCCCCTCTGCTCCTCCAGCAGGTGAACATACCAGACCTGATCCCTGCCCTGGCAGCAGCAGAGCAGAAGGCGGCGGCCTCACTGCGGTGGCGCGTCCACGAGAAGCTGCTGCAGAAGTACGCCTGCCTGCCCCGCGTGGTCTCCGGGGACCAGATCTACTTCCGCTTCTTGCAGAGGATGTTTGCCATCGTCACAACCAATGTGAGCCCAGAGCAATGGTCCCCTCTTCCCCATCCATCACACATCATACTGGCTACTCTCAGTTAGTCAGCAGATCAGCAAGTGCATTAGTAATCAAAGGGGATCAGAACCGCTTCAGGGGTCCATAGAGCAGTGTTTTCCAGCCTTTTTTCTCCCACGGCATGCTTTTCGTAAGGCAATTGTCCCAGGGCACACCATTGCTTACTACATACTATACACTCAGTGACAAAAAAAGTTAAGCACCCAGAGGGAGTGGTGGAAATGAAATTAAATGAATCTGCATGTGGTCATGTGAGGTCATGTGACTGTGTCACAATGATTATATTATCAGATCAAACGGACAACAGAGTTGGCAGTATGGGCACACTGCTGGCCCCATGTCAGTAGGGTGTGGCCCCCCACCCCTCTGGGCCTGGATACATGCGGTGATACGGTGCAGAAGGGAGTCGTACAGCCGTTGTATCCTCTCCTGTGGGAAGACAGCCCACAGCTGTTGTAACTGGCCCTGAGATCCTGCAGACTGGCACTGGGTCTGAGTTGATGTCTGAGCTGATCCTACACATGATTGATTGGTGAAAGACTGGGGGACCTGGCTGGCCACGGGAGGACCTCAACATGAAGCAGGCAGTCCATAGACACATGTGCCGTATGTGGATGGGCGCTGTCTTGTTGAAAGACCAAGAACCAGGGTGTTGTCTCAGGAGGGAGTGTCACTGACACTGGGGTTCTGTAATGTTTGGCACACAATATGACGATCCTCCCTTGGTGTGGTCTGTCTTGGACGACTGGAACCTTCACGACGTGTGCGGGTGCCCTCACCTGCCCATTGGTTCCAACATCGGGCGACTGAGACACCTGCGTGCCCCACAGGCTGGGCAGTTGCATGATACGACCACCCAGCCTCATGCAAGCCCACAATGTGACCCCTATCAAGTGGTAGTAATGCTGTATATTGCATCTATGAGGCATCCTCTGTGTCTGGTGACTAGACTTGCCAGCTCCTTGCATATAGAATCATTTACATACCCATCACTGATCTGCACGTGTACTAAATTACATCCAAATCGAATAATAAAATTTTTTGTCACTAAATGTAATTGGCTCTTACCAATAACATGTATCACGTTGATCTTAACCTGTTGCTTCAGGATTAAGTAGGTTCTCTGAAATTATCCTTTTCAAAAATTTGTCCATGATCTTGTCTTTTCACTACAGGGCAGTTTACAAATTGTGAAACATAATGTGTTGTAGGATGGTCTTATTGTCAGGCACATTTGATTACATGACAAGTGTGTTATGATACACACACACACACACCTGGCCAGTTCTATGGGCATGCCGATTGAAAAATACTTCCATACGCCACCTGCAAATAACATGAGATTTGTGACTATATGCTTTATTTCACAAAGAGATGGCTTTGAGCTGAACGCCTCACAGAGCTCATAGTTTCACAGCCTTTGAGGTCGGCCTTTGGACCTCCCATTAGCATTTCCCACTTCTGTAACTGGAACCTTTGTATCCTGTCTCTGGAGGTGCGTGGCGGTGTGTCGCTCAGTAAGTTAGGACTCTGTGCTAGTAAACAGTAGGTCACTGGTTCATATCCCTTGGTCAACAGAGATATTCCACCTTTACCCTAATTGCTCCAGAGCCTTGATGACCCTGCTTTCTCGATTGTACATCACCTTGAATAAAACATTTGCTAAATAAATGAATGTAAATGTAATATAAAAGAAACCTACACCCAATGGAGTGTATGCAGTTGTTGAACTGAGGGTATTTTTGGATTTGTTCCAAAGGCTTGATGAAATAATAGGGTATTTAATGAGAGAGGCACTCTCCATGGTTAGTCACCCTCATTAGTTTCCTGCCGTTAGAAGAATTTAGCGGGACTGTAAAGGCCAGCGGGATGTGGAGTCACAGCTTGCTGCCGTGTTTGGGGATATTATTCACCATGGCAATTACGTACCAAGAGGAAGGTTTGGTCGCGTGGGGCACTGCTTGTAGGTGTGGCGCTCAGGTCATCTGCTCCCCCTTTCCAGAACGTTCTCCCGGTTCAGCGGGAGGCAGCACGGACACTCTGCATCTTTCTTCGCTATAACCGTAAGCAGGAGCAGCGGCAGGAAATCGTCGGCAAGGTGGTGGAACGTGAGTGTGTCTCCTCCATCCATGCAAGCAGAGACAGCCAGCAGGGGGTGCTGTCCAAATGTGGTATATGAGAAGTAGAGTAATTCAATACCTGGCCCTCTCTCCCAGAGCTGGCACAAGGGAAGAGCTATTGGAACAGGCTGAGGTACCTGGACCTCTGTGAGATCGCCATGGACCTCTTCTCTAAGTCCTACATCTGCAAATACTTCCTGGGCCCTGCACTGGAGCTGGTCAACGACCCCGTTGCCAATGTCAGGTATGCTCACAGCCTCCGTGTTTGACCCTTATGGGTTAGGTGACCTCTGACCTCCAGCCCCACCCCCCCACAGGTACAAGCTGTGTCGAATGCTGCCCAGGCTAAAGGCGTCCATCAGGCTGCCTGCGGAGAAACATCTGCTGCAGCAGCTGGAGTTCTGTGTGCGCAGGCTGCTATGCCGTGAGAAGGACAAGGACGTGGTGTGCACTGTCCGCAAGGTGAGGAGCACCCAAAGGGGTGTCGGGGGAACATGGGGAATGCACTGTTAGGCTGTGTTTAACCCTGCATGTACAAGAAGAAGGTGGGTGGACCCTCTGAAGCAGTGTTTCCCAATCTGATCCTTGGGGACCTGCAGCAGTCCACGTTTTTTGGTCCGAGAAGCTGGGAGGGAGCAAAAACATGGACTGTCTGGAGGTCCCTGCGGACTGGGTTGGGTAACACTGCTCTAAAGACTCATCTAGACAGATGGACCAATTACAACTGCCCCTCCAGAACCAGGAGGTGACTCCATGGTTCCACGCTGAATGTGGCATGCATTGTACTATAAATAATATTCCATGAGTTGAGAAATTAGCCTTTATGTGATCTTTTACCCTTCAGATTGTGCTGGAACTGGACAAAATGGACATCACAGAACCAGTAAGTACGTCATTTCACCCCCACACCCTGCCCACGGTCACCTCTCAGAGCTGGGTTCTCAGCGACTCTCCCTGTACCCCCAGTACCACAAGAGGCACGAAAGAGACCTGCTGGACCAGAAGAAGGAAACGGAGGAGATCCTCCTCTTAGAGATGGTGAGAAGACAGAGGTGAAGCCTGTTACTCAAACCTAGCTTCAGCTTAGACAGAAGAGGATGTCACAAGCATTGTGGAAATAGCCCTTCTGGATCCTTACTGGCTCCATGCTGCCCCGTGGCCGTGAAGTCCCAGCTACATACACATAGTGGTCCATCCGCCTACCGACTGACATTTTTGCTGGTGTTTACATGTTCTATCCTCTCCTTGTGTATAAGGGAAGTCAAAAATGTAACATGACTCACTGGGTGACTGAGAATGTTGAGGACCTATTTTTAATGTTATATAATCACTTCAAACGGCTCTGTTTTCCGTTTTTAAAAGCCAGCGGTTTTCCTCCCTCACTTGTTTTGGCCTTGGAAACCTTGAAAGCTACTTCTGGTTCTTTCCTATTCCTTTCCTGCCACTTTAACAGGAGCAGCTGGAAAGGCAGCCAATAGACGGAAAACTGACAATCGACAAACACGCAGATAAAAAACGTGAGTCCCCCCCCTCTTGTGGCATACTGTTAAACATGCATAAATGTCCAGCGGCCACTGGAATGGCTGAATCATCATGCTTGAATATAGATTTGAGGTGGGAATTATTATTTTATTTCAAGGTAGTCTCAGTATAGCTTCACATAATCATTAGTAAGCTGTTGCCTCTGCTGTGTTTAAGGGAGGGACAGTAAATCTGGGTTGTCTGTATCGAAGAGCATATCAGGCTCTACATCCGGGACAATGCCCTCCACCTCGGCTGGTAAGTTGACCAGGCTGACGCTTGTCTAGAATGCATAGGATTATGGGAAATGTCATAAGCTTTGACTGATATCTGTAGGGCAGTCTGTTACAAGTCCTTTGTGCCATTAATCGAACTCTCCTGTATGACTATTTACTTCCAAAGATCATATCTTGATGACACTTTCTCTTATAGTTTAATTCTTTGTCACCCTGGGCATAATTGCTGGCTGTGTGTTTTCCATGTTATTCTGGGAATGATATTGAATATTGTTAAATCCCAAGGCAAGGAGCTGAAGAAGGCCAAGCTGTCCCGGAGTCGATCACTGAGCAGCCACCCGAGCACGTCCAAGATGGTCAATGCGGAGAAAACAGTGTAGGCTGAACCCTGTTCCTGGGAACAGAATGTGGTGCAATAGGCCTGCCTCAGTCAGAGCCCTTGTTTGTCCAGCCCTGTTAAATGGACTCTCTATGTGCGGCTTCTCTCCCAGAAAGGTGAAGGAGTCCGGGAAGGAGTGCGGGAGCTGTCCAGGAAGCGGGAAGAGTAGCCTCCATCCTGTCAACGGTAACCACGCCCCCAGGATGGGGCCATGCACCCCCCCGTCAAGGGACAACCAAAGACACTCCTAGGATGACTCGTAAAAATTACTCCATTATGTAGCCGTGAACTGTTTTACTGCTAACATCACTTACAAAGCATGTTATTAATAGGAGGTGCTGATTATGAGATGAGCAGCAGAGGTGTGACCTGCCCTAGTCTGAATCTAACTTTCTGTTCCTAGGTGACACCCTGCCTAGATCCCACCATTTTGGCACCACGTCGAGCTCCGCGCCCCCCGCTTCTCCCGCATCAACCATGCCAGTGCTGATCCGCAGCAACACGGAGCACCGGCCCAGCGGCTCCAAGGAGACACAGCCCAGGAAACTCAGCGTGTAGGTGCCGCAGAGCAAGCCTCTCACACCACGCATCAGGGCCTGTGCAGGCAGCTCCTCCTTCATCTTGTGTCTTATGCTGCATTCCATTTGAACTCGTAACTCGTAAAATTTCAACTGGAACGCTCCCTGAAGTCGGAATTGCAACACTGGGGAATCTGCTCAACCCCGGCGTCAGAATTCAAGATGGCCGCGCACTTTGTCAACAGAAGTTAAAGCTGTAGTTTTATACTGTTTATTAACAGTTATGTTTTATCTGTGACTCATTAAATCAGCTGTACACATAGTACTGTCCAATTGCTATCTGTGGACGTGTTGCTGTAGTGTTTTTATGCACAAAATACTGGGCAATGTGTTGGTATGAACTGATATTGCTAACAATGGCTAACAATTAACTGAGCAAGACTGAGCTGGTACCTGTTTCCGAAAGCAGAATCTCTTGCTTAGCTGGATAACTTGTCGGATTTAAGGTGGTCTGGGCTAAATGTAAGTGAATGAAGAGAAAAGCCATTTAAACTTGGGTAAATTAAATCCAACAAGTTATCCAGCTAAGAAATCTTGCTTTTTGAAACAGGTCCCTGGTATTGGTAAATGGCTTTCCGTCTTGCTGATCTGGAACGTGGTTAATTTATGTGTGATGTCATTCCCAGTTCCGAGTTCTAACCTCCTCGGTAAATGGAAAGTAGCAAAACTCTTATGTTCACTACACCCTTACAGGAAGGATGGGGAGGCTTACATTCCCTCTTAATACTGTTTACAGATGACTTGCAGGTTCCTCACTGGCCTGTAGGTGGTGCCAAAGCGTTTGTAGAATTTTAGGTACACCCAAACATGTGCAACCCACCTCCTTTGACACACTCTAACCCATCCCTCTCTTTCTCCTAAGGCAGTCAAAGAAAGTCAAACTCTTTCGGCATGCAGACGGGGCGGGAATGATGGAGAAGACCCCCTTCCCCTCCTCCCCTGGGGCAAGTGGGGGCTTAGAGATGGAGCCAGCGGCCAAAGTACACCCTCCTGAAAGCCCCCTCCCTCCTCAATTAAAATTGTCTAAATCGTACATTTAATAAATGAAAAAAACACAGCATTTCTCCACCTTGGCTATTGGGAACATCGGAATCTGTGTCCCACAGCCCCATTTCTGCCTTACTCCACCATTTTCAAATTATATGTTACAATCACACTACTGTACAGTATGTATTTTATTTATTTGTTCATTTTGTTGTAAAATAGCATGCAAATATTAATTTTCTCCCTGTGATATGCAAATCACTTAGGACATAGTGGAATTTTTTTAAGAGATTTCTTTAATTCCAAAAGCTTTGAATTCTGTGCCCAGACCCCTGATTCGGATTAATCGTGCCTGGTGAGTTAGCACCTGAGTGATCCACGCCAACATCTTCATAAGACCATTTGTCATGTTTAATGAACATGGATTAAACACACATTTTACACCCATTTTCAAGCCGCTACTTGTCTATGCCTTTTCAAAGCTTTAAATGAGTTATCCAGTCCCATATTGAAGTGGTGAAAGAACTGAGGAAAGCTCATTAATATCGTAAATAAAGGGTGATAAAGGGCACCATCGTCTCTTAGCCACAACACATCTTCCTTAAAATCTGTAGAATTATGGGGTAGTTTTGTCCTGAAAAGTTGGTGCTGCTGTATGGCTGTTTCACTGATGCTGTTATATCTTGGTGGGGTTGATGACCCTGCCCATGAAGAGGACGGTGCTGGTGACCTCATGGTAGATGAAGAAGAAGAAGGGTCGGTCCACGGCGAATCTGGTGGGCAAGGAGTACGGGGTGATGCCTGTGACAGTGACAGCGGCCGCCGTGGTTCCCATTTCATCCACCTCAATCATGGCCTTGTGCTGCACCTGCAAACCACACTGGCACTTAAAATGCACGTCAAACAGGCCAAACGCCAGGAGTAAAGTAACTGAGGGGAAGGTGCACTGCAAATCCTCCACAGCCAACTGCTTTGGATAGTACAGGCAGATGCACTAACCTCAGATACCATGAGGCCCTGCTCTGTGCTCAGGCCGCTGAGATTTGCGGCACTTGTGAAGACATTGATTATGCCCAGGTCAGGAAGGATCTTGTGCATGGCGTAGGACTGCTCCATCTTGAACCGGGGCATTATCAGCTCAGTTCTCCTAAAGAAGAACACATCTCTCTAGCTGTCCCTCTGTTTTCCACTATAATGTCAGACAGGGATATCAGCATTGCTTGGTTATGTAGATTTGTGATCCGTGACTGCCGTTATTTGGCTAAGCAGCTATGGTAGCGATCGGTCTCATACCTTTTGGTGAGCTGCTTGAGCCACCTCAGAAAGACTTTGCTGTTGATGTGGTCATCTATGGTAGTATAATCCACGTTCTTGTCGGGCAGCAGGATAAGCATAGCGGCTCCCCCCACGTAGGGCAGTTTTGCGATGCTCAACTTTAGGTTTGTGTCTTTGGTCATGTATATCTTGGCCTCAGTGAACATCATAGGCACCTGGACGATGTTGTACTTGTCCACATAGAAGCGATCGTTGACTGTGGACTTGACATCAAAAGGGAATTCCCACATACCTAGGCACAAGAATTTGGCCATCAGTGCAGATCTGGTGTGCAGTAATTATCTATACATGGTGTAAAGAATATTCTGTATCTCACAGACCCACAATCCTGCAATTTTGGTTATAGAATGATTGATGCCCCTCACCTTGGAAGAAGATGGTGTTAATGAGAATGAGTTGAGTCATGGGTTCAATTTTGCTGAGTACCTCTGTTATTTTATTTCTGGTCTTGTGCTTGATGTACTCGTTGATGGTGGCCTTACTGAGTGCATGATTGGCAAAGTTGACATTCATAACATCGGCACTGAAGAAGTCCTTGATCTGGTCACTGAAGGTGGTCGACACCTCAAAATCGTCATGGACAAAAAGAGCAAAGCCCTGTTCCAGTTGCAGCTCCTTGCTCTGGGTGATGTTCTCCAGCAGTTCCTGGAACAGCGCCGGGATCAGCCCAGATCCATCCCGGTCCAGTGCGGCCAGGTTGAGCCCTCTGAGCATCTGTTCACGTGTGTACTCCCGTGCTCCCATAGACAGAGTGACAAAGGCGGCTGACATGCACAAGGGTGAGAAAAAAATGTTGTCATCGTGGTAACTGGCAATCCGCCGGTACAGGTTCATGGCGAAGTCCAAGTTCCTGCTGGTTAGCTTTGTGACATTGGGTCTTGTCGCATAAGCTCTGCTGGTAAGGGCCAGCAGGGCAGCCCACACTACCAGGAGAGGGCCTACCTTCTTCATCACTTGGCTTACTCTGTATTCTCCTATGCCCACCCAATATCACCCAGGTGAGATTCCTTTATCTTTACGGTAGTCCTCTGTGTTTCAGCTAGTTCCCACAGCTGAAATGTTCACTTAATGAAACCAGGAACCCTGTGAAAGCATCATGTGGAAGTGCATCAGGTCTGAGACTCATAGAGCCCCCCAGATTAGTCCCACACAGGTAAAGGCTTGTAAATACATACATCAAAAGATTTCCAATAGCTGCAGATACAGGCCACCGATACATCAACATCCACAGGATCTGACTGTCACCTTCTTAACCATATTCAAACCTGGTCCATCAACGTTCACTAATGTATACCTTACTAATAATACATTACACAAACATTCAGTATGTATTGCAGCTTTAGCACAATTCCCAAACATAACATAACATTATATAAAAGTACATTCTTCACAATTCATTGTTTCCCAACCTACCTCTTCGGAGAAGTCCATTTACTGTTTTTGGGAGTCAAAGTACAACTTTGACTTCAGGGTTATACATTAACTGGTCAAAGCATTCAGGGATACAAATGGGACCTGGGGTTATATCAATGCGTCAATATTTATGTTCACAAGTTTAAGAGAACGTTGCCAGGGCCATCTTGCACAGGAGACCCTGTTGCTGTCATAGTACGGTTTGAATCTGCATTTTTCACATAACGACAGTGCAAGTGCTTGAAGAGACAATTGGGGAAAATGGTCACTTTAATGAAGCAGAGTAGAAATTTTTGCAGCAGATTAATTAGTATTTTGTTAGATGACTCCAGAAAAACATGAGTGTGAGACCTAACACAGTATTTTACAGATCTGTAGACACCACATCACAAGCCTAGCCCATTCCTGTGGATTGTGTCCAAATCAAATCAACAGGGAAAAAAAAAAAAACACATAACTGACACAGAATGAAAACTACATAATGGAAAATGCCTGGAATATTCCTACCGTGTTAAATTTCTTGGGACGCTGTACGAAACTGCCAGATTAATATAGCGGTTAAAAATATCTGAATTGGCACATCAACCTAACATGTAGTACGACTAGTAAACACAGAATTTCTTTGATATTCATGACCCATCAAGGACAGTAGCTCATTTTAGGTCATAGCTTTACTTTGTGAAAAGGAATGAATGTCACAATCTGTGAACAAAGGTTTTAAGTGGTCAAAAAAGATACATCTTATTACTTTAAATGGCGAAATAAGAACATAACCATAACTACCTGACTACCTGGACTTTGTTTATTGTTCTATCAATGCCTTTACTTAAAAAAAAAAAAAACAATGACTGGAAAATACACACGCACGCACGCGCGCACACACACACACGCACACACACACTCTGCTACGTAATCAATAGTTCGTAATTCCTCAGCCTTGACTGATGAGGTCATGTTGCAGCTGGGAAAGGATGCAGGCCGGAGGGTGGGATGGAGGGAGGGAGAATGTAGTTTAAGCCTGTTGTCACACCCTCAGACCCCCAATGGTCCCGCTGGGTGGCACGGGAAAGAAGCTCCCACCTCCATTCCACTGTATGCCACTTCTTATTAAAGTGCCAGCCTTACCCAGTCATCTTTCCTTTGACTCAGTGACACTTATATGGGTTTCCTGTCCACTGCTCCCAGTGGAGAGGGAAAAAGAGCAAATAAATACATTAATAAATAGGAGCTGAAGGTGTTGTGGTAGAAGGCAATTGCAGACTTTGAGTAACTGCAATAGAACTCTATCCATCCTCCCTTCCCTGCACCCTATTAATCCGCATCGTTACATTACACTACTGGATTTTTGCCATTTCTCTGTCTCAGCCTGTACGCACATCCAGGGTGTAGTAAACAGCCAGCTGATACTTGGAGAAGGCGCAGCAGGGGGCCAGGAGGTGGGGAGAGGCTGACCCTCACAGCGGGGGCGGGGCAGCACCGCGACGGGCACGACAGGTAGTAGTCATCGTCGGGCTGGCCGGCCGGCTTGCTCCGCCCCTGGTCCATCACTCTGCTTGCTCGGTCTCAGCATCATGACTGCCTGGTTCTGACCCTGTAACAAATAACATGTAAACTCCACAGCCAATAGCGGTATGGCTGTAGTCAGCATGGGCTGTCTGCTACAAGTACCTGTGCTTTCTGAGGGTGCTCCTGTGTTCTGGCCTCCCTGGGCCTGCTGTTGGGACTGTCTGCAAGGAGAGCATGCCATTTTAGCTCCAGGCCCCCCCGCTTTGACGAACTCCTATGCAGGGAGGGACTGCAACGGCCCACCTGTCGAAGTAGGCCTGTCTCTTCTTGCGTAGCTCCTCGGCACTCAGATTCTCCTTCTGGGTGTTTGCAGGCATCTCAGGGGGTATGGCAGGGGGTTGAGTTGACCCTATTGTCTGGGTGACATCCACATCTTTGGACTTGAGGGGGTTACTGGTACTTGTTGCACCTGGGAGTCGGGTGGGGAGGGGGGATTATCTTGCTAATTATACATTCTGCACAGATACTGGTTCAGAGAGGAAATGACTGTGTGACGTAGCTCCAAGACCAGTGCATTATGAAGTTAAGTTATTCAGGGTTAAAAGTGTGCGATGTCACTTACCCAGCATGCTCAGCTGGATGGCCCGGCGTAGGTCTGCCTCTTCATCCTCAACCTCCATGTCCTCTCGGCTCAGGGCGATAGCCTTCCTTAGAGCCTCCTCATCCTCGTCCACTGCGCCGGCGTCCAGGCCTGGTTCCACTTCCAGTGCCCTCTGCACTGGCACACCGCTGTATGAGACAGAGTAATGAGGAGGAATGTCATCAGCCACACAACACTATGATCCATCTCAGCGCTGAACCTGCCCACCCAGCCCCAGGGTTCTCACCCTTGGCCGCCACTGGACTGGGCTGCGGCCTCTTCTCCAATCAGCTTGGGTCTCTGTCGTTGCTCCACCCTCATGATGCGCAGAATCTGCTCTGCTTCACAGTCCGGGAGGTTCCCTCTTATAACGAAAATGGAATACCCTGCAGAAAGCATGGGACGCAGCCTGTCATTCCCCACTCAAGTCAACTCTGCATGGGACTCCATACTACTGAGCATTAAGACAATGCTGCAAACTGTTGCAATTACTGTACATTATCATTTTGAATAACATATGGGACAGTGACGTGGTGTATTCCTGTATTTACCTTCTTGTTGTAATTGTGCCAAGAAGAGAGCCAGATATGTATCTGATATTAGCTCTGGCCCCGTCAACAATGAGTTCAGGTTAAACCACTGTGAAGAGACAGAGAAGATAGCCAAAACAGTCCAATCTATAATCTTCGTTTTTTTTTTTTTACAAATGAAGGGTGAGTCACATATATGCCCAGGAACTCACCTGTTGTCCCAGTTTTCGCACAGTAAACCAGTGGTCCTTGTAGTTGCAAATAAATGCCTTCTCATTTCTGCACAATACAAAACATCTTTTTCAAAAAATTAATACTTTTCTTTTGGCTCCAGCAAGGTAAGATGGGACACACCATAGCAAACAAATGTTTTTCCATTGATACACTGAGGCATTGGTAAATTTCAGAAAGATAAAAAGTTCCCTTATGTAGCAAGCGTCATTCCTAGACCTTTCAACACTGCTGTGCCCCCTGCTGTACAAGCTGAGTAGTGCATTTAAGCAGCTACATCACAAGCACAAGTTACCCATCTCTGATTTGCTCTTACATTGGGTTGATCATCATCCGTTGATACTCGCGGCTGTTGAAGAGAATCAGTTCCAAACCCCAAACCCCTAGAGCATTACTGATAACCTGCAACCGAATGCAGAGCAATACAATCACACATTATGACACAAACAATGACATGCCCCATCACAGCTAGGCCAATTCGACTTGAATTGCAAAACAGGAGAAAATTGGATTCAGTCATGTGACTCACTTGTATGGAAAAGAAACCGCTGTCGTCCATGTTCCCGGATGGTTGCTGGTGAAAACATCAGTGAGGGAGAATAAATGTCAGACATGAGCTATAGCATAACTGCTATTCCGGGGCATTAGATGTGTAGGAACAAGCAATTATAATACAGGAAAGACGCTGCGAATCTCCTACCTGAAGGAATGTCCTGTACTCCTCGCTGGTCACGCCTCCCTCCGCCATTCTCATCCGCTCTTCCTCATCCAGCTGATGCGCAATTGAGGACAGGTCCACCGGAGTAAAGTACTCTCCCTGAAGCAGGTTATTCAGACAGTGCTGGGCGCATAGGGAGCCCTCCTGCTGTAAATTGTCAACGTTTTCTTTTAAATGAAGCCAAATAAAGCGAAACAAATATATTCAAAACAAAGTTCTAAGTGGCATGTTAATACAATTCTTTGAGCAACGAATAATCTTGCAAAACAGATATGCGCCAAGTCTTACAATTTGGCCGGTCTTTTAACATTTGTTAATGTTAAATGACGTAATCTGAGCAGGGCTACCTTAAAAAAAAAGTTTACAGGAAGTAGTTAGGTAACCAAGTGCATAAATCGACGCCAATTTACAAACACCTGACACTCGTTTCAGAAGTTAGTTCAGTCGCTAAACCTGATAACACAGACACAGTGGTCACCACGTTAATATTGATTGTGTAAGGACTTTTCCACATTTTCATACTGTTTCGATAAAATTTGCAGACATTCACTTGCGATGATGGATAACTAATTTATTATCAGTTAGAGACGCTCACTTAAAAACAAAATCTTTCACACACGTTGCAAGAGCCTTTATGTACGCACATCTAATTATGCCATCAAATTAAAACGTGAGAAATAATTAAAAGGCTTACTTTTTCGTGAAAGATGGACTCCATACTTGGTTTTTCTGCGCAACATCATACTTTGAACTCCGACCCCAAAGCACTCGCGTGAAGAGCCAAGCAGCGTTCGAAGCAGCAGGTCATGTGACCACGGCATATCTACGCTCTTTCTGATTGGTTGGAAGGTGGGAGCTGAAGTCCAAATTCTGGCCTAGAATCAGCTGCCCACTAACCAAATTTGCTTTGGAGGATCCTCAGAATGATTTTGCTTCAATACTGGGCTGCCTTATTAAGGCTCGCCGTACGTAGGAGCATTTTGTAGCTGAAGAAGCAGTGGAGAACAACTGTTTATATTTTTTTACGTCGGCGCGAAGCCACGCCCCGCACCGTCGCTACTGGGGCCCCGGAGTCTCGAGCGCAGATCTCGCACCACCGTTCAACAGAGTCGCGAAAGCCGTCGGTAGTTCACCGCGTTTCCCTGGAAAAGGGAGAACGGCGGACGGAAGATGGCGGAAGCCAAAAAGGCACCTAACGGGCTAGAGCTCAGTAAGGTAAGCGCACGACAGCATATGCTCTTTAATTTAGAAACTTCGCTGGGCATGAAAACTGAACTTGTCTGTCGTGATATTACTGAGCTGGCTGGCATCCTGAGGAACTTTCGGTTTTCGGGGTTACGCGCTAGCTTGTTAGCATTAGCCTCCTTAGCCGTGGGTTGTTTTTGAGCTACCCAGCGAACGACGACTCCCCCATCCGCGGCCATTCGTACCGTTGTCAATGATCTCCTGCAACGTTTAATCTTACGCGGGTTTATAACCAGTATTGCCCTGTTAAGTATATGGTATGTCATCAGCTACCCAGCGGTTTGACACCTCAACTTAGACTTGCGTCACTTGACGCAGTTGGTAAGTTATGCAAATAGTGAAACTTGTGAACGCTGCTAAATCACCCTGATTAGTAATTTACTATTGGTAACCGACTGATTCAAGTCGTGACACCCATGTACGGTAGTTTGCTGCCCTAATTATTGTTAAATCCATATTTTGTTGATTAATTGGCTTACCATATTTTAAATTGGGTAGATGAGTGGTATGAAGGAGACGGAGTGAAAGTACGCTGTTTTTCTGTGGGGAAAATACCGAACAAGGAGGGAACCCCATCAATAATGTAATGGCAAAGAAAACCTCACTCTTTGGAGGATTGCTATGCCGTGTTGTTCCGAAAGCCAGAGTTTCCAACACAGTGGCGTGTTCCAGCCTTCCTGAGTTGTGAGCTTCAGTTTGAGACTCTGGTAAATGTTTTATTAAGGGTGTGTAAGTGAAAATCTGTTGGTGAGTACAGATATCGCGGAAGTTACGTTCCAGACCCATCAGTGATAGGTGACAACCCGCGATATAGCGGGGGCGCCATAGCAGAACCGCGATATAGCGGGGGATCACTGTATTGTTGTAGGTGGCACAGTGGCAGTGATGTCAATTTTGATTATTATGTCTCATTATTGTTTTGTTATTAGTCCCCTCCATGACTTGCCTCTTGTCTTTGTTGTCTTGGGGCAGAAATGGCAGGAGTCCACCGACTGCAGGTTGGAGATTCTGTGGTACCTGATGGAGCAGGTGCCACAGATCTACTGTCTGGAGGCGGTGCCTCATCCCCAGGAGGAAGAGGAGCTGGCGACGGATCTGCTGTTGCAGCCCTTAGAGTGCTTCCTTTTTGGGGAGGATCCCCACGTGGGTCTGGAAAAACTCCAGCAGGACAGCGCCTCCTCCCATCTCTGTGGAAGAGTGTTCAAGGAGGGGGAGACGACCTACTCCTGCAGGTCTGCTTTTCCCTCACCAGACACTTGTCCATCATTTTCTCTGATGTTTTTTTTCCTCTCAAAATAGGGAAGGTAATAGTGATATTCTTGCATTTGGTGAACCCACATTAAGGATCAGTATTCATCTTTTGGTGGAAGTTGTCATGCTGATGGCTTGGTGCTGGTAAATAAGCTAAAGATTTGTGTAAATGTTTTTTTCTACAGTAAATCTGTCTATATGAAATGGAGCATTTTCTTATTGTACAGTATTATAGTTTTTTGCCTTGTGTCTTGGTTTCTAATTGATTAAAAATTTCATGCCAGCAGAGTAGGAAATTTAAAAAAATTTTGAGGAGCAACTTTGCCCCCACTGTCTAAAAATGGGGGCATTTACAAAATTTTGGGGGCACTGCTTAAAAATAGTAATTCATTTATAAATTGAATTTTATAAACTTATTTATAAAATAAGTCTGTTTTTAATGTGAAATGAGCCCAGATGAAAATGCGTACAGTAATGACCGCCTTATGCCAGTATGAGTAATTAAGCAAACTGTTGCTGTTCCACATCTGTATGTGTACAGGATACGCTCTATATGTGAGAGAAAGCTCCAACTGTTCAGGCTTTTATTTAGCTCATAATATGCCTTTGTGTATATATGTATAATGCATTAGTTTATAGATAAAGTGAAAACTTAATCAGTCTTTCAAAACTAGTTGAACTAGTTTACGGTCATTTTTTTTAACATCCTCTTTAGAAACCACTGAAGGTCTATTAAAAATGTTTTACAACTGTAAATGTAAACCTTTTGAGCCGTTTAGCAATGTCTTAAAACTAAATGAATCAAGTACCAATTATTCGCCTTCGTCAGCTGCCCTGTGAGACCCTTATGAACGCATCATTTATTTTCCCATCGTTCTTGAACAGTATGTGGTTTTGACCAGAACTGCATGCTGAAAAAAAGAAATAGCGCTTGCTGCGCGTTTTGATTTTAGCTGTCTGCAACATCACAACTGAAGCGCTTGCATTGTGTACAGCCCGGAAGGAATACTATTGGTTCTAATGCTCAATAAAAGGTGTATCGATATAAATGGTACGTATGTCATGTTACATCTCTTTTTGAAAAGATATCAGTATACCATGATAATTCAGTATACTGCTCAGCCCTCGGCAATTGTAAAAGTTGTTGATGGGTGGGGGGTGAAGCCATACCTAAGCATGAGATCTGTAGCCACGCCCCTAACGGAGACTGGCTTGTTTTTAGATGAATGCCTTTTACTACAAAATAAAATTGGCCTCTTCCAGGCATTGTTACATTCCAGTTACATAAAGTTATGTATGTACTAATTGAATGAAATGAATAAAAATATGATGGCTTAATGTAGGATTAGGATATTAGGCTAAACTGGTAGATATATATAATTTTTCAAAATCTTGGGGGCAATTTTTGCCCTCCGATCACAGGTTTTAGGGGCTTTCTGAGATTTCTTGGGCTGTTTTTGCCCTTTGTTCCTGTTAATTTCTGCCGCTGGATGGCAGACACTCGATTTATTGCTGTTAACATTTGTAGAAAGCTTAAAATACTTGTTTTATTTGTCTATGAAATAGCAGTGTTGGCACCATTATTTGTAGACTATTGTGTTTCAGTATACCATGGCAGTTAAAGGACTGTTTTAATTATTTACAGGTTGACACTGTTTCCAGTTTCAGGTTTGCAGGCCTCTTCAGCATCGAAACATGTCAGCACCACTGTTTATGATGTTTGGTTGACACGTACCTCTGACCTCATCTGATGTCTTATTCCAGAGACTGCGCCATTGATCCAACATGTGTCCTCTGTACGGATTGCTTCCAGAACAGCGTGCACAAGGGTCATCGGTACAAGGTAGCTTCAGAAGTGACCTCATTCTGTTACTTCATTACTAGAATAAATGTCTGACGTTTTCATGTTTCCATCAGACTGGCTTAATACCTTGTTGTGTTGTTCTCAAATATAGGTGGCGGTAGTTTTTTTTTTATGTATTTTTATTGTAATTCTGTTTATCCATCTTCAGACCACAGGGTCAGTGGGGGGAGGCCTGTAGCCTATCCCATAAAGCAGTATTTGCCAATCTGGTCCTCGGGGACCTACAGTCAGTCCATGTTTTTGCTCCCTCTGAGCTCCCTGCCAAACAGTCAATAAAGACATGGACTGTCTGTGGGTCCCTGAGGACTGGACTGGGAAACGCTGCCATATAACACTGGTCCCAAGGCAGGGAACAGTCTGGATGCTAACAGATAGCACATACATACATAGGCAATGGGTAACTTACAGATGTCAGTTAACTTGGGGCTCCCTTTAAAAGGGCTGGGAATATTGTCTAGCCCAGTGTTTTTCAACTATTTCAACCCATGTGCCCATGTGCCTGACTGGGGAGGGGTTCGTCTTGGTTAATACATTTATTTTCATACACTCTTTCAGTGTTTCTCAACCTTTCCAGCCACGCTGCCATCCCAATCATCATTTATTATGGCAGTGGCTTGGGGTAAATTTTGCCTACGGGGATGGTGGTCCCCCTTGGTAGATTTCGCTGACCATGTCCCTTGGTAAAATTTGATGACCAGGCGGAGTCGGTACATTTCACTGTCTGGTGGCACCCTCAGTTAATATTAAAATTTATTTACATACACAATTTTAATATATCTATTTATATACACTATATTTTATATACTCTTTTTTTTTTTTTTTTTTTTTACATTGATCCACCATTTTAGCGTAAGATTTCCATAATGTTGCCGTTAAACATATGTAGAACATTTAAGAAGGCAAAATCAAGAATGGATTGCAAGCAGAAATCTAATTTTAATTAATTCATATGAATATGAACTGTTGTGTGTTGAACTTGAAACTGCAAAAAAATACCACCGCGGAGCTGACGTCTTTTTACCTTGTTTATCCACGCTATTTTTAAAGTAAAAGCTGTTCTGGCTGCTGAGCTGTCCCCTTGTCATCTTCACCAGTATCTGAAGCTTCCTCTGAAGGAGCTTATTGCTTCCATGATATTACCAAAACAGTAGCATGCGTGCGCCATGAACTCAACCAACCTCGCTGTGCATATGATTGGCAGGAATTGCATTCGTTTCTGTGATATGAGGTTAATGGCTGCTATCAAGCATTGTTCCTTAACAGTTTATCAGTGTTTCTCATTTTCTTGTCATTTTCAATTTTATATGATGACAGGTTGATATGTTGTTTGTCACCTAGCCCTACCTCGTCAGTAAATCAGCTTCGTGTCTGTGTGGCAGCCCATCATGAACCAAACTGCATTTTTCAGTCACTGTCTCACTTGGAGCTCTGGCATTTGAGAAACGCTGGTTTAGCCTTCTGTCAGAAAATCATGACGGTTTAGACCCCTGTGCCAATCACTGATTGCATGAAATGGCATTTCACACTCTTTGGAATTAACTTGCAGTTTCAGTGACGTTCACACTGGTTTGTGCAGGGCTGGGTCTGTGCTCAGCTGGCCTGCCCTTTCCCTCCACTCTTTGGGGGGGGGTCTGTCACTAATCCCAGCCTGGCATCTGCCCTCTCTTCTAGATGCATGCCTCGTCGGGCGGCGGCTTTTGCGACTGCGGTGATGTAGAAGCTTGGAAGACAGCCCCATGCTGCCCTAAGCACGACCCGGGGGCCACGGCTGCCATGGAGACGGTGGGTGTTATAAGATGAGTGGTCGTCAGAGGCTTCCGCAAGTGCACGAGCTCATGGGGACGCATGTCCGTGCGACCTCACAGTTTTATAGCCTGGGCTTAAGGGAACAAATAGTTCCCTGGGAAAAAGCATAGCAGGAAGTGTGTATCGGTGGGGAGGGGATGGGCAAAAGAGGGGGGAATGGAAGTGTTGACAACCTCAGCATTGGACTGAAGTAGTGATTTTGTTTTGTTCTATCTATTTAGTTAGTTAGTTTGTTTATTTAGAGGTGAAGTTACCTTCAAAGCGAAGACTTTACAGTTGGAGTACAGATCCAGTAATAACGGACAGAGGGCCAGAGTAGCGGCATACTTAAGTTAGCATCAGATCACTTGCCTGGTTCCAGGTGTCCTAGCACCTTGGGGGAGCATCATTGTACCGATAACATCTGTGAGGGGGCTGTTAGCTGATGCACATGGCAGGCCCCTTTGCCTTCACCTCCCAGACCTGTTTCCATAAACAGCAGGTGCACCTATTGAATTAAGTTCTGCTGTCCGCCCTGCCTGTTTTGTGCTCAGAGTTGAATTTGTTTTCCTGGAACCACGGCATGCTTTGTGCAAAAGGGGCCATCTGGTTTCATTATGAAGCCCTTCATGGAAGGTGTCGACTCTTCCTGGCATGGACAAACAATGTGATGTGAAAATGCTACAACAACACTGGCCCGAACAAACCTGATACAGCTGCTTGGATTGCGCCGTCTGATTTGATTGTTAAACAGTATTTTTATTTATGCTTTCTGCACTGCAATGGTTTTATCTGTTCTATTCTGTCAGCTGTGGCTTTTTGGGAGAAAGTCCAGAATATTTGTTTTGAATGTGGAGGAAGTGTGTCAAAGGTTATTGTAATGTTTCTGGAATCTGAGGTTTTTTGCCAAAACACTGCTGTTTTGTCACCAACGCCCCCCCTCCCTCCCCCATTCTATTTTTTCCTGAGCTATTTTTTTGAAGACTAAAGAGTGTATCCCCTCAGATGACGTCATTTATTTTTTGAATCTCATTGCGAAGTGTCTGGTGTGCAGTGAAGAAGATTTTCAGGAAGGGGTTGAAGGAAATCTGTTCACTGAGCTGGATGTTGGCAGCTAATTCAGGCTGCGTATAGCCTTAGTCTATAAATATCGCTGAAAGCCAGGGCAAGTTTGAACATCCTGTTCATTTTAGAATAATCTGAAGTTGTCTGTGAGGATTGTGTAAGATCCCCAGAGCAGGACTGAAGTTTACGCTGCTTTATCCTGCAGGACGCAGACCATGTCCTGGAACCAGGCCTGCTGGAACGTGCTGAGAAACTCTTTCGTGTGACTCTGCGCTACATTACCGAGCTACTGGTTTGGGAGGAGCGCGACGAGCTCCCAACTGAGCTACGGCCCCGGTACGGGAGGGGTAGCATGGCTCCTCTGTAACAAAAATGAGTGGCGGTGAAGTGCCGTTCCACGTAGAATTAGTAATGAGCACTGCTGGAAGGGTGCTGCCTTCAGCTGCAGCCCGGGGTCTATCGTGAACAGAGGTGTAAAGTAACGAAGTGCAAATACTTCGTCTCTGTACTTATTTGCTTCATTGTTTTTGTATTGCATACTGTATTTATGAAGGTGGAACAAACTGTGTGTAGAGGCACGATAAAATGGTTAACATACCAAAATTGCAGTCTGATATTTAAACCTATAGACTACTGCTGAAATAATGGTGATGATTGCACTGGACGATCAGCCATTTTCTGTAGTGGAGGACGAAGGTTTAATTCAGACTCATTCACCACTCATAAGAGGTATAAAAGTACCTGCCTGCAAAATGTTTATAATCCACTGTTAAATCTGGCACGTGGGTCGATCTTTTGATTCCCAATGAATTCCATTCTGCGACACTGCACGGGCACGCTCGGGAAGTTTCACTGCAATTTCTGAATAAAAAAAAATATGTTTTCTTTATTCTGATGCTATGTACCTATCAATGCTATTTTCTAATCTGACTAAAGTGAATTTAAAAGTGTAGGCTATTTTTATAAGATTTTACTGTGTATTGAAAACCAGGTTTCTCAGTTTATTTCTCTGGATGATTAAGAATACTCATGTTTCAAGTTTTCCATACACACTTATGCACTGTCAGTGCGTTTAGTGAAATTATTCTTTTCTCCTGCTTCCTGGATTGTGCTCAGAAGGAAGTATGTAATACAAGTTCTGTAACTTTTATGGGAATGCCTCTTATCTCTGGGTGCTTTGCTGGCTGGGAATTTTGGAGTAATACCTGCCTGGTTTCTGTGTTGTCCTCCTGGTTTGTGACAGATTTCAGCCAAATGACGCCATTGCAAATAATGTGTCTGTCCCATCTTCTCTTGACAATAGCGTGCATAGGGACACATACTACTGTGTTCTGTACAATGACGAGCACCATTCCTATGACCACGTCATCTATGCCCTGCAGCGCGCTCTGCAGTGTGACCACAAGGAGGCGCACACGCATACTACACTAATCGACAAGGAGGTACAAGGTGTTGGGGGGCTGCTTGTGTCAGCATGCTAGATAGATGGTGCTTTTGATCTACTGTCATTGACCTGCTGTCGTGTTGTGGTTATAGGGCCGAAGAGCAGTAAAACGGGGGAGCTTACGTTCATGTCTGCAAGTGAAACAGCAGATACAGGTTTGGACAGGGCGCCGGTTGGGGCTGAGGAGGGCCTGACTCGATTGTTCAGGAGGCTACGAATAGCCTATTAGGCATGATTAGGCACCTGTGTGTGTGGTCTGCACAGATGGCTTTCCTGAGATAGATGTTTGTGTCTCTGGCATCTCAGACCAACTCGGAGCAGATTTCCTCTGAGCCGCTGCGTGTGGAGATCCTGCACTCGGCGGTGATGGCCCACCAGAGCTTCGCACTGCGCCTGGGCTCCTGGCTCCAGAAGATTATCCCATATTCAGGTCCTTGCACTCGTACTGGGTTGACCAGCTCCTGGTTTTAAGGCTTGCATTTGCGGTTAAACAGGCCAGCTGGTGTAGAGCTGCGGAAGCCGCCTGACAGGTGTGTTCTATGGACTACAGTGGGGTTCCGGCAGCTGTTTTGCCAGGTGGCCCTGGAGCCCAGCCAGGTTGCAGGTCAGCCGAGTCTCATCAGCCAGCTGATGCTGCATGACTCCAAGCTCTACAAAGGTCAGCAAAGTGGAGTGGTGAAATGTCATTAGCATTGACCCTCCATGGACACAGCGTGATTGACACCACTGAATATATATATATATATATATATATTATTGCTCACCCTCTCTTTCAGTGGCACGGAAGGTCATACACGAGCTTATTGTCTGCAGCTTGCTGATGGAGACCAAGTATAAACGACTCTTCGCCATTGAATATACCAAGGTGGGTGCCTTGAGACCTTGTACATAATTCTCAGCCTTACGGGCACCATAAGAGAACCAGATGATGTGGGGACAAAGGCCCCATCTTATGGCCTGAGCTGTGACCCTCATCCCTGTCCCACCCACAGCACTATAAGCAGCTGCAGAAGGATTTCATCATCGATGACCATGAGCGGAGCATTTCCATCACCTCGCTCTCGGTGCAGATCTTCACCGTGCCGACTCTGGTAAGCAGAGCTACCATTATTGAGGGTGGTGTCTTCCTCTTGTGATGTGCTAACCACCACCTTTACCACTGCCCGTCTCCCCCAGGCCCGGCAGCTCATCGAAGAGGGCAACGTCATCAAGGTGATTGTAGAGACAGTGATGGAGATGCTCTCAGAGCACCTGGACAGCAGCAATAGATTTCACTTCCAGGGACACAACGTGGACCGGTTCTACAGGATCCAAGATATCTTCCACGACCTCAGGTGAGTAGTGGCCTCCAGAGAAGTGCTCCTGCATGCACAGCGCCCACTTGTGTAAACAATGTCATTACCGTGCGCAGGTACATCCTGATCAGCAAGCCCACGGTTTGGTCCGCTGAGCTCCGTGCACAGTTCTTGGAGGGCTTCCGGGCTTTTCTGAGAATTCTGGCTAGCATGCAGGTACCATATTCATTTCTCTTCAGCCAGTAATGTCTCTAGGGTTGGGGAGTAGAAGTCCCTGGCGGGGGGGGGGGGCAGGAATTGTGCGTTTATCTGACTGCAGTGGGACCTATTCCCCCTTTAAGGGCATGGAGGAGGTGAAGCGGCAGTTTGGCCAGCATGTGGAGGTGGAGCCCGAATGGGAGGCTGGATTCTCCATTCAGATCCTGTTGAGGCACATCCTCTCCATGCTGCAGGAGTGGTGTGCGTCTGACGTGAGTATGGGGCCTGGCCCGCCAGCAACCCTGGCGTTGTCACCCATTCCCACAGTAAGACCTTTCTCCAGGTTATAACCACATCTTTGCATCTCATAGCGTTTAAGCTGCACTGTGTTTGTTTCAATTCTGGACAGTCCTGTGTCCTGTTAAGTGGGTAAACCAAATTGTCTAAAAAATGAGTTAATATTGTAATGTACCTTTGTGTCCAGGAGGAGGTGCTGTTGCATGCCTTCAAAGACTGTCACAGCACTCTGTTGCGCTGCACTAACCAGCCCTTCCACAGTGAAGTCACGGACTCCTATATGTGCAAGCACATCCTGAACTCAAGGCCCTACAAGGTTTCCCAGGAGCCTGTCTGCGTCTACCTGCCCGTCTCCAGGCTGCTGGCAGGTGAGACCCGGGGTGCCTTGTTATGCTAAGCTCTTTACTGACTTTGAACAGCTAAGATGTCTTTCTGTCGCTTCTTTTTTTTTGTGACAGGCCTGTACGTTCACATTTGCAAGAGCGGCGCGGTCGCTCGTTTGCAAGAATATCTTGAGGTGTGTTCCTGCCGTAAGCAGTGCTTGTCTGTCTGGGTGGGGGGTTTTGGCTCTCTGTGCATGATCCTCTGGTTCTAACCAGAGGTGGAAAGTTCAGTCTCAGAAAGTACAAATCCAGACCAAGGTTTTGTTTCGACCAATAAGTTGAGTATAAACTGTATAAAATAATATAAAATAAAAAGTCACATTCACAAACAATAGGTTGGTTGAAAATCTTGGTCTGGAATAATTCTTTCTGGACCTGAACTTTCCACCTCTGGTTCTGACACTTTGCTCTCACTTACTGTTGCCCGCAGATGCACTGCAACTTTGCATACCTGGCTGAGCATCCGCTGCGCTGCCTGGCATTGGCGGCACAGGTGTCTGCTGAGATGTGGCGTCGGAATGGGCTCTCGCTTGTCAGTCAGGTAAGGCAGGGGGCAGCACCGAGCAGATGAAGATCAATCAAACAATTGAATGTCAACAGCAATGAATCGAGACCCTTGACGAACCCCACTCTTTTCCAGGTGTATTATTATCAGGATGTGAAATTCAGGGATGAGATGTTTGATAAGGACATCATCATGCTTCAGGTACGTAGTACCGCTGCCTTCTTACCCCAGTGGTCCTATGGAGCCCAGTCCCTCATATTCTGGGTCTACACCGTCTGTTCCCACAGATTGCTGGGTCCAGGATGGATCCTAACGACTTTGTGATGCTCGTGCTTCAGCGCCTTGAGCTCTTTGAGCTCTTTAATGGGAGCTCCTCGTCTAAAGACCAGGTGAGAAGCAGAGGTTCCAACGAGAGTTGTGGTGTGCCATAAGGGGGATGGACGTTTGACCATGGCCACATGGAGGCTGGCTGCTGACTCTGTGCTCATGCAGGAGCTGCTGAAGCAGTGGAACGGGCTGACGGAAGAGATGCTTCACCTGCTCATTGTCATCATAGGCAAGTTCCCCACCCAGCCAGCCCTGGTGGTGGGGCTTTTTTTGTAACTGTCTTTGTTGACTGATTAACACCCTAGAGGTCCACAATCAAACCTGGAACTGAGCTAACTTACCATGAGTCTTGAAGCAAATAAGTAGTTGAGCAGATTAGACCCTGAAGGTGTGAAGTGATTGGTCCACATTTCTGTGCAGGTGAGAGGTACGTCCCGGGGATCAGTCAGGTGACCAAGGAGGATGTCACCATGAGGGAAGTGATCCATTTGCTTTGCATTGAACCCATGGCCCACAGCAGCCTGGTCAAGGGCCTACCAGAGAATGTGAGACACCCCCCCCCCCTTAGCATGTAGTTTTGTCCCTTAGTAATATACCATGAAACTGATTTCTGTGTTTGGTCCTCCCTCCCCCCAAGGAGAGCCAAGAGACTGGTCTAGAAAGTGTCATTTCCAGAGTTGCCACATTCAGGCAAGTCCAGCAGCTTTTCCCTGAGCCCTGTGTAGCTTATTTCTTTCCCTGTTCCACCACAACTGATTCAGCTCAACAGCTATGTGGTAATTAGCACAAGAAGTTGAATCAGGTGTGTTAAACGAGGGGAAACCCAAAAATGTGCATGGCTCTGGCCCCCCAGGACTGGAGTCTGACACCTGTGCTCTATGTGCTCTGCTATTTCTGAATGCCAAAAGGTTGTTGTGGAAGTGTATGGAGGCGTCTGAATCTGTGGTCATGTGACATGTCTGTTTCCCTGCCTCAGGAAGCCTGGGGTTTCGGGCCATGGCCTTTATGAGGTCAAGAAGGAGTGCCTTCAGGAATTCAACCCCTTCTTCTACCACTACTCCAAGTCCCAGCACAGCAAGGTATAGCCAGAGCACCAGTCCTCACCTTAATCACTGTTTTCCCTGTAATTTGTGCAAATGTGCACTGATTGGCTTTCAGGCAGAAGATGCTCAGAAGAAGAGGCGAGCTCAGGAGGGTGGTGATAAAGGTGAGCAGGCGTGGTTTGGGCTGCTTTCACAGCTGCAGTGTGCAGTGTTTGGTATTTACAGCTGTGGTGTTGTAGTGTGCAGGTGTTTGGTATCCCCAGTTTATGACCTCTGTGTCCCCGGCACCAGCTCTCCCTCCCCCAGTTCCCCCACCATTCACCCCGCCCTTTTCTGGCATTGTGCGGATCCTCAACTGCGACATCCTCCTCCACATACTTCGGGTGGTACTCCAGAAGGCAGCGGAGGACCGTGCTGGCCAGTGGACAGAGGCCATGATCCAGAGGGTACAGCCTGTAGCATCCTGCCACATCTTTACCACTGTATTTGGTTCCACATATTAAAATCATACGTAAAGAGTGACCAGTGGAAAGAGATCAAAGAATATGTGGGTCTTGTAGGCCCTGCACCTAATCGGTCAAGCTCTGATTGAGGAGAAGACTCAGCTGGAGGCCAGCAGCGAGGATGAGGTGGCTTTTGACTTCAGCCTCAAAGCCCGGGGTAAGTTTCTTACTGTGGAATGAATGCGGCTCGTTTCATGTCTGAAATAGAACGGTGTTTCCCAACCCAGTCCTCAGAGATCCCCAAATAGTCCATGTTTTAGTCCATGTTTGGAGGGAGCGAAAATGTGGACTGTCTGGAGGTTCCTGAGGACCGGGTTGGGTAACGCACCTCTAAAGGGTCATCTGGACAGATGGACCAATAATAACTGCCCATCTAGAACGAGGAGGTGGCCCCATGGTTTGACGCTGAATGTTAGAAGGTGACAGGCAAGAATATCGTCTCTGTTACCCACTTCTGTTTGGGTTCCTTCTCCCAGGATCTGGCTGTGAGCACGGCAACTCCCTATTCCAGTTCCTCACCAAGCTGAAGAGCCTTTGTTCCCTGGAGGCCCAGAAGGACATGATCCAGTGGACCCTGCAAGTAAGGGGAAAACATACCAGTCGGATCCCATTCAGAGTGGCAGACGTGTTTTGATCACTGTATGGTCATTTTTAACGTAGATGTTCGAGACCATCAAGCGCCTGCGTGAGAAGTCCAGCCCTGCCGCTCCCACCAGTATGGAGCAGACTAAAACAGAAGAGGTAAGTGGGCCCTTTTGTATGATTAAGGGTCGTATTTGTGTTATGTCGTTGTCGGGGTGGGAGCGGCTGTACCTGGAGACCGACAGTCTCCCTTCCGCAGAGTGTCCAGAACAAGAAGGCCGAGCAGAAGAGGAAGGCTGAAGCCGCCAAGCACCGTCAGAAGATCATGGCCCAGATGTCAGCCATGCAGAAGAACTTCATCGAGACACACAAGATGCTATATGACAACTTGCCAGAAAGTGGAGTGCAAGGGGATCCATCCCCCTCCGTGGACAGGTGGGGGGGAGTCGTTGACTCACAGGGCTTTGTCTGCAGGTGGCGACGAGGCCCACGCATTTGTCACATTCAGTTATATTTTATAATGCTTCCTTAATAGCCTGTGTGTTCTTGGCCTACTCTTCTGTCACCTATCACCTATTGATGATCTGCGTCTGCTTTCTTCCTGCCCCCAGCAGCTCCATGGAGCTGAGCGAGTCTTGTGTAGCTGTGGGGCCACATCGGGGTATGGCCTGCATGGAACGGGAGGTGCTGACCTGCATCCTGTGCCAGGAGGAACAGGAAGTAAAGGCCCGTGGGCCGGCCATGGTGCTGGCAGCGTGTGTGCAGCGCTCCGCTGTCCTCACCCAGACCCGGGGCAAAGGCCTGCCCAGCTCAGGTCAGCCCTTTTTCTGTTGCACTCTGTAAGCATCAGTCACACCAAAACCTGGTGGATAGGAATGTGATGCTAAAAAACTGCACTATATGGCAGAATGACCTAAGCTGTAAATGGAAATGGTAGATATCTTGCTGAGCTGGTCATGTGCTGTTTGTGTGTAACAGATAGCTTCGACCCGCTTTTCATGCACCCCGACCTGGCTGTGGGGACGCACACGGGGAGCTGTGGTCATGTGATGCATGCGGCCTGCTGGCAAAAGTAAGTCTGCCCCCCCGCAAATGGCTATGAGAAGTAATCTTCAAGGATTGTTTTTTTTTTGTGAAATTGTGGGTGTCCATATGTGTTTCTGACAGATATTTTGAAGCTGTTCAGAACATTACCCGTAACCGCCTCCACGCAGAGTCCATCATTGACCTGGAGAACGGGGAATACATGTGTCCCCTCTGCAAGTCACTCTGTAATACTGTCATTCCGCTGATCCCGCTGGAGCCGCTTCCCCTCAACAAGTAGGTGTTTTCCTGATAGGAGAGGACCAAGGTCCCCCCTTCCAAAATAACATGCAATAGCCCTGGTTAGGACATCATAAGAGTTCTGCTGCAGGTATACATATGCTGTTAGCCAGGTGTAGGTCATTGCCACTGATATCCACGTAGCGTTTATCATGGAGGTAAAGGTTCAGACCCTGGGCTGGTTGCTGGGTTTGAAGCTCCTTCGTCTTCCCGTTCCTGCAGTGAGAGTGCACAGCTGGTAGGCCAGGTCCTCACGCTGCCCTGCTGGACCCGGATCATCATGGCCAGAGTGAATGGACTGAAGGCAGCTGGCCAAGATGGCGGTACGATCACCACATTGGAAGCTTTCTCTGTCGCCTGTTTGTGATCCTGGACACCAGCCTGTTTGTGTCTTTGCCGAAATAGGCGGCAGCAGCAGTATGGCAGAGCTTGCTCTTGGCGGGGACGAACACATGGACTCCTTGTCCATCTTGAGTTTCGGCGTCCAGGCCTCGTAAGTCCAGCCACCATTAGCCTGGTGTTTGTAAATGATTCTTGACGGGATCACAGGGCAGGATGTTCAGTGCGCTGTTGTCCCCAGGACTAAGTACTCTGATAGCATCAGTGGGATGCTGGCGGTTTGTGCTACGACCGTGCACCGTGTGGGCCTGAAGGTGCCGCCCAACGAGTTGGATCCACGGGTGCCCATCATGTCCTGGAACACCTGTGCCTTCACCATCCAGGCCACTGGTAAGTCTCCCTGCCTCACATGGCACTCATATGGGTCACTTCCACACCCTCTCTAAATGATGTGAACCCCCCACAGAGAACATGCTGCAGGAGGAAGCCAAGCCACTGTTCGGCTCTCTGCAAAACAGACAGGTCAGTGTGTGTGTGTGTGTGTGTGTGTCTCAGCCACCCTGACTGACCATGTTCCCTGCTTGTTCTGTGCACAGCTGGCTGGCTTGAAGGCCTTGGTTCAGTTCTCAGTAGCCCATAGCCAGAAGCGCTCGCAGCCTGTGATCCAGAAGCACTTCACACGCATGCTCACAGGTAGGATGCCGCTCGGCTGGCCATTCCGGCTCCCTTCTTTAATAGCTGCTGGTACTTATGGTGACAGAATTGTGACTGTTGTGTAGTAACTAGTAGTCTTGACACTGATATTCCCCTTTCCAGTGCTATTACCCATCATGAATGTGGAAGGCACTCCCTGCCTCCTAGAAGTGGACTGCTTTCATCTCTTGGTAGGATGGTCTTCCTTGTAGTTGATCTCTCATTAAAGATTCAGACCTAGAGTATGTGTTAAATGTTCTTTGGGTTAACTGTCTGGTTCCCCATAGGTGGGTTTGGTGCTGGCCATTCCGACCCTCTACCTAGAGGCCATGGTGGACCTGCAGCCCTCAGCCATTAGTTCAGCCTACAACCATTTGCACCTCCTGCACCTGGTCACCACAGCACACATGGTGCAGGTGTTGCTGTCCTCCCAGGGTGAGCACTCAGATGTGTAAGATTACAAAACAGTAAATAAAACTATAGTATAATGCAGAGGCCTGTGCTTGTCCCGTTTGTTTTGGCCTAGGAATCGGACCCCCTTGGGACTATTTATTACTGCCACTTGAACTTGAGAAAATGACAAATAATGTACTTGTGCCTTTTATGGACTGAGGTTCAAATGGTCAGACAGACTGGGTATAGTGTGGGAGCAATCCCTGATTTCTTAGTGTTATCCTCTGTTCTTTAGACACACCAGGGATTATGGGAGGGGATGATGGAGAGGAGGCGAGGTTGGCGTCAGATTTCCTCCAGGCTGTGGCACAACATACGGATGGGTGAGTAGTCTGCTGGATCTCAGATTTGCCCCCTAGTGGACCACAGATTTGGTATGCAATAGTGATGGACAAAATGATGCTTCATGAACCATATGCTGTATTTTTTGACCCCACTAGATGGTACTGTCTCTTCAAAAAAGGGCTCAGTAAACCAAGAGAACCATTTTCTGGGGTCTGAAAATACAGCAGATGGTTTATGAAGCATCATTTTGTTCAACACTAGTATGTACTGTTGAGGAAGGATATCTGTTTCTAACAATGCCCCACTCGCCCACAGGTTGAGCTCCGATTTGCAGGGCATTGCAAACCGAGTCAGGAGAGGTATGGCCCCATTCTTGCGATGTGCTGCTATTTTCTTCAATTGCCTTACAGGAGTGGCCCCTCCTAAGGAACTCTCAAGCACTGCAGGTACATCCTGAAAACAGTTTTATGGTACTTTCAGCCATGAGGTTGTGATCTGGGACGTGACCAAGACCTTGTCGGTAATGTGATGATGTCATCTCCCTGCAGTATCTGAGGAAGCCCAGATGGAGGCGCTGTGCTCTTACCTAGCGTTGCCCACCAATCTCTTCAAGCTCTTCCAAGAACACAAGGAGACCGTTTCCCCTTTACTGCACAGGTACCTCACTCACCCTGTGCAGCGACAAGATGTACAAGGCTTTTCCCACACCAAATGAACCCCCAGGACATTAATGTCGAGCCCTGGATTTCTCTAGTTGCTTCACACAGTTATGTTCTCTGAAGGGGCTCCGTCTCACCCCGTCTACAGGTGGTGCGGAAGGCCTGAGATCACCAAAGCCCTGAAGGGAGACATGCCGGTGGTCAGGTCAGCTCACATACATCATATCACACTCTTGGGTTCCCTGTCTCAATGGGCCGTCGGGTACAAAACCCCCAGCTTGCTCTGTCATTACCCAGGTACCCGAGGAAATGCAACAAGCTGGTTCACCTTCCAGAGGATTACAGCGCCCTCTTAAACCAGGCCTGTCAATTTCAGTAAGTGAAGTGTGCACCAAATCACACCCTCTGTCCTCTTTATTTGTTTATATATGTATAATGTTTAGTACAGGTGGTGGCCCCTAGCCAGTGGGTGGGGGGGGGGGTTATGGTTCAGAAGATACCTGGAGCTTAGTGTGGGGATTCTGTCTCGGCATGGTGGTGGTGAAAGAAAGTGTTTTTTTTTGCTTAAAACATTGGCGGTTAAGTCTTTGATGTCCACCTGAGGCACTGACCCTCTGGCCCTGGTGGTAGGAATAATGTTTTACTGTCCTGCTCCCCTCCAGGTGTCCCAAGGGCCCCGTGGACGAGCGCAAGCACCCTGCGCTTTGTCTCTTCTGTGGGGCCATGCTCTGCTCCAAGAGCCCGTGCTGCCAAGAGCAGCTAGAGGGTGAGGAGGTGGGAGCCTGCACAGCCCACGCCGCCCGCTGCGGGGCTGGCGTCGGAATGTTCCTCAGGTAGGGGGCGCCAGTGTGCCCGCACACTTAGGTCTCCATTTCTCTCTCGCGCTCATGGCCTCTTGCTCTCTGCTGCCCTCGCAGGATTCGCGAGTGCGAGGTGGTCCTAATGGGCAGTAAGACCCGGGCGAGTTTGTATCCCGCCCCCTACCTCGATGACTATGGGGAAACGGACCCTCAGCTAAGGTGAGGCCGTCTGTTCTGCTGACATGTCAAACTTAAGGCCAGCTAGCTTTTTGTAGTGTTTGTACTACCGTGGGTGGACCTTACTGTGATTTGTACTGGACTGAGTGTTTTTGGGGAGGGTCAGTTCAGATGCTCCTGCTGACTTCTCCTGCCTGTTCCAGGCGAGGGAACCCCCTGCACCTGTCTCCAGAGCGGTACCGCAGGCTCCACCAGCTGTGGCACCAGCACTGCATCATGGAGGAGATCGTTCGCAGCCAGGAGGTCAATGTCATGTTTGGTCCAGATTGGCAGATGCTCTAAGGCTCGACTGGGGGGGAGTTGGAGGGTGATAAGGGGGGTAGGTGGAGCTTGGAGGACCTCACTAGCTTCCCTAAGGGGAGACATTCATCAGCCTTGGGCGGTCTGCTTCCCGTTCCAAATCCTGCCAGGCTATACAGTGAAGGGTGAGGCAGAGAATGAGTATAAATGAACTGGATTGAACTGGGTCACCTTAATTGCCAGGCTTTGTGGCTGGATTGGCCGAAAAGGACTTTCTGACCATTTCTGGTGAATGACAGTGTAAAAAATTTAATTAATCCAAGTAATAAAAGTATATTACCCTTTTCTTCACATTTTGTTTGTGTACTGACAGCTATCTGGAGGTGACACTGTAAATAACCCAAAAATTACACATTGTACAAAATGTTTAAATGAGCATGTTATTGAAACAGCTGAGTTAATTTCAAGGTCATTTTACTCAATGAGATTTTTTTTTGTTTTAAATATGTATTTTATGTTGCATTATTATATGTATCCTGGCCTCAAGCAGGGTCTTTGTCACACAAACACATGATATGCATAAGTATATACGGTATAGGAAATTAAGTCTATGAAGTTTTCGGATAACTTTGTGTGAGGGATCCAGCGTTTGAGTTCCACCATGAGCTGTGTATAGAATGACAGTTCAGTGCTTTCTCCCTTTTGACCACTCTGTGGTTAAACGGTATCCTGAGCTGTGCTATTAGACTCTAATTTTCTGCATCTGTTTGTCTTTGAACTTCTTATTGTTTTGGCTGGTGGCGTCACCCTGTCTGCCAGTCCGCTTTCTGTGAAGCGACTGCTCTTACAGGAACTGCTCGATCTGACTGTCCTTCAGAAGTGTGAGCGCAGCGACAGCGGAGGTGCAGTGTCTGTTAAAGGGGTGCAAAAGGACTGTTCTGTCATCTGTCTGCTGGGGATGTATGAGGCAGCTCACCTGCCCCTGTACCTAATGTTCCGGATGGTGGGATACCACTTCTTTTCCTGCTACCTATAATTTTCCCCAAACATCGTCGTGTTCAGGCCAGTATGTTTAAACTGTGAATAAAATATGTTGCCTGGCCGCATTGATTATTGTGCTCTTGTGTCTGATTAGTTCCACCTCAGTGGTTCATCGTTGGTGGCTGGTTGAGTGCTGTAGTGAGCTGTCATTGACTCTGCTTCAGTTATTTACATTCTTGGGGGCATTCTGTTGATCTTGGTGAAGACTGATAGTTTGCTTTTGGTTTAAATGGAGATGGACGCATGTTTAGTCTTTGCCTGTGGTGATGTGATTAACTTCTATGAGGTTTTTTTGGTGGTTTAGTTTTAAACTGGTGTTTTCTCTGGGACAAATGGTTTTTGCTCGCTCCCTGCTGTACAAAAACATGGACTGTCTGTGGGTCCCTGAGGGTAATGCTGGTTTAAACTGGTTTAAAGTAATCATTGGGCCCCTGGTAAAAGCTAATACTTGTCATATTTTAAAAAATGTTTACTTTGGAACTATCCACCTTAACTGGTAATTGTAAACAGTAGCAAGTAGAAATGGTGAATGCTGATTTAGCCCTTAAGTATTGTTCTGCAGTCCCCAGTTTGCATGTGGACCTGATGGGTGGGGTGACTAACAGCAGTGTGTCATCCTAGCTGATATGGCAGTGTCACTCTATCCTCCCTCAGGAAACCAGAGGGCCATTTCTGTTTTTATAATTGGGTCTATCTGGTTATTCACTTTTCATTGACAAAATGGGATTATAGAAGCTGACAGGTACCTGATGGCCAGCCTGTTGGTCATGCTGTGTGCACGTGTGCATGAGGGAGAGAGAACATTGCATGGTTTCCAAGTTCACAGCCTGTCGCTTAAATTGACCTTCATTTCTGAGCAGAAGTTTTGACCACAAAGTGACAGCGTACCCTTTGTTTCCATGTAATATTTTATAGTATTTCTTGCAGCTGTGCACAAGCAAATTCCATGTTTTTTTTCCTTTCTAACTCGCATGGCATGAATGAATCCTCACAGTTCTTCAGCTGTTGTTGTTGTTTTGTAATGTTTTAATTTGAACCTTTTTAGGTTTTTGAATATTCCATGGAAAATGAAAATGACTTCTTACCAAAAGAAAATGCAAATAATTTCTGGTGACTGGTGGAAATTATGGAGAGTTCCTTTCAGTTGTCTAATCTTTTTACTTGGAATGGTTTCCTTGCCCTCTTTCAATTAGGCATGACTGTCAGGTCAAATCACCCTGGGTTTGAGGTAAGGCTTTGATATACTGGAGGTTTCCTGTTAGGTTATAAGTTTCTGAGGTTATAATTGTAATTGATCTCGTATACTGTTATGTATCCATTTAACCTGTTTATTACTGTGTATTAGTTTGTTTTAGGGTAGTTAGATTCTGATAGCCCCTCCTTGTAACCTAGGAGCTTAGGCACAATAGTGTGCGGTACAGCTGTCTGAGTCTTTCTCCTATAGTTTCCAAAAAGCCTATAGTCCTGATGAGAGCCCCTCACTGCTATAAGCTTCAGTGCCAGGTTCAGCAGTGGAGAGGTTCATGAGAAGGCGCTGACTCACAGACAGCAAGAAAGCTTCTATCTTACTTAGGCCAACATGGAACTGTACTTCCAGCTGTGCTGTATAAACGGTATCTCATGTTGGTCCGGTTGACCTTCTGCCTCATTTCACAGGGTCAACCCTATTCCTCCCTCCCCCCCAGCATAAATGCACCAGATGATAGATGTTGAAGGCAATTTTGAGTTCCTTGTCAGTCTGCTGGTCAGCGCAGCTTGTGTGTCCGCATTTTATATGCAGTCTTATTGAGTTGGTTCTGCGACCAGTTGATGGTATTTTGTGGTCCTTCACAGTCTTCTCTGTTTAACGTAACCCATAGTTTTCACTGATACTTGATCTCTGTTAAGACATCAGTTTTCTCATATGCCAGGTATGTGATGTTCCCTAGTGAGATGTATTTGGTGGTACCAGTGGCAAGAAGGCGCTGATTAGCTGGTTTCAGGAATCAGTTTTGCTGGCAAGTTTCCGGGGCTTCCCTGCGAGGTACTGGGAACGTTGATGTTGGGATCATCATCAGCCGTGGTATCGACCCTATTGCACTTGCCCAAGTTCTTGATGATGTTGAAGTTGGAACGGGCTGTCTCTGCTAAGCTGTTCTCCAGGAGCCAGCCATCAGACTCCAAGTCCGGGTCCCCGTTGCGTAACACGTTATCCATGGCTGTCTGCAGGTAGCGTACGCCGGTCAGCACAGAGAGCTGCAGTGGGAGACCACAGCAGATCATGACAATGAGGAATGACTTTCCAAAACTCATTCAACTTAATTGACACAAAAGCAAAGGGGGGCATCATTTTTCCCTGTAGTTCCAATGATAGGCCACAGGTTCAATTTGATCATGATGATGGATGATGATGGATGAATCGATGCATCCAAAAGAGAACTCTTGGGATATATTATTAAACTGTACACTAACATTCAGCTCTTGTAGTTGACATGTTGATTTGCCAAAGAAATGGGCAAAAAAGTGATCTGAGAGACATGATAAAGGCCAATTTATGACCAGATGGACTCCAAAATGGCAAGGGGGGGGGTGGGGTGCTCATGGACAACTGTGGTGAGGGAAAAACCACAAACCATCGACAGGGTGTTGGGTGGCTAAGATTCGTCAATGCAAGATCTGAACAAAGGCTATCCCTAGCACGAACCAACTGAAGGGCTACTGTGGCACAAAAAGCAGGTAATTTTAATGATTATTAAAGAAGTGATTCCTCGTGATATTCAGTGCGTCAAGTCCTGCGGCGTATGGGGCTGGGAACACTGGACTACTCCGTCAGTTGCAATAACAGTTTGATGACTCTCCAGTGAATCGCCTACCTCAAAGAGCCAGATGAGAAGCACTGTGAGCCCCACAGACTGCAGGATCTGGCTGTAGTACTCCATCAGGGCCTGGCAGCAGCCCTGCCTCCACAGGTTCAGCTCCTCCCTCTGGTAGTCATAGTTGAAGTGGGCTGAGCTGTTGGTCACCTGTTGCTGGATGCAGGGCCGAGGGGAGCTGGGGTTGCAGCAGCTGAACGGCACGGCGTCTACCAGGTACTTGCCTTCAACGTTGCTCCTCAGGCGTCTGGGAAACATGGGAAGGGGTGGGGGGTATGCAAGTGTCTGTGTTTGTCTCGGGTGGAGGGTCATTGGCATCTTGCGCCATACTAACCTGCTTGGGACCGGAGCTGGATCAGTAGATGAGTAAGTGCTATAAAAGGTTATGGTGTAACCAAAAAGTAGGTCTTGACTAACTGAACATGACAGTACCACTAAACGTATGGGAACTTTACCCAACAGCAAATGGTCTATTGTATTCATTCATTAAAAGGAGACAGAGACCAACAAGAAGGACTGAAACAAAACAAATCAAAAAGTGGGTAACTTTGATGTTTGTAATGCTCAGAATGCTCTTATCAATAAGACGAAGGTCTGTAATTGGCTACTGATAGGTGAGGAATGTCCTCCCAGATCAGGCCAAAGGAACTGAGAGAAAGGAATTGCCTCATCCCTGCTACCGTGACAGGCACTCTCATTGTAAACAGACAAGTCCTGTTTAATCCAAACTCATCCCTCCCCTTGTACATTCTTCCTTTAATCTGTGCATTTCCCCTTGCTGACCCCATAGACTTACTGCACAATTTCCTTGTGGGACATATCCAGGTATCGGTTACTGATCCATTGAATTTGGAACCAGTCTCGGAAGTCGACACTACCGCAACACTGAAACTGCATCTGCAGCACGTCTACAGTGCGCTTGAGAAAGCAGCGTCCCGGCGTGTCAGTGTCCTTGTAGTAGCGCATGGCATCATTCAACCCAGCCAGCAACGACTCCTCCAGCTGGCCGCGCATGTTGTAGCACATGAGTGCCCCCACCAGGATGCAGAAGGTGAAAAAAAAGGTGCAGATGGTGTAGGGTAACATCAGTAGCTTCCAGCGCAGGTACTTGGCTGTGTCCACGCAGTCGTGACAGATCTTGCCTCCCAGCAAGTTGATGATGCAGGCGATGAGCCCCACGGCGATCAGCATGTCCGGCACGACCTGGAGCTGCCGATCCGACAGCAACTCCTGACGCTTGGCAATCTCCACTTTCAGGAAGAGGCCTAGACTCAAGAGGATGATGCCTGTCACCACAGAGACCCAGTTCAAGATCCACAGCACTTGGGCCAGCTTGTCTCGCTTTGATTTGGTGAACTTCACCTTCAGCACTGCCATCTTGGATATGGTGAAACACTTGGAGTTATTTTTTTCGACTTGCTGACATGAATAGGGGAAGGATAGGAATAGTGAAAGAGACAGGCTACGCAAACAGCGTGGGGTGGTTAGGAGGGGGAAGAGACTGCAACTACGTTCTAGAGGTCCTTAGCAAACGACCGCAACAATGGTCTGCCGATGTTCCTGGGGGAAAAAAAGGAAAGCAGCAGTAAATCTTAAGTGCCTCCAACAGCCCAAGATCATCATCTACACTCCACTGCCGTAGTCACGTCTGTTTGATGGGGCTGGAAGGGTACCATGATGTGCTTGTAAAGAATATCATACTTAACTGGAACAAAAACAGCTTCACATCACTACACATTTGAATTTTTTTGTTTAGAGCACGGTGACTGCTGCTGAATACTGCAATTGTTGTGCAGATTTGCACTGTACCTTCTGCCCTGGTGACACATAGCAATTGCGGTGTAATACTGACCTCTTTCTGTGTTTTTTTTCCCTCATCCATTTTCCAGCGAGTATCTCCAGGATCAACGTGGACGGCTAAATGGCATGTTTCAGGGCCGTCTTGTCCACTGGCCTCATTGACCAGCCGTTTCAAAGTGACTCCTGTGTGCCTGCTCTGAACCCTGTGCCTAAATCCGCATTAATCATTAGATCCCAAGAGATTTATAAGTAGGTCTTCGGCCCCTGTACAAATCTGACTGCAGTGCAGAGCTGAGCAGCATGCCAGCCGGGAGGTATAAGGGGTTAACAAAAAACATGAACCCATTGACCTTTTACGTGTACAATTTAGCCTCTGTGACTTCTAAGAAGAGTGCAAACAGTGCACATATAAAGCCAGCCCTTATAGTGCTCTGTGGGTTTGTGCCCCCTAGAGGAAAGAGGGTGTATCACACAATGAATGACTTGGACCTCGTTTGATGAGCTTCTAGAGCCCAGTCACCCATGAACATGTAGACACGTGTAATTATTTATGAACTTCCATTGTCTTAGATGCTGCAGATCTTCAACTGCCTGAGTAGGTGAGTTATATATTCTTGTAAACCAGTTTTCTTGACCTGCTTATGTTGAGTACCTGGTCTATGTGTATCACCATTAACCCCAAACATGAGGAAGTACCTGTAAGCCAGGTGTCTTCTCTGTGTCTCACTTCAGCCTTTTAGCTGTGCTTACTGTAGCCAGGGTGGATTACTGGATTAGCAGGCCCCAAAGGAGCTTGTGTCAGGAGAATGTGTGTTGATGCATAGGGGTGCCCTTTCGGGTGGGTGTATGGTGGGGGGAGGAGGGCCTCCTGTCTGACCCCAGGAAGAGGAAATGAAGTGGTGCTTGAATGAGGAATCCCGGTCTAATCCCCACATAGTTAATAATTCACTGTGGATCTGTCCTCCTTCTCAATGACCAAAGTAAAGCTGGCCTCTGGGCTATGATGGGTATCAGCAATGTGAAAGCTCAATGAATTTAGAGTTTTTGTGGTTTTGATTTATTATTTTATTATTATTTTAATGCTTTAATACTGTTTAAGCAGTATTATATACTTCTGTGTCATACATGTATTTCATACAGGGCTTGTGTTCAGCAGACTGCCATGGAAAAAATTTGATCACTCTATATTTGAATCATTTTTGAATCCTGGTTTAATCGGGGTTCTGCTGGCAGAAGACTACACTGTGAGGCAGGCTGCTTCCTGGCTCAAAGTTTCTAAGAGAGCAGTACACAAGAAGAAGGTGAAGCAGAAGACACTGGGAATGACCAGAAACCAGCCAGGTAGAGGGCAGAATCAATTTTCTAATGCCAGAGATGACTTAACTTATCTGACAGTTTCTCATGAATCATAGGATGACACCAAGTGACCTTCAAAAGGAAACATTAAATGCAGGCGTGAAGTGCACTGCTAGGACAGTTCATATCAGGCTCCTAGAAACAGGACTGAAGTCCCATAAAGCAAGGAAGAAGCCCTTCATTAATGAGAGAGAAGATCCGGGCTGCAGTTTGCAAAAAAATATATATACTGCACACCCATAAATAGAGAAATGAGTGAAACAAAAAATTGTGCTGTAGTCTCTTAATTTTTTCAAAATGCTTTAGATGTTTTAAAACCACCAGCTGCTGCAATACTATCAATAAGAGATTCCCAAAAAGTTAATCGGCCCCCGTTATCCTGACTGTGACTCCCCAGATGGGGCTTGCAGCAGACCGATAAACGGCAGGATCAAAGAGCTGCAGCTGAACCCAAATGTTACTGTGTGGTGCTCATTTGACCCAACACAATTGGGAAGCAGGGCGCTTTGGCTGCAGGTGGAGCAGATCTCCAGGAGGCCCTCAAGCTGTCTCCTGGGTAATAAATAATTTTGAGCTGTATGTTTGGAGGGCTGCCCTAGAGGCGGCAGGATTGCAGAAGGAGGGGTGTGGGTCTGTCATTCAGGGCACAGTGGCCCTTTTGGAAAAGCAGCATGGCTCGTCCTGGACTGCAGGGGTCCTGAGCTACAGGGGAACCCCCCCACCCACCCAGTCTCCAGGCTTCGCTGCAGCTGATCCTTTGTGTCAATACATCTCCTGCCCAGGCCATTGGGTCCTTTTGTTCGTAAAAGCTCTCAAAGTAAACAAAATCAGGCTTGTTAATACACTTGCAGAGTGACTCGGTATTGTCACCGTGTCCACCTCCTGCAGTAGGTATGGCTGGCCCAGTGTTCAGCTGGAGAGCAGTCAGAACACGCTGTGGGTCTCCTGCCAGACTGATAATTATTTTCCTCTAATTTAAAAACACTGCATACCTGGCATTCTGTTTACTACAGTACAGGACACACAGGCTCTGCCTTACATGCTTTTGTGCTGGTTCCGGTTAAACAGTCTTTATCAGACCGGGCCAGACAGACCAGGCACATAACCCTAAGTCATACCAACGTGGGACGCCCTTGAAGTGAAGTGAAAGAGCCAGCTTTTGGATGAACCTGCAGGTACATTGCAACTGGAAAAGCTACAGCTGTGTAATTAGTCTTCCCAGACTTCAGTGGACTTCCTGAGGTCCAAAAACCATTGGATTGTGTAGCTGCACCAGCCTGTATGAAAGGTGCTGTAAAGGAAGATGGGAAATTGAGGCGCCCTTCAGTACGTCTGTGGGATCAGGCCTGCTATCAGAAGTGCCTGGGATTTTGAGAAGCCTCCTGTGTGCAGGGAAGTCTGATGGCAACGACCTTTGTGGGCATGGAGGAAAAAAGAAACTGCATTACTCCCTCTGTCACTGTTGTTGTACAGTAGCAGTCAAAGGTCTGGACATACCTACTTCTAAAGCATTTGCCTCTGTTTTAGCCATGTTATTCACCTCATAGTAAGAAGCTTCAAGGAACTGAGGTAATACATATCTAATATTGCAACAACCAAGAGAAGTGGTCAACATCTCAACACTTTATCAAATATTGCACAAATATTAGTCCCCTTTTGCTTCGATGACAGCACTGCAGACTCTTGGCATCTTTTCAGCCAGCTGCCAGATGTAGCCACCTGGAATGCTCCTCCAACAGTCCTGAAGGAGGTTCCACAAGTTCTGGGCACAAGTTGGCCACTTTGCTCTTACTCTTCAATCCAGTTCATCCCAAACCAGCACTATAGGGTTTAGGTGGGGGGATTGTGGGGGCCAGGTCATCTGTCACAGCACTCTTTCCTTGTTCACATGATAATACAGTACTTAGATGACCATAAGCACTGCTAAAGGTTATTATGTTGTTGAAAAACAAATGATTTTCAGTAGGTGTGGTACTATAGGTCTTTTCCTTTTCCTGCCACTGTATAGGAATGGTATGATAATAAAGCCCACCTGACTTGAAATGATTATTGCAGGAAGTGCCAGGCTCACACCAAGCATGTAGCGTACGAGCCACATGTGCTCCGAGCATGGAGCCTAAGTGGAGAGGAAACATAAATGATTGGGTTTGTCTGACCCTGGACTGCTGGGCTTCTGGTCTGGTCACCTCAAGGATTACATTTGTTCTTATCTTAAGAAATGCTTTGCCTGCTAATTATATAAGGGGTCTGGTAGATGTGGCCACAGCTAATTAAATCATCAGGAAAATGAGAGCGTAGGGAATCTGGGACACAGCAAGAGGGTCTGTGCCTGGCCCGGGGTGGGTGGGTGGGGGTTACATGAGGTAGGGAGAGCAGTGTATCCATAGCCTCTGTCTACTTCTATTTAAAATGCCAGCCATCCCCTGCGGTCTTTCTCCATAAAGCACTTACCAAGTAGAGGTGGGGGCACCCTCGCCTATAAGGATTTATTTGTGGTGCTAAGAGACTATGTCAGGGCTGGAGGACTGCCCCCTGGTGGCAAGACACAGAACTCCCCCTTGTTTCCAGTACATAGCGCTAAACCGCGTGTGATGGATAATCAGTAATGCGCCAGTAATATACCTGCTACCTGCTGTGTCTTGTCTGATTGTGTGTCTTGTCAGTGTGGCCAGTATACCAGGAGTAAACACCAGAGGGCACCCTGCCTCTTTGTAACAAGGATATCCACCAGCGTGAGAAGAGATTGAATGCAATGCAAGGCAACTTGTATGTTGTCAAAAAGCTTAGAGTATTCTAAAATTAATTTCCCAGAGTTTCTTGTTTTTGCATTAAGAAAATGTGCTTTGAAATTTAAATATTCATTTAACTTAAAAAGGGCTTTGAAAACTCAGTGAATCATTCTTTCCAGGCCTTGTCTGGTGACATTTGTGGGCCAGCAGAGGGCGCTGTGGGCTTAACAGACAAAGGCTCTCCTGATAGAAGAATGTGAAAAGGACTGCTTAAAACAGGGTTTCTCAAACCATGTCTTGAGGACCCCCCCCAGAAGGAGACTGTTTGGAGAGCCCCAAGGACCGGGTTGAGAAACACTAATGAATAACATGAATAATAATAATAATAATAATAATAATAATAATAATAATAATAATAATAATAATAATAATAACGCATTAATGTTATGATTAGTTTATCACATTAAGCTGATTTGGGCAGGGCAAACCCCCCCCCCCACTTTTACAGTAACACAGACCACCAAGCAGATGCTCCTGAAACCCCAGTAAAGGTAGACCGCTTCATGTTGGCTGATGTCAGCATGCTCACATAAAATGGCTTCCTGGCAATTATTTAACTAGTTAAAATGGTCAATTTTCCATTTGATTTAGATTTATTTTTTGTCGTGGTACAGTAATGATGATGTTTCTAAACAGTGGGCACAGTTTCCTGCATTTCTTGGTTAAAGAGGAAGATGGTGAAGGACAGGTCTGGACTGACGCTCAGGCATATCAGGCATTATTGATTGCTCTGTAAAATGAACAGGAACTGCCCATCCCCACAGCAAAGCTGACCATGGGGGATATGCCAGGGCCAGGTGAAGGATGCTCCAAAGGACGTATGCATCAACTCTCATGGCATCATCGTCATTTAAGAACAATTTTTCCCATGATTCAGTGTCCATGTTTCCCATGATGCCTCATGTTTCCACACCTTCCTGGAACCTGAAACCTCTGCAGGTGACTGGTATTGCTTCATCCAATATTGATTTTTTGAGTCTGCTCTGATTGGTTGACACCGTCCCCATGGCATTGTGTGATAGGTGAGGAACCAGAGGGGCAAGGAAAGAACTTTGAGGCGGATTCCCTGGAGGCCACAAACCTGCTGGAGATCCTAACATCAGCACCCCGAATGAGAACATGCTGGTCTTCATCCTTGACTTTAGAAGGTGCCCCTCCTATTTAGAGGACTCGCCAGTCTGCTCTTTCTGGGGGCAGCACTGACTACGTTGTGGAGAAGAAGCCATGGAGTCCTTCTCACTGCAACCTACCAGGATCTTGCTGGAAACCCAGACTGGCCTACCCCCACACATCAGCTTAAAGCTTCAGAACCGGCTGGCAGGAGGACCGCACCCTGAAGCAGGTGTCCTGTTTCTAGGGCACCATGGGCCAGCTGAGGCCCAGAAAGCCCTGCTCCACCCCACCACACGGGGTGAGAGCGTTGCCCTTCTCGGCCTGTCAGGAGCTCCCAGACTCCACACTTGTTCATAAATTTGCCTCCTGAGGGACACATTTAGCAAAGCTTGACAGTCTGGCGATGTTAGGACATCCTCCAGTTTCCACTGCTAGTGATTAAAATGTTTTTCTTTGTCATCACCTTGGAGGTTTGAGCTTGTCAATGACATTATTATCAAAGGAAGGTTATGACACACAATTTGATTTGTGCGCATGCATTTATTTTAATGAATTTTAAATTACGTCCTGTCTGTAAGGTGTCAGAAAGTGCTGTGCACAGACTTTTTCAGGGGCAGGTGCTCAAACTGGAGGGGGTTGCTTTGGAGAAATTTGCCGACTGGTCGGTGGGTGGGTGGGGTTCCCTCTTAATAAATTCTGCATGTTTATCATTGAAATGAGCACTTAGAACTTATCAAAGAGGATATTTTCAATCGTTCATGCTCAGACACCCCCAGCCCCTCCCCCTCCCGCGCCCCATATGCGTGCCTGGTGTCAGGGAACCTCAGGGAGCTTTTGAGACCTGTATGGGCGGCTGAACACTGACGCTGAGGGAAAACCAAGACAGGAATGGCATGGAGAACCGAGCCAGACAGCGGTAATATCCATTCCTGTTCCTGGGGTGTTTTACATTGAAATTGAAACAAGCAGAGAGAGCAAACTAATTAATTTCTCATTTAAAATGGACCCCCATTCCTCCACCAAAGGCCACCTTCCCACTGGGCCCTGGTCCAGACAGTTGGTAGGGGGACATGCTGGGAAATGCCATTCTGTCGCCTCGAGGGAAACCAATATCACTTTCTGATGTGGGTCACCGTAATACTGGTGCGGCCAGGGCAGTAGGATATGAATGTGGGCTGGATGTCCATTACCTCACTGCATGTCTGTGGCCTGGGGAGCCATAGCCTGCTTTCTGTAGCAATGATCCTTGCAGCGGTGGGGGGAATTTTCCATGTTTATTGATGAGGTGTCTTATTAAGAAAGACCCGGCCCCCCAGGCCCTATCGTCAGGCAGTACGGTCAGCTCAGAATGGTGGCAGGAACTGCTTAAAACTGCTTTTAAGCAACATGGACCCCCTGAAAGCAAGCGCTTGGAGCCTTGTGTAAGAACAGCAGGGAGCTCACTGGAAGGAACCTGCAGGACGAGTGACTGACATCACGGCAGTGTAAGCCCCCTCCAAGAGTGTAAGTGTGCCGTCACCCTGCGACCCGCCTCCTGGTAGGAACAGGGGGGGCAATGCTGGAGTGCAAGCAGGGTGCCATATTGGGCCGGGAACCCCGAGCCCCAGGGAGCTGGTTACAGGTGGACTCTGTTCCTGCCCTGCTTTTGCCCCCCCGTTGTGAGACAGGCAGGTATACATCCCCACCACCCTGCCCCCTTTCAGATATGGGTTTGTCATTGTACATGCTGTGTGAGGCTCAGCTTTGCGTGTGTGTTTTACAGCCTCCCCCCCCCCCCGGCAGGGCTGTGCGGGCAGGTGTGACGGCCTGTTGCTGCCTCACGCCTGATGAGCTGATGGGCCTCAGATGTCAAGGATTGGGGGAGGGGCAGTAGGGATTCCAGTTTGACTTTTGCCTTCATGGGTGGGCTTGGGGGGGAGCTGTCAGTGGGGCTGGGCCAGCAGATGGGATATGGATATGTTATGTCAGTCAGCACGGTGCATCCACCGGGGCGGGGTGAGGCGTGCGTTTTGCACGCCTTGATGACGTGCTGACCCTTGACTCGTGCCTTGATGACGTGCCTGCTCTATAGCTGCGGCCACTCCGCATTCCCACTGTGACGACTACGGGGGAGGTTATTTGAAAATGCATCAGTGAATGACTGCTGCCTGGTGGGGACTCTTACTGGTCACCTCATTTCCGAATTTATGATACATCCTGGCTTTGGGGGGCTACTGACTCGTGTTCATTTCCAGCTTATCTGTTATCCTGTCCGTAATGTAGCAATATCATATGCTGTGGCAGTGGCAGATTTTGCCTGCCGTTGTATTGCTGGGCATCTGGTCAGCAGGGGGCAGTGTTGCCCCAGGCTGAGGCTTACTATTCCTCTTAAGGATGAGCTCATCCTTTAACTCCCCTACACTCCCCGCCCCCCTTCCCCCGGCTATCCCCGATGGTCCCAGTGAAGCTCCCCAGGACCAGCTGCCTACACTCCATCCTGTCCCCCATACGTCCATTCTTCCCCCTGCCCCCCAACTTCACCCATTAACACCAAAGTCATTTATCTGTCGGTATGCGCAAGGCTGTTGAAATATAAGCTTACTATGCAGAAGGAAATTATTGTTTTGTACAGCTTCATTTAAAATGATCTGATTACCGTCCCACCAGCAAATTTCTGCACTGTAACAGCCCATCGAATCAGCCAGACAGTCGGAAATGCACGTGGTCGCCATACAAAGGTAATTAGTTAATTGCCTAATTGCTGCCTAAGAGGTATGGGGATCATGTGTAATTCAGCAGAGAAAATACAATTAATTCCTGATGATGAAGATGGTAATTAGCCTCTTGGCACTGTGATATTATTGATTGGTGAAGCAGGAAATGCATAGCTCACTTGTGGGATGGACTGAAAAGACCTATCCAGCACTCAGAAATCCTCTTCTGTTGGCATTAACGAGGTACCTTTTAGTCGTGACTTGTTAACTTGTGCTTACACCGGCATGTGTTGTTTCCATGACCAGGCTGAGGTTAATTATGTACTGCCACAAATCTGGTGTCTGTGGTGGCATGCTTGTAGGTCTGCTCTCCCACTCGGGCTGCAGCGAAGGTGCATTTGCATTGTGATGGATGCCCTTGGTGCATCGTGGGAAATGAAGGTGTCTGCAGTATGGCGACAGTGTAGTGCTGGGGGTCTGATGTGCCAGCTGCCTAGCTGGGGGGCTGCTTTGGTTAGAGGGGTATTGGCATGGGAGTGTTTATCTGCTGTTGTCCTCGTATGTGTGCGCAGCCTGATGAGAGCTGTCAAGCCAGCCTGTGGTGTGTCACCTGGTCACACGGCGTCCACCTTGGCAGAGCTTACGCTGACACGCTCATAGCCACCGGGGCGGCGCTGGGAGGTGGTAGGGAAAACCAGGGAGTCCTCGGCAGAGTCTCCCGCCTCCACAGAGGAGCCAAACGCCACTGCGTTTGTAGGAGCATGGCGCTTAATCGACGCTGTGGGGGGTGCAAACAACTTAACATCTCAATGGGTGTGAATGTAGTACACAGGCTGGGAGAGGCGCTCTGCAGCCAGGCGGCAGGGGGCTGGCAGCTGCAATGGATGGCCTCTATTACAGGCATTTAATCACTGACTTTCGTCTCTGAACTGCCCCTCCCAGACTCTTGGGGCAAGATTAATGGGGTGGGATATTCTCCTCCCAAATAACATCAGCAGGCAGGCAACCGGGCCTAATTGTGTGTGTGTGTGTGTGCGTGTGTGCGTGCATGCGTGCGTGCATGTGTGTGTGGTGCATGTGTGTGTGTGTGTGTGTGTGTGTGTGATGAACACAGCCCATAGGAGCCTTCCATGAAGTGAAGACAGTAGTCCCCCTACAGCTGAAATGCTCAGGTTTAGAATGTTTTTTTTTTTTGCTCTTGTGGTTAAGTTTCCTATTTGTGTTTTTTCTGTGGATAAACATTCTAAGCAGAATTGCTCAGCTGTCAGCATGTATAAGTTATGTATGACCATTGCCCTGACCCCCATATCACCCACAGCAGTCCAACCTGAGCTTGGCTTTCATGCATGATAATGGGTGGAGATCACCCCCCCCCCAACTTGTCCCACTAAACAGAACAAAGGGAATGTTGACTGCCTCCACCCTGAACTCCCAGCTTACTCTGCTTCTACACGTGCCCAAAGCATCTCATCCATAATTAACCCCCTCCAGTAATTATTGATAAGCCTTAAATTATTAAAGTAAGAAATCCCCTGTCAAAATCAGAAATAAGCTATTCATTTGTTTTATTGTTCTTTTATCCTCACAGAAAGGCATAACCGCTGGGATTGAATGAACAATGGACAATAAACCTGCCATTCTTATTGACTGACGTTGGGCTGGCAAGGTGGCCTGTGGCCACTCCCATTTGTCAGCAGTGCTTTCCAGGATTTAAATGCTGTGTTTGCTCAATTGTGAGGAATAACCCTATCCTCAACCTCCCCCCAGATGTTCAACACTGTGGTCCATTTATCCTCAGATTTGTACAAGTACTGCATTTACTCTATTGAATTCTATTGAATTGTCGCTGTGCAGCCGCACAGATCTTTGATTTTTGGTTCTGTAAAGTGTAACTAGTGGTGATGACTCTGACCGCTGTCTCTGTGTTATGACAGGCTTCCTGCCGCTTGCTGTGTCCTGCCATGACCCCACGTCCTCCTTCCTGATCAGCAGCAGAGAAATGGGCTCCCGTTGCTTACGACACTGGTGATAAAGGAGGAGACCTTGTTGTCTTCAAAAGAAGTCTATGTTTGGAGGGTTGTTTTTACTTTTTCATTTGAGATTAGATTAAGTTAAACTTTTTATCATTGTGTAGGTTCAGAGCAAATGAAATGCAGTTAGCACTCACCCTGTGTGAATAATACATGAACAAATACAAGGAATACAATATAGATAAATTATATAGAAAATATATAGATAAGTTATGAATATAAGTGAAAATTATGGTTAGGGCCTATATGTAAAACATGCGTGAGGTGCAGACAGGAAGTACACTGTCAGAAAAAAAGGGTACAGTCCTGGTACAATTTTGCTCCCCAAGGTACAAACAACATTAATGTACCCCCAATAGTACAACCATGCTCCTCAGAGTCCATTTCTGTACCTTAAATTAGACTAAAAGGTACAGCTAGGGTACATGTGGGAGACCCTTGAGGGTACAGCCCCAGTGGTAAGTAATTGTACCCTCAAAGGTACAGATTGCTACTTTTTTTCCTGACAGTGTACAGAGAGAATGATTGTGATAGGAAATATGACCAGACTCAATCATCCAAACTGGAGATATACATTGTGCAAAACTAATTGTTATTGCAAACAAATGAGCTGACAGTGCAAAAAGCAGAGTTAATCTGAGGTACCGACTGTGTGTGGGGGTGGGATGGGGTGGAGAATTAACTCTGTAAAGTGCTACTGAGCACATGGGCAGCTGTGGGAAAGACGCTGTTCCTCAGCCAGCTGGTGCCACAGCAGAAGCTCCTGAGCACTTCCTGGATGGGAGAAGGGTGAGCAGTCCATGGCTGGGCTGAGAGAGACCACTGGTGATACCACTCGCCCTTCACAGGCAGCGCATATGCTAAATATCTCTGCTGATGGGTAGCTGGGTGCCAGTGATGTGCTGGATGGTTTAATCCATTCATTGGAGAGTCTTCTGTACCACAGTGAGATGCAGTTTGTCGCCTCCTTGCGGGTGTCTGTCTGAGAGGACAGGATCTGTAATTTCTGACCACATTCTTGCTCTGTTGGTCCATCGAGATCAATGAACAGGAAAGCTTGAGAGTAATTTGGGGCTATTGCACTTGCTTCCCTTTGTGGCTGTCCTTCAACTAAGGTTGAAAATCATCCTTTATACATATTCCAAGGTGAATGAATGTTACATTTATATGGTACTATGTACTTTATATAACCAGGGTGGGTGTAGCTCCCACCTGGATCACATGACGACAGCACACTCTGACTAGCTAAGGTGGTGAAGGGGCAGGGGAGAATTCACTAAATTAGATATAGCAGACCAGATTTGAAAGGGCCACAGTGGTAATTTTGGTAAGATACCATTCCTACTATTTCAAAGGAGGCCCAGGGATCTATTATGACCACAGTTTCACATCTCATCCAAAGGGCAACACCATTTTTACCACACAGTGTCCCCATCACTGCATTGGGATCCCCACTGACCACAGGATGGACTAACCTGTTGGCCACACCAACACCTCTGTCAGCAGCTACCCAGCTTTCCTAGTCAGTCTCCCATCCAAGTACTGGCCAGGCCCAAACCTGCTTAGCTTCAGAGGGATTACCCAGTCTGACCCGCTGGTGATATGGCTGCTGACAGAGGGGGTTGACTATCCTGCATCTTCTTGGTCTTGGTACACTGGTGGGCCCAGACTTGTAACATATCTCTTTGCTATTGGCATTTTGTTTTTTAAAGGCTTTGCTTAAAAAAATGTGTTGGAGAAAGTGCAAAGAGGGCAGCAGTGATTATGCTCAGCTACAGTAATGAACTTCTCACTGATGATACTGATTACAGTGATCATGAAGCGCAAGACGTTAGCAGATGAAGGCATTATTAAATAACTCCAAGAAGACCTTTTGCATAATAGCATGGCACATAATGTAGTGTTGATGTACAACCCAGGAACCGTCATACTTCAAAGAAATGTACCTCTGTTACCGTTTCAGTAAGCAAGTGCTCCAAAGCTTTCAGCTTCCACCTCATTTTTTTGTGATTTGCAGCAATTGATCTGGTAAAGTATGTAAAAAGAATTTGATTGTGATCCTTATAGGCATGTTAAAGCCACTGGGCCCTGTTTGGGGAGATGGAGGGGTTGAAACCAGCCTTGGTAAGTAAATTGTGTGTGGGTATGTCTGTGGCTGTCAATTGAGTGAAGGGCTGAATAGAGCAGTGTTTCTGAATCCAGCCGTCAAGGACCCAAAGTCCGTCCATGTTTTTGCTCCCTGCCAGGCAGTACACATATCTGCTCCCTCCAAGAGAGCTGGGAGGGAGCAAAAACGTGGATTGTCTGTGAATCCCAGAGGACACTGGTATAGAGAGACGAGGTGGCAAATACCGAAAGAAAAACTCTTTCTGCATTAAAAACCCTTTCTGTTCATATCAAAGCCAGCCACCATTAGCCTTGTTGGCACTGGAGTCCCCTCTCAGGGCTTGAACCTTCCAGCTTGAGGTTTACCATCTAACATCCTTATCCACCCAACCTCTGAAAACTACTGAAATTAGCCACATGTTGTACTTTTCCCTGTAGGATGTTTTTGGTAATTGATTCTTGCCGGACTTGAACCATTAACCTCCGCATCTGAGCTTTAAATCTTCCAGTTATGTCTCTGGCATCCTAGCCATTGTGCCACTCACAGAAGTGCCCACCTTTCTGATATATGCCTGCTTGTTTAACATGTTACTATCTTTGGCTTTGATCCCTGAACCTACTAGTTAAGTAGTGAGCACCTTTCTCACTGCATCAATTTGCAGACAACAGAGTTTGCTTTTGAAAACCTTTGTCACGTACACCACTTTGCTACAACTAAGTTTGAATATGACATTTCTCATAAACATTTTCTTATGGTCAGTTATTTAAAACGCACTTGATAGAGAATTTCTGTTGTCAGATGGGAGCCATGGACATCCAAGTCCATGATCTGGCACCTTACTGGCCATGCCAATCTTCCAGTTTGACTTTGGTTTGGCAACATTTCTAATATGTATTTTCTGTGGAGGGTTTAAGAGATTTTGGGTAATTAAAAGGGAGGGTTGATTCATTGACCTTCAGGGTAAGTACTTGGCACCTTACTCAATATCCTCCTGAGACCCGGGCCATTCATTTGTGTCCTCTGTAGTGGACATTTTGTTTTTGCATCTATCTTTTCACT
>JAODKC010000028.1:16070168-16084086 GCA_026777985.1 Mormyrops attenuatus
TCCTGTTGTACACTAAAGAGGACATGCTGTGAAATTAAAAATAAAAATAAATTAGAAAAAATCTAAATTGTAAGATGTTTTATTTCCTCCAAAGACATGGAAAATCACAAATAACCTGAAATTTTCCTTGGGTCTCAGGAGGATATACCACAGTACAGTTAGGGCCTGGTTGGGGTTAAGGGCTTTTTTCAAGAGCCTAGCCCTCATATCACTCTGCTAGTAATCAGATTTGAATTAGTACCCTTCCCCAGGTACCAAGTTCTAACCTACAGAATCAGTCACCACCCACTGTAGACCAAAGAGATGCCTCTTGTTTTATGTGATTTAAACCATAGTCCACTTCACACAGCACAGCAGAACAGGACATAATAACAGACACATACCGAGGCTGTCATCATAGTATGAAGGTTTGGCTCCGGTGCAGCTTTCTTTGTAGGTATAGCTATAGCATGTTGTGTAAGGATTACACTGCATTGTATGCTCTGGCCCTTACACTTCCCATTGCATTTAATATCTCATTTTTCTGATTTCTACAAAATTTATGCTGGGGAAATTGAGGTATAGTTTAAATTTGGCCATTGTTTCATTATTTAATAAACATCCTGAAAACTAGATGCTGTCAGAACAAGAGCAATGTATTCCTCAGACAGGCCAGTTACCCCCTCCCTCCATCTTAAACCCGTACCTCCCCAACCCCCCACACACTCACTCGTCCCACCTCTCCAAGAAATCTTTATCAGCCTGACTTAATCTGACTTGTCTCAATGTAATCAGGTTCATTTCTCCCCCCCAGGTCTGTCTGTGGCTGTCCTTTCATGTGCCCCTGCTAAGTGACACCGCTTCAGTTTTACCGTGATTTGTCTCAAGGCGAAATATGTCCCAGATCTTTACCTGAGCAACGTTCCTGGAAAGATCAAAAAAGATCCATTAAATACTTTTAGATTTACTCTATTCATAAGATCAAGCAGCTTCTTTAGCAGCCCTTACCTTCCTTTGCTGCCACCTAGCGCCGCTACTTCAGTTTTGCTGCGGTTTTCAGTCCAAATGACATCTGGTGTAGATCTTCATCCATATAATATTTTTGAATTTAAATAGCGTCTTTCAGCTGAAGTCCTTCTCAGAGATGTACAGGTGTCCTGTTCCCTTCTGGAGCTGGTTTCATATGAATAACCTGTGTGTTTTATCACAGCTACAGGGCTGAGCGCAGACATTTCAGTGTTGCTTTGACCCAGAGGGCTCTCGCCCCATTGTCACCATGGAAACGATACCCACAACTGCACTCTGCAGATGTTCGACGAGAACAAAGCTGCCAAAATGCCATCAGCGTGTGACAGACTATCTGTCAGCCATTATTAGAAGAAACTGAGAAATCTGACATTGTATAAGAGACAAAGTCCACAGTCAAATGATTTAAAAGGCCCCGATTTGCTTCTAAGCATTGGGGTGGACAGGTGGGGTGTCCTCATTTAAAGAAGCCTGTGATTGTCCCCAGGACCCCACAAAAAAAGGGTATAAAAAAGGCCAACGGACCCACAGAGATTGTATTCGGCAAGCCCATGTTAGCAGCTCTCGTCTTTTGCTGAACTGTCCATGCTGTGCTCTCTTCTCCTCTGTGGCCTGCTGTTTACACCACTCCAGCAGCACTGCCCAGTTTGTACAAGAGAACGGCTCTCAATATAAAACGCCAATTACTTTGAACTCTAACTAGACTTCAGCATCAGTATCTTCTTTTGTGACTTATACCATACAGACTCATACCATACAGACTCATGCCATACAGACTCATACCATACAGAGCACTTCTCCAATGTAGTTTTTTTTTTTTTTAAATAAAAATAAAAAAAGCATGCCTTGAATTCAATAGCTTTCTAATACTTAAAATCACTTTAAAATGTTTTTCAGCCTCACACTCCAGGTACTGAATAATTTAATGTTTTTACTGTTTTTATGTGTGTCCAGAAAAACAGAAATTCAAATCTAGACCATGAATCTGAATTCAAAAACTATAAACTGATTCATTTCATTGTAACATGTCAGTATCCTGCTGAACACATTTAAAATAATTTCTGGAACTTTGTAATTCTCTCAAAAGTAAACGATGCAGATAAAGTGCACACACGATATTCAGTGGCAGACCTGCCACGTAAACGTTATGTATGATATTTGTGCTGACTGGGACTGTCCAAGTTACAACAATGAAACATCACTTTTGAGAAACACAAGTGCTCTGAGCATTTTATGGCTTACATGTGTGCAGGGGGGGCTCCTATGTCTGAAAAATTGCTAGTTTGATTCCCACTCCAGCAGACCTATCGCTCCAGCATTAGACCGTTCAGACCTTTAAACATGCTTACTCGAGGGGTGCTGAACACTGACTCTGTAATCTGAGCCCAAACTTCACTCTCTCTAGTGTCTCTCCAGAGACAAAGGTGGGGAGATGGGGGGGTGGAGGGGGATTCTGATCCTGGGATTAATAAAATGCGATAATGACTTGATACACAAACTAGATCTGGTGCTGTCGGAAACGACAGCATTGTGTCCCCCAGACAGTCCAATCATTTGGTGTGCCTATCTTGTCCCACACCAGTTTGTACAATTTCTAGTAGAACTGGATGGATCACCTGGAAATGTGAAAGTTAATGTTTTTACCTGAATGATGCGAGTCCATGTCGCGATATGTAGGTCTGAAGTTATAGATACTTTATTATTGATCCCCATGGGGAAATTGCCTCTACGCCTCCCTCAACTTGCTCTTTGCAGAGTAAGTTGTCCACGAAGGGCTGCCACCTGTACCGGCGCACAGGGAGTTGTTTATTCATTTCCTGCACATTCCATTAGGCAATTTGCAGAATCTCCACCAATTAGATGGTTATTTGTATTTCTTTGTGTATGTTTAATATTCATGTATGAAAATGTATTTTATATCATTTATATGTTTTATATATTTAAATATTCTGCGATGGGACGGCGCCCCATTCTGGGTTGTTCCCTGCCTTGTGCCGTATATTGCAGGATAGGCTCTGGGTGCCCATGATTCTAGTAGAACAAACATATACAGAATGGATGGATATTTTGAAATATTTATATTCTGTTTATTTCTCTTTTACGCTATAACCAATTTCTGTGACATAAATGGAGCCCCCCCTGGTGGGACATGATGGAATTGCAGGATCCTGCACAGGTGAGGCTGGAAAAACAAACTCCAGTCCTGGAGGGCCGGAGCCAAACATATTTTTGGGTTTCCGCTATTTAACACACCTGATTCAACTCCATGCATCTCCTTGTGCTAATTGCCACGCAGCTCTTGAGCTGAATCATTTGTGGTGGTACAGAGAAAGAACTAATGTTTGACACCCCTGGTGTAGCAGGTTTGAGTGGGAGGGAGGTCCATTTTGAAACTGCAGCCTTCATTGCCATCAGTGTTACACCCTTTTGCTCTGAATCATATTTAGCAACCTATACAATGGGACATTTAAAGGAATTAGTTTTAAAAAGGAATATACCCATGGGATCAGCCTCCCAGGAGAGCAGTGCCTTTGGGTTAAAGCTGTACACCAAATAACTCGATGAACTACTTCAGAAGGATGAATATTAACTGCCCCCCCACCCCCAGCTGGTGACGAATGAGCCTGAGGAAGCTAATTTGCATATGTGTGTATCACACTGTACCATCACCCTCTGTGAGCTGTCTGGATCTCTCATGGTCTTTGGATGTGTGATGAGCCAGTCGGAAGGAAGCAGGTGGACTTCATCCCCCCCCCATCCCTGCCACTGCCCACGTCTGTCAGAGCGATTTGAAATGGCTGCTGTGGCCCTGGGGCTCATCGAGCAGCAGGTCTAGTCATCTGTGAAAGCAAAATACAGAGGAGGACAGTCTTTGATGTGTGTGGCATTACACGGCACTCTTTTCAGGGTGGGGGAGGTCGTGTGGTTTGGTACCTGCCACAAATCATTACCACGTTGTCATCAGAAAGAACATGGAAGATAGAAGAACTCTTACACACCTGTCACACTGCCGACTTACCTGGAATCCACAGCCAGGATATCAGCTGGAGTGGTCTCGGATGCTCAGAGGATACAGCAGTGAAACCAGTAAGCATGGAAGGCCAGTGATGGTGGGCCCGTGTGGCTCATGTCAGGCTCCACGCAGAATCTCTTCTCTGTGAATTCCTGTCCATTATCATCCTGCAATCAGCAAGAAAACATGCAGCTTGTGGATATTTTTCAGGTCAAATCTCAGCTGCCAATGAGAGTAAACGGCATCGTGCTGAGCTTCTCCTTACGATGGAGAGTGAGCAGCCAGACGTGGCTTTGTAAACACTCATCACTTTAAAAGTACTGGCCGTTGGAGGAGAATTAGCCAAGCCACTGTCATTTACACTGGTGCTACTGGTTTAACCAGAATACGTCCTGTACAGTCTCTTCGGTGAAGGAGCTGGCGGTGTGTCCAGCCGCTTGAGTCACCCTGCCTGCAGTTGTTAGTAGCTTTGTGATTGACAGCTTGTCTTACGCTCTTCTGCATTTTAATGTGACAAGATGCAAACTGCCAGGGTCAGACAGAGACATTTCCCTATCATTGGCCAGGTGCTTTCAGCTGCTGTGAGATTCTCTATATTAGAGGTTTCAGGCATAATCAGACTTCACCACCCCCACCAAGACGATGAGGTTCTAAAGTCTATACACATCCCAAAGGAGGACCATTCTGACATTTATAAGAGCGACCCAGCATTAGTCCCCTAAAACATCAGCTTTTAAATACTTGGCTCTGACCTGAGGGTTTGCATTCATGGTGGTGCAGCAGTGACTGACTGATCAGCTTAAGGACAACTTGTCCTTCTGCCAACCTCACTGCCAATCAGGAGTGACGTTTACAGTGACTGATGGATCCAAATGATGTTGGAAGCCCCACTGTAGCTGTCCGAAAGTCTGCTTCTCTGTGGGTTTTAATATATGTAAATAATCTACATAATATGATAATATCATACAAAGCAAGCTGGACTCACTGAAGCATTCCAGACTAGGTAGCTTACTGAAGAGTACAACTGGTGGAAAGCACAGAGCCTCGCGTGGAATAGTAAGTTTCACTAAGTTATTCAGTACTGTAACCTGTGTATTGGCGATCAGAAACCGTCAGATGTCTGCAGCTAAATTATGCATACACGCGGGTTTTTAACATGAAACTGGGCGTTTCGTATTGTAATGCACGGAATAAGCAGCGAGAGACGCGCCGCTCCGGCTCGCGCTGATCCACACTCGCTCCCTGCAGATGTGGCTTCTCGGCAGATGCGCTGTCGTGCTTCATGCGTCAGGCGGCGTTTCAGTGCGCAGCCGCCGCTGCACCGAGCGCAGAAAGCCGGAGCACAGGCGCCTGGCGAACATGGCACTCGACAATTTCCTTTTCGCACAGTGCATCCTCTACTTCCTGGCTTTCGTCTTTGGCTTCATCGCCGTAGTCCCTCTGTCCGAAAACGACGATGACTTCCAGGGTAAATGCCTGCTCTTTACTCGGGGCATGTGGCAGAACGAGAACATCACGGTGGCGAAGCAGCGCTTCATCGTGGATGAGTGGGGACCCGAGTCTTCCTGCAGCTTCATCACCTGGGTCGGGATCGCGTCCCTCATACTGTCCGCAGTACAGGCGTGGCGGCTGCTCTTCTTCCTCTGCAAAGGCCACGACGAGTGAGTGTCCGCATTGCTGTGTGTGTGCTTGGATCGCTTGGGTCTTTGTGTCGTTTGCTGTATGTTTATTATAGCGGAAAAAAAATCACCTGCACTCAGCGTCCTGCACCAAGCCGCATAACGGTGCAATTCTATATTTGGGCAATTTTAAAAGTACGAATGTTATGATGTACAGAATGTTTTCCGAGCTCCCGATTATCCACACTCCTCACCGTTGCATCACTGATCCAACCGGTCTTGCTTTAGGGTAGCTCTCATAAACAATGTGAAATATTTGATGTAAGGAGTACTTTTCAGCATGAGCAAACGCATCGTTAGGGGTTCTGTCATGATGGAAGTAGGGGGTTGCATGCCGATTCGTCCTGGACGTAACAGGCGTTTATTAATCAGCGCTACAGAGCACAGAGGATGCAGGATGAAAGCACCATCAAGGGGGAATACCGCTTTCTGCATCTCCTGCCTCCCTGCCGGCCGGCTTCGCTGCGCAAACCCGCAAGGAAAAACATTTAGTACCGTCGGGGTTAGTGAAGACCGTTTGTCCTCAATCGGATGTGCGAGAAAGTATGTGTAGGTGTGCGAGACTCCGAACCTGCTTCCCCATACGTGGGCGTGGTGCGAGAGTCAGTGATTAAAACGCAGGGAAGTGTAGGAGGACCCCCCCCCCCCCTCCCCCCAGTACAGCAGTTCCACCGACAAACCAGAGAAGGACATTGCGCCGTTTCCATGTGCCTGTGAAATTCTACATGATCGCCTAATCCTGTCCACTTATCGGCAGTATGGTATTACCTACCAGGTGTTGACATATCAGTGTAATATAAGTGTAATGGAGTCTTCATGTAGCCTCTGTTCATTAATTTGTTTTTAAGTGAGGAAATGCAGTACAGTGTTAATGGAGTCGCTCTGGGTACCTGAAACAGCTAGCATCACTGGATTTTTTCTGTACTGCGATGCCTCATTAATACACACACCTCTGCTTCCTGACAGTGTGTCCATATTACTGCCTTCTGTAATGAGGACAGGGACAGAGTGTAGAAATGAAACAGAAATAGTGAATCTTTCATACTTATCTGGACTCGAACTTGGAATCAGCTCTCTCTCTTTCTCTCTCCGTTCTCCTCCATCAGCTCCATCTTCAACGCCTTCCTGAATCTCCTGGTCAGCTCCCTGGTGGTCTTCGCAGTCTTCGTGGCCTGCACCATCATCAGTGTGGGCTTCAACCTCTGGTGTGATGCCATCACGGAGGGGGGCAGTATGGTCAGCAGGTAGGGACGGTACTTTGTTGCTTATACAGAGGTGGCTGCATTCTTGAATAGCATTGAGGCCCCATACAGCACCGAGTCATGGGTGTCCTTCTCACTCCCGTTTAACTTTGACACGAATCTGGCTGCCTGTAAAATGCCTGTGTGCTGGCCTTGGTGAGATCGTCCTTGAGGCTAACGGTTTGATGAACAGCCTGCTTACATGCTCAGTCATACCCGGCAAGACTGGTGCAGCTGCCATAACCTGACCCCCCCCCTCGTCTCCAGCTGCGAGGACCTGCAGGACACTGACCTGGAGCTCGGCCTGGACAACTCCTCATTCTACGACCAATTTGCCATCGCACAGGTGAGGTCATACGAACAACAGGCTCTCACCAGGATGCAGATCAGGCACATGCAGACTCAGTTCACACGTGCACCCTGCTGCCCTTAAATGACCCCCCCTGGGCAGCTGCCCTGCTCACTCATCATGCCCTGTATCCACGGAAGCCTGTACCGGCTGGATTATTAATTGCCTATTACTGTAATGCAGTCAGAGTCTCTTCAGAGTCTCTGAAGCGGAGACTGAATCTCATCAGACTCAAGCCACATGAAGAGTGATTATTTGCCCATTACAGCTGACATCCATTATTGTAGCTGATGCATCATGGGTAATATGCGGAGTAGCAGAGGAGATGTCCCATAGACTGACCTGGGCTGGGCCGTGACTATGGGCTGCTCTGTGTCCTGCAGTTTGGCCTCTGGGCGGCCTGGCTGACCTGGCTGGGCATCGCGGTGCTGGCCTTCCTCAAGGTCTACCACAACTACCGCCAGGAGGACCTGCTGGACAGCCTGGTGCGCGAGAAGGAGCTGCTGCTGGGCCGTGGTGCCCGCCGCTTCTCCGATGCTGAGGACAGAAGCGCCATGATCTAGGCTGTGCACAGGGAGCTCGCGTTGCTTACAAACTTCCCATGACAACTGACCGTCAAGCTGGTGGGCGGGGTCGGGACCCAGGTACATCTCTCATTGGATCATGTCACATGACCACACCATCCCGCTCCCCCCCCCCCCAAGAGACACATAAAGGGCTAAACAGTGACCCCAGTTGCTATTCCTCATCTCCCTCTGTGAATTGTGGGTCAGTGTTCCCATGGATACCTCCCCCGTGTCCCTGCCCATGAACAGAGTTCAAGTCTCACAGCACAAAACGGCGTCACAAAGGGGGAAGCAAATCAGCCATATTCCGGGTCGACCCCCAGGTTGAATGTGGAGTCTGGGTGGTGGAAGTTTGTAAACAACGCCCCCCACCCCCCTCTTTGGAGATGGGCATTCGTTGCTCGTAGGCTCCACCTAGTGGAGCACGTCGCATGCAGCAGCAAGGTGTGTGTAGTGCCTGCTTCAGCTGTCACATGAGCACAGCTGGCTAACAGTGGTGTGTAAAAAGCTGTACAAACACATGTGGTTTAGCCGTGCTTTTTTTTTTACCCCTCCTGTCACACGTGTGTCTGTATGAATCTTTTGGTGTGATTAGTGCTGTTTAATCCCATGTCAGTCCCAGCTCCTATAGGAAGGCCTGAGCTCTCTCCCAGTATCAGCAGGCCGTGATGGTGGTGACATTTCTGGTTTTCCTTACTGACCAGCATCCCTGTCACCAGTCTGCAGAAGCCATTCAGTAAGATGAAGCCCAGGCCTTTTCTGCTTGACAGGCTACTGGCTGCATCTCTAATCCCGCCCCCATCCTGCTACGCTTTCTGCATCTGTCATAAGGTTGTGTCCCCCCCCATGCAAATCAGGCTGTGCATATGCACGCACACACACACACACACACACACACACAAAACACACTGTGCTATCTGATGTGTGTTTGCAATGCCGGTCCTTTATTGAAAATGATACAGAAAAAAAAATTGATAAACAAAAGAAATCATAAGGGGTGGGGGGGGGGGGTTAGGGTAGCTGACGAAAGGCACTTCTTTGGAAAGTGGCTGCGTACATCCCGTGAGCAGTGCCACAGACACCGGGGGCGGAGAAGCAGGGCGACGCCTGAACTGGCGGGAAGCAAGAGGCAGAGAAGCGGCCAGGTGGGCGGACGTTTGCGCGGCACCCGGGACTCACCGCTGTTGCGTATTGCTTTGAATTAAAGGACAAAGGCTTCCTACCACACTGTACCAGTCTGTTCCCTGAAACCCGTGATGGCATTTATCAAAATTTACATGTATTATTGCTCTTAAATTAAAGTCGTACATGGCTGTACACCAAAGTGTCTGGGTGTCTGAATGCTTTCAAGTCTGTCACCAGCAGTCGGTCTTTGAGGACACGAACACTGATAGAGACGCAAGCATGAGTGGGTGTCGTCATGTCGACAGCATGTGACTGCGTGTGTACAGTGTGTGCCCCCCTGCATATGACACCCTTCGCTGTATCAGGTTAACAATGAGGACACACACCTCAGCAACACATGCAACCGGTACCTGTGTTACACAGGTATTTGGGCCTTTTGAAGTATGCAAGCTGTCAAGGTACTGAAAGGATGTTTGCTACAGACGACAGGATGTCACATGCCGGTAAACTGGAATATGATATTTTCTTGTGTTGCTCATACTGTGCTTTATATGATCCAGATATGATAATTTCACAGCAGTTCACCAGTCCCAAATATATCATTAGCAGTGTCTGATAATAGGATTAAAACCTGAATATCAGAGAAGTTAACAAAAAAATAGAAAAAATGAACACAGTGAAGTTTATACAAAAGGCTGCAAATCAAAAGAGGTGGGATGTGCACTGGAACACTGCAGATAATACACACTACGTACGTACCTTCATGTTGGGTGCCATTCCAATAACTAGACCTACGAAGAACAAAATCGCGAAATGGCTTTCGATTGGCCCGGCTCTTTGCTTACGTACCCGCAGGCCGCGTACCGCGAATAAATATTACACTTGGAGTTTTTTGCATGCTGGCCGCTGGGAATCATGAATCAGCTGCTAAAATCGAGGTACCATCGAAGTGGGAGGGGTCTAGACACTGTGAGCAGATCACACTTTCGCCCATAGTGACGGATCCACTGAAGTTTAACTGGCCTTGTGCCTGTTTTCATTACCGAAATGTGTGATGTTTGTGCTTTTGTTTCAATCTGTCCTGACGGTGACACGGCCTCTCAATGGTTTTATGGGTTTTCTGTTTTCCTAAATCCACAACAGAGCTACTTTATGCCATAACATGTGTTGGAAACTGGATGTTCCAGTAGTGAGTCGATACATATAGAGTACTGCGCTGGATCTGTAAAATATTTACACGAAATGCAATGCAAGCGAATGAATCTTCAGTAACATGCGTAAGCCTTTAAATGCCACAGTTTCTAGCTCTCTAAGAACTTAAACATGACATATCCACAGCTAAAATATTTACACATCCATAACAGCTACATAATTCTGAGAATACGCTTCTGTTTCTCTACATGTAGTTGCAAGGGAACACAGCTTCAGGCCCGTATGACGCCTGTCACAGCACCTCCCGCACACACTGTATGTGAACGGCCTGCATGTGAGGCTCATGCCCTCTGCAGACTTTGGTTGAGCGGCGGGCAGGGAGTGGGCTGAGCTCTGGAGTGCCCCCTCCTGGTGGATCAGGGTCATTGCATGGTGAGCCAGACCCAGCAGCCCCACACCAGCTGCTTCACCTGCAGGATGCAGACGGCCAGGATGGCCTCCAGCTCCTCGCAGGTTCGCAGCGGCCGCCGGCGGCCCATGCAATACAGCATCACACCCAGGATGGAAAGCAGCAGGAAGAGGCAGGCCAGTGGCGCCAGGTGCGGGCGGGCAGGAGATGCGTCATACCCTGTAAGTTAGAAAAACTCACTAAGTGCGTGTCACAGAGCAAGGCCCTCTGCTGGACGTTTGCACACAGCACAGCCACGCAGCTGTCGGAATCCTGGACGCTGTGCACTGTTACACAGAGTGAGAGGAGGTACCGCATCCTGGCGGCACGGAGACGCTCAGTGAGCATGGAATGGGGGGGCGTGACTCAATAAGCCATCATCTGCTATTCACACATAATGGCCCCCATTAAAGTGCCGAGCACATGCATTCAGGTGAGGGGCAGTTACACGCCAGAACCACCCCAGGGGCTGCTTTTCTCCTCCCAGCCTTATGGTGTTAGCTGCTCCATTGTGAGGCAGGTTCCAGCACCTGATTACCTTTTTATGGTTTTATCTTTCACATCCATTCTTTTCCATCACACGTCGGGGGGCGGCTATTATGCCTTACGGTGTTTTTTTATTATTAATTATGTGTCACATGACACAAGTCACATGTCCCACAGATGTACGTTTCACACTTTGAGACTGCAGGTACAGACTTTTCAACCTGTAAGTTTATAATAAAAAAAAAAGGTTATTCCTATAAATCCTTAAATTCTACTGTACATGAGAAGGCTGTGGGCGGAGTTCCAGCCCCAATCTGGGTAGAAAGCAATGCTTATACTAGTCCACACAGTGTCACTAAGCTGAAGTGAGTAGCTGTCCTGCAGTGGTGATTTTAAATCACTAGGTGGCAGCACTAACAATATCTGGGTACCGTGGATAAGAGGCAGTGATTCTATGCACTGACACACAGCACTGTAATCAGGTAGGATAAAGAAGCCGACATGACCTACTTGTCCGGCCTAGCAAGCTGCTGACCCTTGACCTTTGCCCCTTGCCCCCTGACTTCTTGCCAGATCTTACCATGTACAATGTTCTCGGGCTCCCTGAAGCGAACCCGCCGCTCTGACCTCCGTCTGTGGGTGACCTCTGAGTCGCTGCCACTCAGGTTGGACCTCTTGAGGATGGAGGGTGGAAATTTGCAAGTGGTGATCTGGACCGGGGCGGGGGGGGGGGAGACACACATTATCGGATGTGATAAAACGTCGCTAACAGTGGGGGATTTTCAGAGCGGGTCAGTCAGAGGACAGAGAGGCGACAAGGCGAGCAGAAGGAGGACCTTCCGGGGGTAAATGTGCTTTACCAGAATTGGAGTGTGAGCGAACCCTCAGAGAATAAATTACCCACAGAATTCTGTTACATATTCACAAGTTTTCGCCTTCCCCCCCTTAGGAGATCACTGGGCTGTGTCGTCGCGGCCCATCTCACACACACAGGACGTGTTGTCCCTCAGAGCTCAGCCTGGCCAGCAGTGCAGGGCTCAGAAGCTCCATTGAAAAAGGCATCACAGTATTGATATCCGTCGCTCAGAGAAGGCTCACATCGAGCCAGTCAGATTCCAGGGAGTATTTACTGCCTAAAAGTCACCACTGAACTCAAAACGTACCTTGCTTTCACAGCATACAACACAGACGTGATAACAGTGACATTTTCACCACTGAAGGCCGAGTCAGGTGCCATAGCTCAGAGCGCTGGTGAGACCACCGCACCTTTGTCATGGGCACTTCCGGTAGGGGGTGTGGCTCCTTCCTGTGATGGTGTCGCACGTCGGAGCGCCGCTCTCTGTGACTGGAGGCCGTGCTGCGGGAGGCGTGGCTAAAGGCCTCGGTGGGGGTCATCGACTTTGACAGTGCCGTCACACACTGGCCGAGCGAGTCTGCAAACAGAGCACAGGTAAGACACCTGTCTGGACACATCTCGCTGCTGGTGTGGGGGGGGCACAGGGTGGCACCAAAAGGTACGCAGGAGCGGCTGCACACTCTGACCTGAAGGGCAGCTCCGTGGTCACCCCTTCCCCAACCCACCAATCTCACAGATGGCCTGAGTTACGGCGGGAACATCATGGACACCCGTTATCTGTGGGGTTAGGGCGTACAGCCCGGCTTTCTGGCGACCCAGGACAAAACGGAACGCAGAATAAAATGTTCTTTTCAGATTGCTAAGATAGCGATAAGGCTCACAAAAACGCTGGCCTCGCCTGCCGGGCCGGGGACAGATGAGTGTGAAGTTCTCAAAGGCCCCTCTGACAGAGTGGCCTTGCTGTCCAGCCTGGCATATACCTCTGCTGGCATGGCCCCCGTCCTTTACCCAGCAGCCCCACTTAAGGCCCTAACCTGCTCTTAATCTTCAAAAGAAAGTCACACTGGGAGGCAGCTCGCCAGACGGGCCCGCGCTCAGCGCACAGCGCACGCAGCAAGACCACTGGGAAAAACAAACTCATTCCGTCCGGCTCGTTAGGGCCGGCGAGCCGTGCTAATGTGGCTGTGCAAACGGAATACAGAGCCGAAACATACAGCAAGGCGGTGGCGCCACCCCTCCGGGGGGCTGCGAAATAGCTTTGCATGTGTAATGATACTTGTAGTTGAATTTAAGCAGCTCAGAATGGGGACTTAATGAGCTAAAAGTTCATTCCAAGATTTTCCTTTGAATTAAATGAGGCCAGCTGTTTGCCTGCACGTGCAGTCAAGAGGGCGGCATGCCTGTCTGCTAGGAGGGCAGGAAATCGTACGCCAGGCACGCTGACAGCTGCCGCCTCGGCACCGGGACCAGAGCGTCCTTCACCTGCCATGCACATGATGAGGCTCTGTTATTGGTGTTTGTGAGGCATTTGTGACCTAGGTGCTTGGGGGATGTTTAATCCACAGTATCTGAAACAGCTTAAAATGTCTCACTGTAATCCAATTTCACGACTGAATCATTTCAGCCGTCCCAGTCACACTAGGATACGTACTGGCTCTCTCTGGGATCTCTGCTGGGAAGTTCCTGATTTTACGCTTTCACGAGATACATGGCGCTATTCTCCTGCATCCTATGGAAAGCAGCATGATCTTCCAAAATACCGTGAGGCCGCATCGCCTTGAGATTCAGGGAGTGTGACTGTGAGTATTTGAGTACTCAATCTTACTGATCTCAACCTCAGTGAAGGTGACAAGGGAGCATTTCTGTGTACCTGAATACTCGGTCTTCCCAATCTCAGCATAGACAGAGGCAAGCAGCTCCAGACTCCTGGCGGTGATGGGGTGGTCATTGCCAAACGCTTTCTGACGGATTTTAGTAGCCTGAGATGGGGGGGGGGGG
>JAODKC010000028.1:16096640-16108895 GCA_026777985.1 Mormyrops attenuatus
CCTTTTTATTTAATTAAGTGACCTCTTAAAATCTAATTATTTTTTGGTTTTAAAGCCTCTCAAGTAAGGGCGAAAAATGTGGAAGCAATGGGAAAAAACTCCCTTTCCTACACTTCATGCCCCCCCCCCCCCCAATACATCACCGTGCCCTAGTCAGATGAAGCCAGACATCCTGCTGTCCAGAGATTCAAAAGATTGTCAGCAAACTGAATTCTATTTCAAAAGACTTTATCATACAAATATGATTACACATACCTGCCTTTCTCTGCCGATCTGAATTATACACAGATACATCGGGTTCTCTGCTCCACAGCGTAAAATCGATGATAACTGTCAGTCAATATCATTAAAACCAAAAAACAATCCAAATGATCCAAGAAAATCACAGTTTGGCATTTATAGTAAAGTTCCTGCTTCATTCACAGCTTTGATTTGTTAAATATCTAATTCTAAATACAAATCTCTCTCTATCAGATATCTCCACTGATGTCTATTGTGTTGCATGTCGAACCAGACTTCGATCAGCAGCTGTTTTTCTCTCCACTGTCGCCCTCTTGTGGCCAATTCAGAGGAACATCTGCAAAGGACCTTCCCTGCTCTAGGATACGCCATCATCAGTTTCAAAATATAGCACGTAATATGTAGCGGTTTTGTGACGCACATCAGCAGTGCTTTTCTCTGACACAGCAGAGTCGTCTGTTAATTACAGATGATTAGGCCACTCTCACAATTAAAGGATCATTTTCCACCTGGCTTACATGTTGGTGACACTATCACACTGCTGACACTAATCTTGTTTAGGTCAGTAATAGCATCCATTGGATTTTACAGCCCAAAGATATGATGCATTTATGCAATGTTTGCACAACCCAAGTCTCTATTCAACCAACATGTTAATGAGCAACATATTTGAAAAGCAACATCAGCATGTGGAAGTTTAGTGAATTTTGTTCACTGAGCTGAAGACGGGGTCAGCGTACTGCACTCCGGAGCTGCCCAGGTTCTCCTCACTGACCTGGGACCAGCCACAAACTTGGGGAGATGAATAAATGACCTGGGCGAAGGTCCCCTTCTTAAAACACACTTTCTGTTGCACCAGCCATCCCTGGGTGTTTAATAGTTCACCCTCACTCAAAAAGACCCCCCTCCCCCTCCAAAGTTCTTCAAGTTCCTCTGGGCGATTTCTCACTGCTGCGGGCTGATTGGTCGACACTGTGACCGGCCTAGGCTGCCATTAACAGCTCACCTCTGTATTGATCGGCCTGAGTGAGCAACTCTATAAACACCCTTACCGGACTGCTGGGAGAGCCACTAACAATGTGGGTTCTCTCTCCCAGCAGGGATTTATAGCAGGGCTCACATTTTCACGCCCCCCTCCCCTCCCTCAGAGCTGCAGCCGTGGGCTGGTATCGGCCCAGTTTCTGGTTTTGCCCTCTGCTTTATCAGGGACAGACACCAGTGAGTTCTGATTAGCCAGTCAAATTAGGGAGGTAGTTTATGAAGCAACTGCGAAGAGTGAAATTTTGCAAGCTCTGCGGATGATTCGGCACGCATGTACTGAGCATGCTCCTCATTACCGCGGCACAACAGAAAGCAAGGATGTCGGTGAACCAGAGGACATGTGCGCGCTGGCTGGCAAGCGCCACGCTGCTTTGGGGCCGGTCCGCCAGCAGGGAGGGCGTTGGCAAGGTCATCAGTGCAGAGAGCAGAGGCCGAGCTAGATGCTGCAAATCTGAGATAAGGAGGACCCGGGAGGAAACATGGCACACCAGACGGGCATCTGTCTCCTGGGAGACAGCACAGGTCAGGACTGTGCGTTTGCTTCAGTCAAGCAGGATTTCATAAATCACACAGCAAGGCACTGTGGGAAAAACAGTCAAACATCAATCAAACACAGTAACTAAAGAATAACTGCTTGACGGCATTCCAGCATGACGCTTGTACACCTGAGCATCACGTGACAGAGGGGGACCACTGCCAGCTGCAGATAACAGGCTCTGCGTGTCTCACAGCGTGCTCAAGGCTCATTTTACCCGCAAAGACACAACGGCTTTGAAGAATCAAGACTGCACCTCACAACAACTTAGAACTCAACAATAGTTCAACAAAAGCTCCAGGACTCATGTTAACCTGTGTCAACAGGACATTAAAATGTCCCATCTCACCAAACATAAAACCATTTGACAGCGGGAACCTGTGAGCCCCCTGCTGTCCTTCAGGCCACCTCCCATTTGATGCCATACCCAAATTCGAGAGGCCCGCTAATAGGCTTTCTATGGGGTGTCTATTGGGAAGGGAGTTTAACCACAGAGCCACTGGCTTCTGGTAAAATCTGGTGTGTATCTGCACAGTCAGGTCTCCCCATAACTGCTGAGAGATCCTCTCGAATCCTGGCCACAGAAATGTGTGCTCTCTAGTGCGGAAGATGAGGTCATCCCCTGAAAACATGTAACCTACTTAAGGCTGCGCACGTGACTTGGGAATAATTTTTACTTGACTGAAGGTAATTTACCTAATCGGCTTTTATTGTGTAAATAAGATATTTACCATCGGTTATTACTACCTTTCTCACTCAACTAATTTTTCTTCCAGCAAACAGAGTCAATCTGAATGTACTTAGCGGATAATAACAGTGTGTTATTCATTCTGAATGTCACATGTGATTATTTTCCATTTAGATCAGCTTTCCCAAATGCTCCGCCTAGTTCCCCCGCTGGCTCACATCCCCACCTTCAGGAGCAGCTTCTCCACCCGCGAAGGACGAAGCCAACGGGACGAGAGGGCGAACGCCTGCTGCCATGTCGGGGCTCAGCCTAGGCAAACCAGGTCAAGCGACATCGGCCACCTTCCAGATCTGTTTATACTGCTGCCAGCAGCATCTCTGACTGGTACTGGGCAGACTGAGGCCCCCGTTCCAAAAGCCGGGTGAGCTGGAGTCTGTGGGGCTGTCGCTCATCCCCAGATCGCACTCGTGCGACGTGGGTGACTGGCCACACAGACGTTTACCTTGCTAAGGAGGGCTTGCTTCGAAGCATTCATATACAAGTGTTTTTTGCTTGTTAAGTTTAGCATGTTCTTATCTTTTATTGCTTGTTTTTGTGCGGCACTTTGGTTCACCTTCGGTTGTGTTTAAATGCGCTTGATAGATACACTTGACTTAACGCATCACGTGGCCCCCTGCAGCTGACGCAGGCTCTCTGCATTCTCCGTGGCTGTCAGACTGTTTTTCTGAGCACAGCACCTTCTTCATCATCCCCTGTTCACAGTCACACTGCATTTCAGCACCTTGCTAACAAAGAAGCAGCAAAATAAGCTCTGCAGCCACACGAATGTCCATCAGCTGCCCTGGGGGAGGAGCCAGCAGACCCGCGTGGGTGTGCGACAGACACAAACGGACCCCGGTCTGAACGAAAGGGTGGAATTAACAGAAAGGTTGGTGCTGAAACATAGGGATACATATGTTTCAGGGGATGGGGGCCATACCTGAGGATGAGGGACATCGGCACTCGACGGACTGCTGGACAGCATTAAGAAGTGTAGGAACCTTCATGAGGTGTTTCATGGAGTCGAGGCAAACGGCTTCGGGGCTTGGGGGGCCGTGCAGGGACCAGGCTGCACCACCTGGCAGTAAAAGGTTATGTGGTCTCCGCACTGTGAATCCTGGAGTCTCTCAAATGTCCTCCCCCTACCTTTTATCTTCCTCCTCCAGTTCGGCCTAGGAGGGCATGTAAAATTTTATCAGCCAGAAAATCTAGTCTGTTTTTCAAACGGCCCCTTTTAACAGTCCTCACCAAAGTGGCCATTTTACATGCCAGCGATCGCTCTGCTTCTCTCCGCCTGCCAGTCCATAAAAACAGAGCGTCGTTTTGCTGAAGCGACGCCATCGGATGGCACTGTGAGAACCCTGATTATATACTTCTTATCTGCTAGTACTGTAATGACTCCAGAAGCTGCCCAGATATTGACCTCATTACCCAACGGTTAAAAAGCTGGAAACGGTCGAGAGTGACTTCATCTGAGATGGACTGCACCCGCTGTACTTGTCCTCCGTATTTTTCTGGCTAGCTGCCACAGCAAGGCCCCCCTAGAGCCTTAGCAGTGCCCCCCCCCCCACCATATTCTCAGGTGCTCAGCAGCAGTCACCATCCAGCTCAAGGGCAGGAGATGGAGAATGTGCCCCATTTACGGCTAGCCCCCCCCCCAGTGCCGTTTCTCAGCTTCTTTACAGGCTAAGAGGCCTCACTTCCCTTGGGCCATGCACAGATGCCCAGTTATGATTCACTTTCACTCGACTGTATTATTGCAGTTTCCATCCTGTATGTAAAGGGCATATTCCACAGATTAAAGCCCTTATCCTGTTTAATCGAGCACGGTGCAGCTTTTGTATCCGTTCCCCCTTTTTTGATCTGATGTGCTGCTGGAACCACAGTTTGGTTCTGGATCTGGCTTACAGACCAGCTCATTCGCACCACCAGTTCTATGACCATCCGTGAGAGATCACAGACCAGAGGCGGCAAAGCATCTTTCTGACTCTCCACATGGGTGCCCTCTCTAAGGAGGCCCTGGCTTTCACATCACTCAAAAATTTTGTTATCCCATCATCCATAGTTTCCTGTCTCCTTGACATCCTCCCCCTGCCATGTTTGATCTAGAAAATATATTGCACATTATAATAATTTAAGGGCTAATATCTGTCCTGGCTCTGTCCCATTATGGATGACCTCATCTTCGCTACGGGAGAGCAGACAGTCTGTGGAAGGCTGTCCCTCCAGCTCCTGCACAGGCTGCCAAGAGTTCATCTCTGGTTTTTATTACACGATTAAGAAGCGGAATGAATCCCCAGACCAATAGGTGAGCAAATCATCTTCCTGCATAAAACCCAATTAGGCTTCTCTGGCAGCAACCAGTCGCACGACTCTAGTCGTTAATGGCAAATATGGGTCTTTTGTTTTTAGCTAATTGCCTGTAATCGGTTTAAAATGCCCCCACCCCAAGATAGTTAACTCCTGTGACCTACTATGCATATTCAAGCCTATGGAGAACAGGAGAGCTTTGGGGTCAAAGGGTTACAGGAGATGCTGAGAAACTCAGAACAGATGCATGACATGGAGAAGGAAGAGGTGGATAAGGGTCTTTAATGACCCTCTGCCCCATAACACTACTGCCCTGACCTTGTGGAAAGCCAACAACAGGAGAAGACAGACTGACCTTTCACACAATCTATTGAATCAGTCAATACCCAACAGCAAGAGGCCAATGCATTCATGTACAGGACCAACAAACCCCGGCTGTGTTGGCCAATGCTGGAAATGTCAAGTGCAGCTGGAGACAAAATCCATCCAGCGACAAGGGCCATTGACTTTTCCAACAGCTCCATGTGCAAATTTCCCCCCTGTAAAACACCAGGAAAGCAGCCTGGCTCTGCTCTGTGCTGGAGTTAGATTACAGGAATAGCACCACTTAAAAAACAGAAAACACCCCAGCTTCACTTGTTATTCTCCCAAAGTCTTGATTCTTGTGGCCTGTACTACGAAGCGGGGTTACTGGCTTATCGGGATAACTTGTCGGATTTAAGGTATCACAGTTAAAATGGACTTCATATTCGTTCACTCGCATTTTTCCCAGACTACCTTAAATCTGACAAGTTACCCTGATAACCCACTGGTCCTCAATCCCATGTTAAAGAGCTTTCTGGAATTTCAGAGCATCAGTCCTGTCGCTCAGCATGCCACCACTGTTGCTTCATGGACCAGGCAGTGTGAACAATTCACTGCTCCTTGTTTTATTCCTCTGTCACCTGACAAAGAAAACCATTAAGAAAGATTTAATTACAAAGTGATTTCTTTTTTATTCATGGCATTGTTTGAACACCGTAATGGTGTTGTAGGACAGCCTGGCGAAGCTGCTGTCAGTGCAGAGGACTTCCAGAGACCTCGCCTCGGTCATGCAGTGGACCCTTACACGGTCCACTGCACCGACGAAGGCTTCCTGGCCACAGCAAAGTGTTATTTACGATGACGTCAGGGTGTGCGTGTTTATCGCAGAGCTTGACAATGAGCCTCGCAGTCTTCGGAGGTGAAATTCACATGGCTTGCCCACGTGCTATCATGACCGTAAAGCGTGAAACACAACGACGGCTCCACATGCATCCATAATGCGCTCTTACCACGATTATGCAGGACAGGGCAAACGCGAAATATTATCATCTTCCTGCTTATTTTTTAGTCCACTGGCTGTCATTGGAATGATGGCAGAATCCTAAGCAGGAACTTTCTCAGAACGTGAAAGAAGATGAAGATGGCCGTCACAGATCTGCCATGGAGGGGCAGCTGATGTCGCTGTTCTGCAGCTCCGACTTAATAGACCAGGCCTTTCACAGCAGAACCCGATTTGCTGTGGATGGATCCGGCTTAGGGAACCAGCTAGCATGTGGATTATCCTACTGTGCTCCGTCTCATTCGGAACCTGATGACCTTAATTTCTGAAAACTAATGTCTACAGACCTACATGGTCATTCTCGTGTGACATTTCCTCCCTCAATGTTCGGCTGCTACCTTTGCATCTGCTTTAAAATTGAGTCGTCTCATGGAGAGGGGGGCGACCTGCCGCAGGCAGGGGGGTGTGCAAGGCAACAGGGGTTGGTGGGGGGGTGCAGATTGATGGTGTCACTGATTGCAAGGAAGTGTGTGATGAGAACCCAGGGAACAGGAACTCTCCTGGGCTGCCAGGCACATGACCTACCAAACAAACGAGCAGGTGATGTCCCCTGAAGGGGACATCTCCAGGAACATGTGGCACGTTCTGGATTGTCCTGGTGTCCAGTAGAGCTGCTCTCCCCAGCCAGCAGGCTTTACAGGATGGCGCGATGGCGCGATGGCACGGGTTTGGTGGTCACAGGAAAGCTGCCCCCTGGCAGGTCTCAGTCCCACAGAAAAGCCGTTAAGCCATTCATCTGCTTGGGAAACAAAGAGATTTTAATTATACCCCCATGCTGCTCCTCTGCAGCACCCCTACATCCCCCCAGGGGAGCCTCCACTGCTCCTCAACATTAATATGGCCACGCAAAATCAGACATTAAAACATCCAGCTTTACATCTCCCCCTGATGCCTCCATCTGAGTCAGGTGGGGGCTGCAGGATTTCCCCAAGCTTTACTATGCCTCAGGCTGCCCTCCCCAATACAGCCTTGGGACCCATCAGAGCAGCTCCCCCCGCCCGCCCAGCTGTTTTTCCAGCTCTCAGTGCAGGCCTCACGGCTCATAAAAAGGGGGTCTTTCATTTTATTGTCCACCAAGCCCTTTGTAAACTGGGCCAGTCAAGGTAATTAATAACCGGGCAGATGAAATTTCAGTGGGCTGGGTTCACATGGCCTAAAACTGGCAGGCCTGAGAAAGGTGCAGTCATTAGCCCCCCCCCTGCAGGATATCTGTAACATGGATGGAATGCCGTTCAAATCGGCCTTTGCACCCAGGGCTGCTCTGCGGTATTAGTTCTGAGTGTGGCATTTCGAGTACTCTTCCAACTAATATTGACTTTGTTTTTTTCTCTGTCTTTGAAGCGGTGAATTCCACATCATGTTTCAGCGCAAGGCGACAGGATTAATGTTTCATATCACCATGGAGTTTCGCTGCCGGCTCTGTTCTTAATGAGACCCTAAACGAAATCCCTCTCGATTTCCCAGCTCGCCATGACACAGGGGCGGGAGCAGCGCACAGCAAACCATGGCGGAAGGTTAAACGGCGGCCTGTCAGCACAGCAGCGTTTAAAATCCATTTAAAGGATGTTTGCCTTACAACCGATTACAGATTTGTTTCACTACTAGCTAAATACAATAATAGATAATTACATAATTAAAAGATAAATAATGTGCAAAGAACAATGGTGTGTGCACATGTGCTCTGCGATGGACTGGCATCCCGTTCAGGGTGCATCTGTCTGGGACAGGGTCCAGACCTCCCCCATCACACAAATCTACACAGGATAAACTGTTGGGAAAGTTGGAAGATGGATGGATGGAGGAACAATGGCAGTGCCACTGTCAGAGGATAAAAAGACCCCAGACAGATGTTTATCGTCATTACAGGTCATGAAGGCTGTGAAGCCACTGGCACTTGGTGGCTATACAGATGGCATTTTTCCAGAATCTCCTGGTCGCTGCTGTGTTGAGGGGGACCGAAACAGGTATCTGAAATGGAGCAACACTTAATGTAGAGACTGCTTCAAAATACCATAAATCAGGCAGCGGCGTCCATCTGTAAGTGCAAACAAACATAAGAACAACTACAATGGCAGACAAAAAAAATCAGATAAGCCAAGTACGCGAGGAACATCTCCAGTCCTTCTACAGAAAACACCCTTGAAGGCAAAAACAAACAAGCAATTTGATTACAAAGACTAACATCTAAGAAATTTTTCACATATTGATTTTACATACGAAGTGGATTACAATTAACCATGTGTCCACTACACTGGTACAGTTAGTCACATTTCATATACAACTCATATACTACTACAACTTTTTAGCTGTGAAAATCCTTCTTAAGTAATATTGAAGTAACAGTATTATCTCTGTAAATCTCTGCATATCGATTTCTGTTATACAGGCAGTCCCCAGGTTATGAAAGAGATGCATTCATTAAGTATTTTTTTAAGTCCAATTTGTGGGCAAGCCAGAAAAATACTAGTAAACTACATAATAATGATAATAATTATACAGCAATAATAAAAGTAACTAAATAAAACATAAAGATAACTATACAGTAATAATACAACTAAATAATTAATAACGTACTAACTGTACTATAAATTGAGCCAACAAACCAGTGAAACCATGCAGTGTTTTCATGAGTGTCACAAATTGCGACATTGTATATAACAATAAGATTTTCAGTATACTAGGCTTTATGCAGTCCATTCGTAAATAAGAGTTGTCCGCAAGTCGGATATTCTTAACCTGGGAACTGCCTGTTATTTATGTATTTTACAGTGTGTATGGTACAAAAATATTGTTTTTTTTGTGCAGATTCGGTCTGCTGTATTAGATCCATTCAAAGTTAAGATCTTAGCATCATAGTTTGTACAGTAGAGGATGAGGGCAGCATGTGATATAGAACCTTACAGGATAATGGAGGAGATTCCTTCTGAGTCAAATGACAGTGACATTGCTGATGAATGGAAGACAGAGACAAGCAGCAGTGACAGCATCAGCAGCAGGGAAACTGGGGAGGCGGGAGATACTTTACCGGACAGCACACTAAGAACGAAAGATAAAGAGTTTGGTGGTGGAGAAATGCCTTCTAGGAACAAAACCAAGCGATTTATTTTTGCAGCTTTTCCCTGATGATCTGACAAATTATATAGTGTACAATACAAATATGTATGCACTCCAAAATGGAGGAGAAACGAAGAAGTCTGGCCTTGACAAATAAAGAACGAGGAAAATAATATGGCCATGTTCTATCGCAGATAACCAAGGTCATGAATGTACTGGTTAACAGGTGAAGGTCTTCAGTACCAATGTACTCCTTCACACAGGGTATCAATGGCATAGGCACATGCAGAATTACAGTAAGAGGAGCACAACTGAGTGAACAGTGAAACGGATGCTGTCCACCAGAGTGGACACAGGAATAACTTAATGTTTAAAAAAAAATCATACATAAAATATTTTTTTCATTCCTAAAGAAAAAATTCCTGACCCAAGTTCTTATAATTCACGCATGGAAGGGTTAACGGTGGATTAAATGATGTCACTGTATGTCTGGCAGAGAACCCATCCACTGGGAGAACTTTACTGAGGCATAAATAGATTGAAGCAAAAATTTCTTTACAATGTACTATTTAAATGGTCATTAAACTACGCTGAGAGCCTATAATGGGGAACCTGGATCCCCAGCCCACTCTACGGCTTCAGGATCCCACAGTACATAGAGATGTTGCATGTGCCCATTGCGCGCAGTCAGGAGAAAACAAAAATCTCTTCTGTGTGACAGGCAGAGACATTTTCAGGGGAACTGGGAGACAGAGCCGTCCAATCTACGCCCGAGTGCAATTTGCCACTGAGCCACCCAGTCTACGCCTGAGTGTAATTTGCCGTTATTGAAGTCAAACTATGGGTGGCCAGGTGATGTTAGCTGAAGCCTTTATCTCTTTATCTCCTTCGTCTGGTTCATGTAAAGCACCCCATGCTGCTCTATAGCCTCGCCTGATGCTACTCATGCGTTTTAATACTTGCAATTCTTCCGACAATAAAGCTGGGCTACTGTTTTAATTCCCCGTTTGTAAGAGTCAATTTTATTGTGTGCTCATAAAAAAAAGCAAAATTCATGCACAGAACGCTGACAGTATCCTCTAGGGACGTCTGCTCAGCATCCTGGTAATTATTCTGTGATATTACCTTCATTACTTTGGGTTCCTTTGCAAATGCATTTCTGCTTCCTTGTGAATTTATCGCTGTCCGTCTTTATGGTTCATGAGGACTCTTTGTGACTGTGAGGGGAAAATACACCAAAGCGAGCAAAGGATGTTTAAGATGGTACAAAACAGCCTGCTCACAAAGGCACAGACAGAGGGCTGTCATCGCCCTGCCAGTCCGCTCAAATTCTATCCAGAGCATTACACAGCTGTTTCATCTGAGAGCCCCCTTTGCCTGGCCTGAATCCCACAGAGCTCTGATTGCCCAGAATCAATACGCCACGGGAGCTGTCCAAGGCGACACGGTTCTGAAACACAAGTGATCAGCCAGGATTTTCATACACCTCGGACTACCAATGTGCCAGCAGGTGAGGCCAGCAGGCCTAAACGACATACTGAATCACAAAAGTCCTTTATCTGTGACACTGTAGTGTAGAGGAAGGCTGGAAGATTCAGTCCTGGTGTTGGGGAAGCAGCCTGTTGTCTATGTAGACAAGTGAATGGTTCTCCTATCAGAACCCAGCTGATCTGTTGTTCTCAAGCCAAAGCGAGTGAAATGTGCAGGGGAGTCTGACAGCCACGTCTGGGGCCTGCTGTAATCCCAAGTGCATATCCTGAAAGACAATGATGCATTAGCCCCGAAAAGCGGCCCCTTACAATTTAATCATCCTGCAGTCGAGTGCTTTAAAGACGTTTTCTTTCAGACACGATTGTGGGGCCAGAGGGTGGGGGAGAGTGGGATGCTGCTGTTCGCCAGCTACATGACACGCACCCGACAGGCAGTCGCCTCAGAGTTGGGGGTTGCTGAGTCCCCCTCATTTTGCCGGGTCACGCTGGGTCACACAGCCCTGAGATAAATGCATCAGGGCTGCATCACAGGCACGTGAGGGACCCGTAATGCGATTGCGACGGTCTCCGCAGTTAGGTCACGCTGCTCCACCTCATCGGAATGAGACGGACATACATTTTAATAACAGAAAATCAATTCTGATTATCGAGCCCCTCAGCCTCATTCCGTGAGAGGGATTCAGGATTCCCTTACGGACTGGGTGGAAAAACGTAATGACATCACGTTCACCTGGATGCATCTCTATATCCAGGGTGACTCAGAACGCCGCGCTGCACGACTGGGATAAAGTAATTATCTCACATACTGAAATCTTACTCAGGCACACACATTTATCTCTGGGTCCTCCACAGCGGATACGCAGGAATACACCGTATACCCACTAAGAAAGCTCAGGATTTCTGTATTACTTAAAAATGTGCAAGGAATCAAAGATACGTATCCTTTGGGATAGAAACTTCACAAGTTTATTGTTTTCTCAAACACTGGATTGGGAGTCAGCAAATGCAGCTGCCGAAAATAAAAGAGGAAAAAAACTTTCATATTGTCCAATCAGACAGACCTCCCTTACCTCCTCACTCACCCTGAGCACCAACGAGCACATTTCAGAAACTAGAGTGCATCACATGCGAATGCAGCTCTGATTGGGATTTAAAATGTCACAGAATACCCTCTATTTCAAACTAGATGACACCACTGATCCTCCGGTCCAGAACATCACTGATACAGCAGGGGGAGGAGCACCCTCTTTCGGGCCGATAACACATTACAGGAGCTACCCGTGCTGGGAAGCTCATACACCAGTGAGCGTTTTCCTCGCTCACATGTCAGCATTCGCCTGCAATTTAAGTGCAACTGAGAAATTATCTTTGAGAAAATCACAGGATTTACTTTTTAAATTTTCATCAGCCCTTACGCAGTCTTTTTGGGGGGGGGGGGGGGGGGGGGGGGGGGGGGGGGGGGGGGGGGGGGGGGGGGGGGGGGGGGGGGGGGGGG
>JAODKC010000028.1:16136832-16156906 GCA_026777985.1 Mormyrops attenuatus
CCCCCCCCCCCCCCCCCCCCCCCCCCCCCCCCACAGATGACTGTGACATACTAGCCCCAATCACAAGGTCGTCATGGGCATGCAGGGAGGGAGACCCACTGCTGGGGGGAAAGGTCGGCGGGTGGATAAACATGAGAACTAAGAACATGTAACTTAACCTTATTTACAAAGTCAGCGGCTTTCCTTCAGGACACACAGACCGTGTGTGGTGGGAGAGAAAGGCATCTTGGCCACAAAGCCGTGTGTCTGTGTGTGACAGGGGCTTCTCACTTCACAATCACAATGCAACAAAAATCCACCAAGCAACAGAGACTTTAACTCCCCAGCCTGGTGCTGCCTTTCCAGAAGCTTCCCCAGGAATACAAATGAACCCAGTACTTCAGCCAGTGGGTTCTGAGGACCTGGGAAGGGGGCCACGTCGCCGTCTGTCCAGATCATAGAGAGTCTGCTTAGTTCTGCTTAAAGGTCCCCCCCTTTATCCACACAGCGCTCATTATCACTGCAAGTGGGGGGGCCTTGTGAAGAGAGACCACATCAAAGGCATCGATTCACCCTTCTCTCCTCCCAAGGATCCAGATCGGTTTCCACTCCACGTCGCCGGTGGAGATTACCAAGGCGAGAATTCGTCATCTCTACAAGTCAGCGACTTAAGCAGATGCGTGGGACCCGCGGCGTGTGATCGCTTGAGTCACCACTGCATGGGAAGGGTGAACAACCAAGCCCAGAGCCGCAGAGAGGGCAGCTAATGGGTGGGATTTGTTCTGAGAAGGTTCTGGGATGCTACACACCAGGACGCTCAGAAATCAAATGCAGAAGGCCAGTTGTGGAGAAATATCTGTCAGGAGTGGCATCAAGTACGAAATCGAAACGTACGAAACGTTTAATTTTTCAAAAGGGCTAATTGGAACATTTCCCTGAGGAAATGAATGTGATTGAAATAATGATTAGGGACCAAAAAGATGCTGGGGCCATGCCCTACAAAACCACTGTACAGTACCCTCGACACCTCTAGCCTTATGCCTCTAACAAACTTCTTCAGAAGACATGCAGCTCTATGCATTGTGGGTAAACGTCACAACCTGGATGTTGCTTTAGAGAAAACAAGGACACATCATGACGTAATAGAGGGGTTACTGAGCGGTGCCATGCTGGAAAACAGCCCTACAGAAATCGCTCTCAGAAAAACAGGCGATATGCAAGATCTGAAGAACATCTCCATCCTGAAGCGGCGACAAAAAGCTCTTTGATCGCAGCTTCTTCGCCTCAAATTGTTTATTACAGAGTTCGCCGCGGCTGTCATCAAACACACCAGCCGTTTTGCATCTCCCGCGGCAGATTGCCACGTCATAGCTTATTTCAACATAGACAAGAACCTCTTGCGAGGCAATCTGCTAACCAGTGCTCAACTAAAACATACACAGATAGTGCTACACAGCCCTTCCAAGTCTACGCCGTTATTTGGAATGGAGGCAGCCAATCAGATATCCCAATCTTGCAGCTTGAGAAAGCAAGAGTGAGAAATACCACAGAGAAAAGTTCAATAACTGAAATTCTCCTGCTGCCTCTGTAAGGAGAGATCAATGACAATAAAAGGAGTCCATTAGAGTCTGCGGACATGCCAAACTGAGGCTTCTACTCACTGGGGGTTCTGCAGGCATGGGAGACCCAGCAGAACCCTTCAAAGTCTACGGACAAGTCAAACTGAAGCTCCTTCTCACTGGGGCCTATGGAGGCAGAGGAGACCCAGCAGAACCCTTTCATCTGCTGCAGTATAACTCATCTCAACCTTGTGTTCCTGCTACTGCGCCTGGGTGTGTCTCACGGGACAACACGTTTAATGTTCTTCTGTGGGTTGAGGGCCCATAGTTGCTGGGTCTCATGCTGAAGAAACCCAATGGAAACACCAATAAAAGGAACCCAGGTAGGTCAGAGCTCTCAGATGGGTCTTTCCTCCTCTGCCAGAGCTGTAATTACACACCCGTGAATTATTTGGGATCGCTGTCCCTTAGCGTCCAGTCGAACCCTAACGATAATCCTCAGAGTATCTGAGCAGCTTGATCACAACCTGTTCCACTAGCGATTGAGAGTCTCTCGGCTCCCTGAGACCATGTGCCATTACCCAGCCCACCTGGCCATCCTCTCGTATCCCGCTGCAGCCTTTGATTACACTCGCACCCGTGGCTTCCCCACAGAAACGGCCACATCACAAGCGTCCATCCGTGCATAGTGCGCAATCTGTCCCCGGAGCCTCAGGCTCAGAGGGGGTCGTTTGCGCGATGAATGTGCCGCTGCACACCCGCCCCCCCCACAGCGAACCGTACCTCTCCTCACGCCCGTTATGCAGCCTTCATAAATTACCGCTTCCGTTTATGGTGCCGGCAGGGCGGCCAGACTTGTTGGTTCATTATAGCCCAATTCCCATCTGCGTTTTCATTACCCCGAGCCGGCGAACGCACGGCCTGAGGTGGGCGATTCATATGTTACCCATGGAGGAGCAGAGTGCCCTCCACACACACAAACACACACACACACAAAGCGAGAGAGGCATCCTCAAACGTCCACAGTAGAGTAAGCAGAGTGAGCACTTGAGGCTGTTCAATACGCCCAGCGCCCGATTATTACGGCCAAGGAAAGGCAGCGCTTTCATGTGACCAAAGAGGACCTGCATGTTACGGGGGAGGCCTGCTCTGTGTGTGCCACGGACCCCCCCCCTCCACCCGAGGGGTGTGTATGGAAGTCAGCATGGATTGATGGCAGCCTCGTTCGAGGGCATTAGAGAGCTCTGATGAGACGGTCCTGAGCGTCTGCTTAATCAGCCCAGACAAAGACAAAGGGAGCTTCTCGATTTCCAATTCCGTTCACGTGAGCTAAAGGGTAGGCAAGGCGAATCACTGCTCTGGCTAAATCGCCTTTTCTGAGAGCTCTCAGGTGGTGCTTCGAAAAAAGGTAATTTTTTAGGTAATTTGCAAGCTGACACATGATTGGCCAGTGCCGCTCAGACACAACCCCCCACCCTGCTCATACACCTGATGCTTTTTGGGAAGCTGTCCTTCGCGGCTGAACCTGTGAGGAGGCTCCTTATCACACCGCCACTAATTGGCTCGCCTGCATCATGGCACCGGGCAGGTTCCTGAAGGACCCCCTGATTCCTGCTGGGTATTGATGCTTCCAGGGGGCTGATGCCTACGCCATGTCCAATTAATGAGGCGAGCATGGTAACGGCTCCCACCACCGCGGGCCGTCACGCGGTCACAGCCAAAGACATTCTGCAGCAAGCCGCTCGGTACCGCATTCTCTGAACAGTCAGGACGTGTTTACAGGGGGATCTGAGAGGTGCCTGAATAGTCTCAGGTGTGGCGGTATTGATTTGCCATTTGTATTTCTGAGGTAGGTACATCTGCGGAGGCACAAGTGACATTTTGGTAATGAAACGTCGATATCGCAGGAGCAGAGCACAAAAGGCAATGAAACAACAGGCAGAGCAGCTATGGGAAAAAGCGCTGAAACTTTAACTTTGCAGCTTTCAATTCGGCAGGATTCTGTGCGTTAGGGGAAGGATGAAGTGCTTAGTCTGAGAGCCAATCAGCGTGAGGAGATGGTTCTGCTGGAGGGGGGGGGGGTTCCCATGGCTGCAGTCTCAGCTTGGGCAAAGTGTGCAGAACCATGGCTGTGTCACTCGACGTGTAGCTTCTGTGAAGGTCATGGGGCTTCCCAAAAATGCTGAAGACGACAAACGCTGCGATCACTAGACAAGTATCATGATGCCACGTGTACTGTCACTCCCTCTATGGGCAGGTCAAGACAACTCACCTCACCTCCCCCAAACCTATCCCCCCAAGCAGACGTAAAAAGTGACATTTATTAATTCGTGTTTAAAGTTCACAAATGTAATTATGAAAGAGCAAAGATCCCTGAGCATTAGTCTTGATTCTGATTTATGGCTGTGCGTTTGTTGAAGAGAGTCTCCATCTGGAGACATAAAAGCACCACTGTGTTTGAGCTAAATCATTTAGGCAATAAATCTGATTAAGAGAAGAGAAACAGTGGACAGGGACTGAGCTCACACTCCACACCGCACACGAACTGCAGAGCTCCACCGGCCCGTTACGACACGGGCCCGTTTCTCAGGACCGGGCCATCTATCTTGGACTATCTAGGATCAAAGTCATTCCTCTTGGACCCAAAAACTGCAACAGTGGCTGATCGATCTTCTGAAGGAGCTGCCATGAGTACCATGGAATCACCACATCACACGCAAAAGCTCATATGCAGTTTGGACCCTAACCCTCCATTTTGCAGTGTTAATCCCGTTATTGTTCAGCAATTATGTAGACACTTGCACGGAACTCACTGAAATTGAATTGGCACAAATAACTAATTAATTATTTCCATAAACTAAGGACATGCATGTGAAGGCCTTGGCGAAGCAACGTAATTGATGGATAGAGTCAGATACTGCACAGCACAGCCGGCTGTGATTCAATCACGCTCAGCTTTTCTGCTTACTAAGCCGAGACGTGACGCGAGTTTACGTGCCCGTGACCTTGTGTCTCTGCCGCTCAGCACGGGTGCCTCCGAACGTGCTGTTTGGCCCGCGGAGCGACGGCACCTCCAGGCACGGGGGAATGCATGATTACTGCTTTTTTTTTTTTTTTTTACAGCTTTTTAAGGAGCGTTTCCATTTACGGGCCACGGCTCTGATCGACGGCAGTGGGCGTAACACATTTTCAGCGCCTGACATCACTTGCGGGGGTTCAGGACTAAAAAAGCTGGAATTGGACTGGGGGGGGTAATTTACAGCTTGGGATCGACTGGCTGAGTGTCGAGGCCGGTCGTATTAAACACACTCATGTGTCTACATGCCCACGAGGACACTCCCATTCAAATCAGACACACACACACCTACAGTATAAAGGATGACATCTGAAAGGCAACGTCTGCCCAGGTATTGTGCAGTGAACACTGCAGTCCCAGAAGGGCTGGCTGTACTGGCCCCGCTGACAGGAAAGGTCTCGTACTGTATCACGGACTCGGTAAGGGTGAATTAACTATTCATTGCTGGGATCTCTCGCACAACAAAGATGTTTATTAGAAGAGTCACGTCAAATTGGCCTGAGAGAGAGAGAGCATGACCACTAACTGCCAGAAAGGCTGCTCTGTAGAGCGACTTTCAAATATTTATAACTTTAAACCTGCAAGCCATTTTGGGCCCTTTGCTCAGGGGAGGGGCGACAGAGGCCAATCCTCTCAGTCATTTCCATAACTTGTGGACTGGATCCCATCAGCAGGACAGGACGTGTTAATAGTTTGGGAAAAGTGCCGTCACCACCCAGTGACGCCAGAGAGTCTGAGGGACAGAGGACCGTGTCATCACGGGGTCCTTGTCACCAAAGAGAGCCACGCCACTGCAAATATGGAAGGCGTCCTTCATCTCGACCAAGCCTCTGAGAGGCTGCCCTGCAGTTTTCATCTTGGGATGAAAGGACCCTGCAGATTCCTCATTCAGCCCCCACCCTCGTCTGCTCGCCGAAGAACTGACGGGAGGCAGAGGACCGCGAGGGCAGGAGCTTTTTGAGGTGACCTTATGTGTCAGATGAATATGCAGGGACCACTCCTGGCAAGGCACCCCGCTCGTGATCTGGAGGGCGTGCTGCGAGAGCTGTTTGCCTGCCCTGGGACAGGGGCTGCAAGCTGGCGGAGCAGACAAAGGAAGTCTAGTATTTATACACCTGTTACCTTTGAATAAAGTTTCAAGGACCTTCCACTAAAGGCAAGAGGTGAATTGGGGAAAAGGGAGCAGATCCTCTGCAGGAGCGCGAAAAAGGATCCGAAATCCAGCTCTGTGTGATCAGACTGCTGTGCATAAATGACCGTAGTGCGAGAAAGAGGAGCGGCTTCTCCAGCCTGCAGAAGAACACACAACATGACTGCATATGTAGGTTCCCCCATGAAGAAGCCCTGCAATCTTCCCCCACAAAGCAGCACATTACAGTCAATCCATCCAGCTGAAAACCTTCCCTCATTATGCCTCTGGGTATTAATGAAGCATGTCTGACCATCGTATCCATGGGTACAATGAGGATCCGCTTCCAGGACTCCCTCACACGCCTCATGCCCTTTAAAGCCCCCCCTTCACATGAGCACTGATGCCCAAACAATAATCATCCGCCATGTCGTGACAGTGGTCTCAGACGTGGGAGTGGTGAACTCACACCCAACAGCAGCTTCATCATTGCGTCGTTCTCGCCAATATATATGGATATTAGGGGAAGATTTATGACCAGAATTTGCGGAATGAGGCAACCGTGCAGCAAATTGGTTATGAAATATCGGCACACTGATGAGCCATTACCGTTGGCAGCCAACGGGATGATGAAACGATTCGCGCTGCGCCGAAAGGGCCGCAAACTAATTAGCTGCCTAATGGTGTCTTTATAACCTGGCTGTTTCGAGCAGAGATGGGCGCCGAACTGCCGAGGACCCCCCCCTCCCCAGCACCTCCGTTTTCTGGACTTCCAGTGCTCCAGCTGCTGGGAACCGGTCAGACATATCACGCTCGATGTTCAAAGGGCCTATCTCCAAAAAAAAAACAGAAACAAAGAATAAATAAAGTGTAGTTTTAGTCCAATTAAAAATGTCTACCAGACAAAGGATCACAGGAACCCGGTCGGTGTGGGGGGATTTATAAACAGAAATGGGACACTCCATTTGCTCAGCTGTTCCTTATCAATCTGCCACTTTGACAGGGGAAGCGGAGCGTCCATCATGGCAGTTAGTTTTTCTGGATGTGATCTTCTCCTCCTACTCCAGCTCTGATCTGAGAAGGTGCCTCTTTGGGAGCTAAACGACCACATTCCAGGTGAGGTGGCTTTGTCTCCCCTCTCCGGACGCCACTTCACCACCCGCCATCGGCTGTCCCACCTTAACCCCGAAACTCTCACCACCCACCATCAGCTGTCCCACCTTAACCCCGAAACTCTTGCCACCCACCATCGGCTGTCCCACCTTAACCCCCAAACTCTCACCACCCGCCATCGGCTCTCCCACCTTAACCCGAAACTTTCACCAACAGCCACTCGATCTTCCCTGGCATGCCCCCCCCCAACACCCCATCCTTCCGATCCCACCCCTCAGCCATGTTTGCTCCGCATTCCGCAGCCACCATGGGTGATCGATGGTCCTCTTCATTGTTCTGACTTGCTTAGAAAGAGTCGGGACAGACAACCTGTCCAAGTGCCTTATGGAAGTACCCCCCCCACCGGCTCTGCCAGCAGGGTCTAGCGGTTCTCATGCCCAGCTTATGAAGTGGCTTCAGTTCTCCCCTTTAAGTGCCCATGAACCCCAGGCTCTCACGGTCATTGTAGTCTTGGGCCCTCACACGGGCTGGTGGATGGTTCATCTGCATAACGGTACATTCATGGGAGAGGTTGTGAACAGGACCCCCTATAATACACTGGCCAAAAGGATCTTCCCCCACATTACACATGAATCTGAACGGCGCTGATCTACTCATCGCACATCGTCTGTGATCAGACTAACTAAAGACTTTTCGCTCCATTCAGGGGAATCGGCACAGAACACTTTGCCTGTGTCAGCGTAATGAACCTGCGCTGTTCCCCCGCCTGCCCGGCCCCGGTTTGTTCTTCATGTCAAAGCAGCGGAGGGGATGAGATAATAAACTCTGCGAATGATTTATAGCTGAGCAGGACCATGGTGCCGTCAGTGTGCTGAAAGTCTTTTACATTCCGCTTTTCCTCTTAATTGAAGCAGTCATCGAGTGTAGCTCTCCGTCTCTCTCTCTACTGCATTAAAGGGGGGGGGGGCGTTGACACAAAGAAAACACGGTATTATATGGTTATTATCTTTGGAAATCAGATTGGGGGAGGGGTTACAAAAGCAGGCTTCACACGCCGCTGCCGACCTCAGGGCTCGACTCGGGGTCACGGTAAGAGCACTCCCGATGGCCGCAGCAACAGCTGACGACTCCTCGTCCCAACAGGAGCCACCCTGTGCTGCCATTTCTGCAAACTAAGCCCCGCAGGGTTTGCTTTCCATCACAATGCAGGCAGCGTCAGTACCGCTTATCCATCAGGGCCCTGGGCCAGCGGCTCCTTAGCGACCGACCTTTGGTGTCCAAGACCCCTCCGCCACAGGCCATTCCCATGTCGAGGAGGGGGTGCAGAAATCATATTGACCTGTGGAGTGAGGGCTTTGGAGCCCCCCCCCCCCCCCCACTGCTTGACGGACGCCACCCCAGGCCACGCTTTGACGAGCCCCAATTCGTTTGCATAATCGATCGCTTTCTTGTTTTCTTGTCTTTTTGAAAGAACACTCCTTCCAAGACGGGGATTGGATTGTTGCGGGGGGGGGGGGGTCAGGCTGTGCAAGTCTCCTCACTCTGGGTCTGTCAGACACAGGCACACACCCCCCAGGGCCCGTTACAATGGACTGGGTCCTGCATGCTGCTCTGGGGATGCCAGCACACTGAATGAAAGGGGCTGTGTCTTTGGCCACATAAATTTGCCACTTGTTGGTGCACTGCCATCGAGGAGTCCAGCACAGCCAGTGAGCCCAGTGAGCCTGTACCCAAGACCCTAGTGTACCACAGAATATAGTGCCTGTCCCAAATGGAGGCAGCATGGGGAGGAGGGGTGGTGGGACACACCCCTGCAGGATGGACAGGATGGACCCACAGTGGACTGACTCCTGACATGTGATCAGAACTGACAGCCCCTGTGCGAAATTCATCCCCAAAGATTAGAAAAGCAATTCTGGTTGTCCGATGAGCTGGGGGGTAGGGGTGTGAAGGTGTGACACCCCAGAAAAGCATCTGGAGGGGGGGGGTGTGCATCATTGAGCCTGTTGTCTTGAACATCTCCGAATAAATCAGGAGGCGGCTGTGGGTGGCGTCAGGTAGTGCTGGTCGTCATTAAGACGTCCCCATAAAATGCCCCACAGCCCATGATTAAACTGTCAGAATATGAAATGGCGAGAGTCAGATGGGGGTGGGGGGGGTGTCTGACAGCCCAGATCTGCCAGCGGGGGGATGCAGTCTTACGCAATTCAGCTGTGGCGGCACCGTCATCCCTCTGCAGTGACAGAGTCCATCCTGAAGGTGCCCTGAAGTCCGCAGCCTGTCTGCAATGGGGGGGTCAAGTTACAGTATAATGTCCCGTTTTGGTTCAGGAGCAACAGCACCTGGACCAAAAATGAGAGTCAGCCAGGCCTGACTGCAGCTGGCCACCTGCGCGCTTATGGAAGACTGGAGCCCCCAAAGGGTGTGGGGGGCGCGGGCCAGAGTGCAGCTCACCTAACAGGGAACAGCATATGGGGGGGGGGGGATAGTCCTGCTTGCTGAGCCTAGACTCCCTCCATACCACACAGCCAGAACCTGACACCCTCCGTGCCCCCTCCCGGCCACTGGTTCTAAACACAAAGCTTCCGCTAAATCACATTCTCATAAACACAGCAGCCACAGCTCAAAACAAATCAATAGAGACTCACATCTCGCTCTCTGTGCTCTACACCGCCAGCTGAATTATTACTGTTGTTTCAGTTTAAATGCATAAAAAATTGGACACGCTGACAACAGGCAGCCACCAAACATAAATAACCAAGGCATCTTCCCCACTGCCCGACTCCACGGTGAGGCCCCGCCTCAGCATGCAGACTGGGGTATGTGTCGGGGGGGGGGGGGGGCAGTAGGGGCACAAACCGATCCCCCCCGCCCTAAAAACAGTGCTGTAATAAACCCGGCATTATATAAGGCGAACACCAGAGCTCTCCATCAGATCCATGATGGCAAACATGGCCGACGTCGTTCAGCGGCTCTAATGGGCTCGCCTCATCGGGAAATTGGATTTTTACGATTCCATCCCTGACCGAATGGCTCTGTAGTGCAGCAGCCAGGGATGGCATGTCGCAGTGCTTCCCTATCATCCTCGGAATGCCCCCCGGTGACCTTTCCCAAATCCCTCACCATGATTCAGAGTCGCAGCCGGGGGCCACGTGTCACTCTGGGGTTTATCCTTCACCCCAATGGGAAACAGCCCTGAAGGTGCGACACTGGCAGTAGAGGTGCTCCTCGGCACTGAGCAGCCTGGCCTCAATGCACAGGGACATAAATAGCCCCCACTGCCCCCCCCCCACAGGGGTCCCAGTGCCCTTTTCACAGCCGCTACTTGTCTGCCAGAGCCCCCGGTAAAACAGCCCTTGCGACACCATTACCTGCTTTTGCCAGCGAAACAGCAAAACATCATTACATGTGAGGGCCGGCGGTCAGAACGCAGCACGGCGGCAACTAAGGCAGTCCACCCCTGGCCGCCCAAACAGTCACGGCAAAGCTGCCGCTCCCCCCCAACCCCACTGACAGGTTATTATGTTCTTGAAGGAAGCATTTCATTCGCCTCCTACTGGCCGACGATGGCAGAGTGACGGTTGTGTCTGGGATGATTACAGCGGCGACCCGGTGGCACCTGTCAGGCGTCTGAGGCTGAGCGGGCCCTCACCGGTGACGCAGTGGCATCATTTCAAAGGCCCGTTAAATAAAGACGACACTGCTCCATGCGGATTAAGCATACGGGAAAGAGGGAGGCAAGGATGCTGCTGGATTCACATTAAAGCAGCTTGTTACCGCAGACAAAGAGCACCCATTGCAATGTGGACGCCTGTATCTATGGCTGTGTCCCAATTCAGGGGCTGTGTTCTTCGAAGGCTGCATTGAAGACTGAATGTGTCACGGCGCCACGACAAGGCCATCCCATTTTGAAGGCTCCTTCAAACGCAGCCAGGAAATGTGTCCTTTTACCGTACTGTGGCAGTACGGCACCCGGCGGATCCTTTGCAGTCCAACATATCCCAAGCTTCATGGCATGAATTCTTAGAGAAGCTTCGAAGGACGCAGCTTACAAAGGCTACACAGTCTACAACCTTCAAAGGATGCAGTCCCTGAATTTGGACAGAGCCTGTGTGTGTCTGTGTGTATCTGTGTCAATGAGTGCCTGTCTGTGACTTTCTGGGCCTGGCTGTGACTTTCTGTGTCTGTCTGCATCTGCCTGTGACTTTCTGTGTCTGCCTGCATCTGTCTGTGCCTGTGACTGCTTGTGTCTGTCTGTCTGCCTGTGGCATTTCCCTGCAGCTCCTCCCCCTACCCCCCTGTAAACACCCACCCTGTTCCCCAGGGTCCAGAACCTGCTGCTCTCCATGGGCCACTGCATGACTGAGGCTCCTGGTATCTTCAGAAAATGCACGGACGAGAGCAGAGAGGCGACCACGCCCATCGCCTGCCGCCGCCCCTGCACTTCCACTCTGCTGCCGGGGCCTGCCTTCGCTAATGACAGGTCTGCCATTCCCGCCATTCCCACCTCCTGAACAGGAATGGCCAGCACCGGGCTCTGTAATCATACAACCTCAGACGAATTTTATGACCGCACCCGTCACCCATCTGACAGCAGCAGGCGAATCCGCAGGAAGACCCAGTTGTCCTGGAGAGGAGCGATCAGCAAGGGGCTTGTGTGGGGGTGGGTCCTGAGGGGTATGTGGAATCCTGGGGCACTGCTGAGCACCCTATAGTGTGCAACAAGGGGGCTGTGAACAATAAAAGTACGCTGACTTTAGACAGGACAATGTCCATTAATGTTTGTTTTATTTAAACTGAAATGAAAATTTATTTTTGATGACATAACTATGGGACTTTAACACATAATCAGATAAAACTGGGTCATATTATACAAAGCCTCTGAGGTAATCACCCAGACTCACAGGCTCCTCTGCCACATGAACCAAGGTCAATGTGGCAAGAAAACACCAACCTTGTGTCCTGGGGAAGAATAAAAAAACACTCTATAATCTCAGGCTGTTGAAATGAGGTGTGATCTTTGCAGGATTAGCTAGATTCAAGATTCAAGATTCAAAGAGCTTTATTAATCCCAAAGGGAAATCGCTTTGACTTGGTTATACCGTTGCTCTGATTAATATAATAGGAAGAAAGGAAATAGAGTTAGAATGAGTTAGGGCTTTGGATAAAGGCAACAGGTAAGAATGCTTTAAAACAGTGTCTCCCAAATCCACATTTTTGCTCCTTGTCAGCTCCTTGTCAGTTTCTGCAAAAACGTGGACTGTCTGTAGGTCCCCAAGGACCAAATTGGGAAACACAGCTTTAAAAAAAAAAACCCCTGTGTGACACCCCTTAGGGTCACTAGGGGGTGTTGCACTGTGGAGTTCATAGTCTCCGAGCATGCTGAGGCAGAGCACATACGAGGTCCCACACAGGGAGTTTCAGGCTCATCTGAGAGATGAAGCTTAACAGACCCCATAGAAGAGTGGTAGAGATGCACATCGCGTACAAACCTGCTTTCTCCGCTCTGAGAAGCCCTAGGATCTCTCTGCAGGCTGATGTGAGAAGCCTGAGCAGAACTAAGTCACGCTAGCACTGAGCGGCTGCACGCTATGGACAGGCTGACCCGGGCCGCGAAGCACAAAGGGGAGGGGCTACCTGAGCAGTCAGATGTTTAGTGGAATGGAGCAGCCCCCTAGTTCAGGTTTCGACATGCATCCTATGAAGGCCCCAGAAACGCATTAAGCGTATCTGCTGTAGGGGTTGCATGATTCAGATTTTTTAAAGTCGACAGTTATGTCATGACACTCAAGTCGATGTCAACTAATGACGTCATTAATAAACCCATGTGAGGAGGGAATGCTTTGCAACAAGCGACAATCTGTATCGGCAAAACTTACTGCAGATGTTGACAACAGGCGGCTCATACGCATATCTTTTACGGGGAACAGAATCAAGTAGAAACAACAACAGACTGCAACTCCGCACCAACAATTTATGCAACAGTAACACTTGCATGCTACAACTTCCATTTAAGTGTGAAAGAAGAAAGATTGAAATGTTGGTATAACACTTGGGGAGGAAAGCCGAACTCACAAGCCGGCTCTACGCTGACATATGGTCGGGAACTTTGGTAGCTCCTGGGCACTTTTGTTTCGCTTTCCCACTTCTTAACAGGAACCTTGACCTTTATGCTAAATAAGCATGTAATTTCATACGAGACTGCAGTGCCACCCCAAGATAATGGAGAATAGATAAGTTGTTTTGTTAATTATTTGTTAGTTACTGGGAGGATTGATCGCGATCAAAACGGGATGGAGGCTTGTATTTATATGACCCGCAACATGTTTATAACTCATCGTTAAATCTGGCCAACGCATCGATCCTTCATTTTCCACAGAAATGACACAACGTTATTCTACTAATAGACCTAAGCACTGGCAAGTTTCAACACCGGCAGCGGTGATATTATATATTATATAGCTAGTACATTGGTTATCGACCAGATTATTCAAGGCAGAAATATGGAGACGGAGCCAAAAATGTATTAATTGATGCATTAAATATAACTGAAGTACACAAATAAATCTGCTCAATTTTTGCTCCAATACTTATATCTCAGTTCACTACACTTCCATGTAACTGGTATTCTCTTAGACATACATGTTGTTAGTGTCATAATCACATGATCAGCAATTACTCGATGTCAAGGTGAAATAGTCATTGCAGAGCAGTAAAGTTGACTTGTTGACTGGTCTGTTCAGCCCCTAGTCTATGGGAGCCTGACCGCCATGTAAACATTAGCAGATGATGAAACCTCCAGACCTCAGGGCGCATCACGACGGGTTTCATTTATCGCTGATGCTGTGCTGTCCGAAGGAGTAGCAAAGCAAAAGACACCCAAATAGGTTCTTCTGTACACAAAGAAGCCTCATCTTGACCGCTTGTGCCATGATGCATCAGGAGAATAAACCGCCGCCCTGGGGAGACATTCTCACACACAGGCGATGGTGGCTACTCAGTTCCGTCAGAGATATAAATGATCTATTCCACACCGATTCATGCGTCTCTCTGGATGGATTATGCAGGACATCGGGAAGGTCGCAGAAGCATTTTTGCCTGTGTGTGTGTAGCAGAGTGACAACACAGAAAGACAAAATGCATGAGCGCCAGCCAACACTCACAATCACACCGAAATTCTCGGACATCGGAAATGTGTCTCAATAGGATACGAGAGCAAAGGATTTCACAAAATGTGTTGTTATATGAAAAATGAGCAAAAAATCTGAAGAGTCGTCATACTACAAGATACGAGATTACACTCTGAGTGCTGCAACCACACATCAGGTGACGCCCTGCTGATACACCCTAGGGTGAGCTACTTAAAATAAAATATCGGGCACTGTGAATAGACGGGCTGTCCTTTGGGATGAAAGTGTCTGACTCCCCGTTCCCCTTCACCAGCCAATGAGGTGGTACCCTCCAGCTGTTAATCGCTTGTCACAGGATGACTCAAATTACACAGAAACAGCTCCCCTCAATTTCCCATCACCCCCGAAGATTCCTGACACCCCGTACCTCCCCCAAGCCCAACCCAAGGTCACCCCTTTCATCTAGTCACCGACCACGACCTTACAGGACATCATTTTCAGGAAGACAGCCCCGAGACTCAGATGGCACCAGAACCTGTAGATTGCCCAGCGCCCACCCCCACCGGGGCATGCAGACACCCATCAGCATATTTTCAGAGAGGTGAAAAGCGGTGCACCATGCCAGTTCAAAATAACACATGAAAAATGATTGTCTGAACTCAGTTAGCAAGAAGAAAGATTTAACAGACTGAAGTGTGGATCAACCCATAGCTCACTTATAAACTACTTAATTCAAAAAATCGTTTATTCTGAACAATCCATCACCACAGTATTGTCAGTATATATCCCCATAACGGCAGAACATGCACTTGATTGGATTTCAAACGGATTGCTTTTAAAACGCCATCCAGAGTCAGTAACGGAAGATTAAGACGCGTCAATACCCAACAGACCGCCACATATGACTGACAGGTAAAATGTACAAGAACAAGGACAGAGTCATGTGACATGGAGTGTAGAAGTAAGGAACCACTGGCGAGCAGCCCCCCCCCGACAATAACTTATGTATAACTAATGACTCTGTTAGTGAGGGTGGGGGCATCACAATCACGAATGGGATCCTAACATCACTCGCTAAGCATGTCCCGGCTCATGTGTCGACAGCCTGCCAAAAACACCATGATTATCACGACAGAACAGAGAAACAGACACAACTAAGGCAACAGGGCTACAGCGACTTCCTGTCTGCAAGCTTTGCAGCTGGCTTTTCATCCTGAATTACTGTACAGTGAATTACGGTGACTCCTTTCACCGCACGTTCACCACCAACACGCACACAAGCACGGTTGTATAAATTTTCATTGCATGATCATGGCGGGAGAGGTGAATGAGGTTTGGTCGGATGAGTGAAAGGCCCCCATTTGCAGGTCAGGATCCCGGAAATGTCTGTATCTGGCTCCTGCACAGACACCGGAAACACAGCATGCCACCACTTAGGGAGAAACAAGAAAATACACATATATGTATAGTATATATTAAAAAGAAGCGGAAATTAAAAACGGATGTGCATTGAGAATGCACAGATTTAGCAGGTATTAAATGGAGGTGACCTTTAATGTCAGCACATCCAGACTCCCAGCACACTGCACGGGCGTGTGGATGGCCGGCTGGAGACACGCCAACCGGAAGCTGAAGCGGGAGATTAACGAAACGCCACGAAGGTCGTCATTTTAACGACGGCGGGCACCTCGATCATTACCGCGATCTGGTCGTCTCGTTAAGCAGGAGGCCCCGATCCTTAATTATGACCATCCCATAATGATTTTCATCACCATTATAAAAATCAATTACAGTTCTAATTCTGCGGCCTACGTGAAACGGCAAAGCGACTGTTGTTTTTCCCTTCAGAAAAGGCCGGGCTGTTTAATGGTCTTAAAAATGGATAACCTGTTAAGTGAATTTGTTGTGGGACAGTCATCATTCCGATGACAGATTCTGCAAATGCTTCCCAGGGGACACAGGGGGTTATTAATTCTGTGAACTCCAGCAGTGACATACCGTAAAAACAGTCTCTTACAAGGTATTACAATCTTTCACTATTACTGCAGCTATAACCAACGTGACCTCTGTAACCTGAGCGAATCCTACGCTATGTACCTGCCAGTGCACCCACAGTAAAAAGAAATCATCCCCCTGTTTTTGGTCATTAGTCATAATCCTTGTAAAAGTACATATCGTCCATCTCGAGGGTGATTTCCAGGGCAGGAGGTTCTCAGGACCCAAAGAGCCGTCCACCAAATGCCTCAAAATGTCATTATATTTACAAAAAGAGTTTTTTTTTCTCACGAAAGCTCTGAGATGCCTGCAATCCTGGCCAATGTCCTTCAAGTGAGTCCTGGTGGCCGAATACACCATAACAACTTTTAGAAGATAGCAAGCATGAAGAAACCAGTTGAAATGTTCATCTGTAATGGCAGGTAGGGGTGGAAGAACTGTAGAGTCTGCAGAGTTGAGGGCTCTCCCACGTTGACAGGAGAGATCCAGTGACGGCATGGGAAGGCATCCCTCACCTGACCTTCAGCATACACCATCCAGCTGTGGCTCACGGCACCCCATGCGGTCGGCCATTTCAGCATCGGTGGACGGGACCCCCCCCCACTAATCATCTGCAACCTTCCCAGCTTTCCCCAATTCTTGACTCCCCTGACACCCTCATCTGGTGGGAAAGACCAGCCCAGTCATGACTCTGCTTCTCTCCTTAAAACTGGTTTAGAGGAGAGGCAAACATACAACAGGCTGCGTGTAGAAAAGCAGAATGGGATGCAAATTCATCAACTTCATGGGGAAACCACTGAACACAGGTGCTGTTTACATAGTAACTCTGCGCGACGAGAAGATAAAGCAGCAGCCATATAGGAGGAGAAAGCTGCTGACAGAGACCTTCGGGGCTTATTTAGGAGTCTGTCCGTGTGCTTAAATGTCAGCCGTGCATAAACGCCTCCCAATTAGGACCGCGAAGGAGCAGTGGGCACAACGCTACAGGTCAGGCTGCGTCCGCTAGCAGCTCCCTGAGGTGACAGGCAGTGACAGACATGGGAGAATGAGGAGGACGTGAGGCCATCAAAGCCAGCTGCTATGGTGGTTTCTGGTGCTGGCCCGCCACGCCAGTCCTGAAAAGCGCAACTCATCCTTGCAGGTAGCCAATGGGACAGAAATGAGTGGAACTACTAACAGCGAAACACAGCCACGTGTCCTCACATCCCCCAAGTGTGAGGAGGACATCTCCAGCGGATCCCATATGACGCCATGACTGCTGCACTGTCTTCATTATCATCACTGTCATCATCAGCAGCACCATAACAATAAGCCCAAATTACCAGCGATTTGCACAAAGCTAATGCAACAAATCATACTGAGCTCTTGCAAAACTGTATCCCGAGGGTCCAGAATCGGTTCAGGGAGCAATTTTCCCTACTGGTTTTGTTAACTGCTAGGCCGACCCGACTCACATCCTGGCATGCATGGACTGCCCCAGGAAAACGGAGAGTCCATCGCAGGTGTAAGGGCTGGTGCAGAATGCTGTAACAGCTTCAAATCTGTGGCAGGGATCAGAAGGGCCACTTGTTAATTTGAAGAGGGCCAAATCCAAATATTATTCCTTACATTGGCAATGGATTGCTGGGTGGGGCAATGGAGCAGTTAGGTCATGCGGGGAGGTGGGTCAAAAAATGCAAATGAGGTCTCTGTGCAGAGGATCCAGAGGCTAATTGTGCCCATTAACATAAAACAACCCCCAAGTCCTCTAGGCACACGATGGGGAGCTAGAGTGGGGAGAGGCTCAAATCCCAACCCAATTACTACCCGTGACAGCACCAGCGAACCGCACCAGTGAACCGCAGACGGGGAAAGGCCTGCACAGGCTCCCAGCATAGGTCCCCTCTGACCCAAATGAATAACACCCTCTGGCAGTCAGCCCGGCAGATGCACACCAAAAAGAGGCCACAGGTGTCATCATGGCATTATGGGTAACGTCCGGTTTGGCACAAATCAGGGCCTTGACAGCGGTCCCACTCGCTCTCCAGATGGGCACTGATTATTGAGTTATGTTTGATTTTTATGATCTAATGAAATCATGTGGACAGATGTGCTTTGGCTGAAGCCGGCCAAGGCCCTGTGGCATGCATCTCAAAGAGCAGTCGGCACCCCCTGGACGGCCGGCTGCTGCGGCCTCCCGACTCTCTGCCTCCAGGACACTGTAAAACTCTCTCCCTGATAATTAGCCCATCACATCTGTTCACGGCCCCAGGACCTGCCGGTGCTCTCCCGTGGGCTGGCTGCACCATGGGGATGCCCCGCCCACATACGGCCAGCCTCCCACCTCCTGCGAGCCCCCTGCGTCTGTGGGTGGCAGCCAGTAATAATATTGCAGACCTTGCCTGTCCCATTAAAGAAACATTTATGAGCCCAAATTGGGATTGTCCTGCTCAAAAACATGGCTGCTCCCTGTCTTCACGACAGTTCACGCCTTCCTCAGAAGAGCCTCGACCCAGAGTTGGGAGATGACACTGAAGGAGAGACACCTGCCGTTTCCATAGAAACCGAGGGCACCTTCCTGCCCCCCACACAAGGTGACCTGGAAGCTGGGCCAGCAGACAGCTTGTTTACGGAGCAGTCGTAAAGGTGTCGGCCCGCCAGGCGGCAAGGCCTTGCTCGTGTTTGAATTGCTTTGCTTATCTGGGCCCCCGCTAACGGCGCTGCAGTCATCAGGGCTAATAAGCAGCGGATACATAAAAGTGTCATGGGCCCTCGCACCTAGACAGGGTGATGAGTGGGGCCCCGCGCCAGCCAGGGGATAAAGTGCTAACACCCACCGGCCATTCCCAAGATTCTCTAGGGCCCAGGCCAGATCAGATAAGAGGCCACGTCTCCCGCACCATCCGCAGATGCATATCCACCCCCCCCCCCATGCTCATGAATCCTATTGTGAGGGAACCAATCTGGCTGTGGGACACAGATAATAACGTCAGGGTAAATGCTTTTTGCTCTGACAGAACAATAGGCCTGCGCCTGTCATCTTAAAAAGGTCCCGGCTTGGCCCAGCACCGCGGGCTTCAACGTTTGCAGCGGCTTAGCCATCTCACATGTGACCTACTGCGACGCCTCAGTGGGGGGCAGGACAGCACTGAAAAATGTGAAGTGTGACAGCCAGGGAGCTGCTGGACGAGCTCTTCCTCCCGCTGCACAGAAGCTTGCTGATCAGAGTATGGTAGATCGTGCTGACAGTCTATTCACCTGCAGGCTGCATTCCCCAGTGCCTGTTGTTAGCTTCTTCCCTGCTGGAATCAAACTCAGTGAAAAACAGCCACCACCAGGAAGGCCAGCTCACGTGGCCCACAGCTCTGACCTCAACAATTGTTTCAGCCAATTATTTTACAGGGTTTCCATGCACCTTGTCCCATTTGTATGGAAATGAGTTAGGGGGCGGCGCTGAGCTGGAATAAACAGGACCTTCACTAATGCCATCGACGGCAATCTAAACTCGTTAGACTGAGCAAACAAAGCATTAGAAAAGAACACCTCAGGAGTTTGGCTTCAGCACAGAATCCCAAACATATGAGAGCCAAAGGCTCAGGTGCCCCCGAGGTGCGAAAAGACAGGGGGCGCCCTGTGGGCCTATTAGCCTCTGAAACTAAACGGTTTCGCGTTCAGTGGTCCCATGTCAGCCGCTTGCCGGCTGAGAGTGGCTGCAGATGAGCAGAGGCAATACAGAAGCAGGATGAGAGAGGCTGGGGCTGCGCTCAGGCTATGGGACTGGCATGGCTAGACTGGGATGCAGAGACATACAGACAGAGGCTCCTTCACTAGGGCAGAAACACGGAAATTTAGCTGGCATCACCCACAAGATCTAAGCTTGCCGCTTAACTGTCGCCAATCAGAACGGGGCAATTTCACTGAGAGTGCCATAAACTGAATGCTTAACACACAGTAGGTACAATGGCTTTAATGTAAAAGCCATGCATGGACAGAAATGAGGGGGCGATTTCTTCCAGAGATCTCCGCTCAGAGGCCCCCCCCCCCCCCCCGGGGCGGGGGGGCCCCGCGGGGGCCCACCAGGGGGGGGGGGTGTATTGGTGTGGTGTGGGGGGGG
>JAODKC010000028.1:16162120-16173420 GCA_026777985.1 Mormyrops attenuatus
CCCCCCCCCCCCCCCCCCCCCCCCCCCCCCCCCCCCCCCCCCCCCCCCCCCCCCCCCGCCCCCCCCCCCTGAGGCAGCCTCACAAGATGCATCTGGTGAATGCTGTCCTGAATTAAAGGGCAAAGAGCAACGTACGGAGATGTCAGGGTGGACGAGAACATTTTGGGGTGGGGGGGTGACATTCATCCGTTCTGCGGCACTCCAGGGCCGTAACAAATGTAACATCATGGCAAAGCGAAGAGTGCAGAAATGATCCCCGGATCTGCTGCTTATGATTATCTGCCGCCCAGCGAATCCTGCTGTTGTACCCCTGAAGAAGGCAGCGTAACAATGTTGCATCTTCCTCACTAAACATGGTTAAGACCACTGGGCAGATTGTTTTGGTTCAGCCAGCCAAGCAGATAGGTAACAAGGAAAGCTAAAAAAAAAAAAAAGGGCACTCACTTTTTTGTGTATCCCTGTGACCCCCACAGGAGGCACATTCTGACAAACTGCTGTGGTTCCACGAGGTCTACAGGGCTGATCCTGAAGTCACCTTTTGCCCTTTGGATACAGGCCGTGAACCTAATTGGGACGGGGGGGTAACAGCATGTCAATAACCTGAGTCCTGCTTGTTTCACCCTTTCTTCACCCCTCCCTGGCACCCAGCCTCCCTGGTGACCCGTGCATCAGCAGTGCAGGCCTGTCACCCCTTGACCCCGTGACGATATGCACACTTCCGCCACCCTGGCATTCGTCTGTGTCACTCTTTAACTTCAGCTCACTCCGTTAAATTCCTGGCTGATTTAACAGGTCTGCAGGGCACGTGCCAGACCAGCAGGTGGTATTGATTATTCTGGGGTAACGTGGCTGATGACCACACCCAACCTCAGCCAAGGGCCAGGATGAGGAACTACTCTGGTTGTCAGTTGTACCTCCTCAAATCCAGGGCCAATTACTTTAACAGAAGAGCATCAATCCACTTGTTTAGAGTATGTGTGGGTTATTCAGGTCATTCCAGTAAATATCAATATAAAAACAGCCAACTGCTGCAATTTCAAGGTATGAAAGAGGGCAGGACTGATTCCCACAGAGAAATAGGAGAATCCTGTCTGCACAGCAACACCTTCGCATCTCGCACTGCACGAGTCTCCCATCGGCTGACATGCTGCACATCCAACCTCCACATCGGTGGAAATTACATAGGTGCTGAGATACAACTGCCTGACAAACAATGGCCAAGCGCTGCTGATGTAAAGCACTCAAAATGCAACCCTGCCTCTCAGCCTGCCTGTGAACGACATGCCGGTATCTCACTCCACATGTCTGGCGTTTTGGCAAGCTATACAAGGACAGGTAACACCCGAACACTCCCACAAGCTGGAACTGCAACCCAGCCTGAATTAAGGGTACTCCCTCGGACCGTACGAGACCTTTCCAAAAAAACAAGTCACGTAACCAGTTCAGTGGTTCCCAATCACAACCGTAGACCAGCTGGTATTCCGATAGGCTGCAAAATGCTGGGGGTCTGGAGGAGGGGCTGGATCATTTCAAGCCACATCTTTCTGAAGATGCCGGATGTTGCACGTTTTTTATATCTTTAAAAAGAAACGGTTAAACTTATAAAACGGGGTCGCCGATCGATCTGGCGGGTGGTCGGTAAACTACCACCAGCATCACCTCCTCCCCCCAACCTCCAGCCCCCCCTGCTGGCACAGCAAGTTTAACTGCATCTAGAAATACCAATAATAAAGGAAAGTTGGCAAAAGAATAAGTTAGCAGCAAGCAAACAAGCTATAATGTTGATGATATTTTCATTATTTTCCATTCTGTAGTCATCAAATGTTTGGAGCCCCTACTCTATTAACGTATAAATAAATGAATACATACATAAATAAAGAAAATGGACAAATAAACAGTGAGTATGGATCGTTTCGGCATTTGAGAACGACACATAACAAAATAGGCTGTCCATACAAAGGATGCTTAGAAATAACGAATTAAACAGCTCTCACACAAATATCCCTGCCTCACAACTAGACCTGATCACCAGGTACAATAGAGTCCATTTGGTCCAACGTGCCTAACGACTATTAGAAAGCTCACCGCTCTCCATCATTTAATGACCTATTGGAAATCTTTAAGCAACCGCAGCCCGATAAATTCTGCAGTGTCACTGAACCTTTGTCACGTGGCAAAGATGCATTGCTGTCGTTTTAGGGGTCCTGCTGTCATTAAGGCTCTGTTGTGTTGACTGTGGTGTAAACTCCCCACATCTGAACTGGGGCAGCATGGTCCGGTAGCCTGGATGCCAGTTAATGACAGCACAACATCTTGGGTGTAACTGGAGATAAATGACTGAGGAGACTCTACAAGACATTGTAAGGGATATCTAATTGGAGTCAATGAGCTGCATCCGTCAACAGTGCCCAAGCAAGCACGTCTACGTCACGACAGTGTCAACCTCGCTTCTGTAATCAAGCTCACACTTGGATCAATATTTACAGGATTAACGAACGTATTTACTCATAACATACCGTAATGAATGGGTGACACACAGAATTACCAGAGCATTAGCTGTGTCCGTTAGATGCCGGTGCTGAGGTGATTGGGGTGATGGATGCCAGCCTTTCCAATTCCTGCACCTCACTGTAGGGCTTGTGGGGTTAAAGTCTTTCTAAGGTGTTTTATAAAACATGGGCATACGGAAAACAGCTTATGAAGTCACACACTTGAAATGAAACACTCTGCGAGTTCCTACAAGCCCACTTCCTGGATCAGCACGCCTGCTTAAGCCCCAATCCACACCGAGACAACATACATGCATCCAGAAGATGGCTCAAGTCTGTGTTTATGCTTCACTTACAGTGATGGAGGTTCACACTTATGGGGGTGTTATGGGCACAGGCCGGGGACCCCCCACTCACCAATTGACGCCACACAGATTCTGACTTCGCACTGACCGTGACCAAGAACCTGCAGGAGGGAATGAAATCCTTACAGAAGCTGGCACGGCGGGTGCCTGTCCCGTGATTTGACGGGTCATAAACTGAAACGCAGGCCTTCTGTGAGGTCTACTCGATGTTACTCAGAGCAGACGGTCTGTGACGGTCTGTGACGGTCAAGACGCGGCCTTCTGCATGCCGTGCTGCACAGCGCCAAGAGATGGCAACCGTGCCCAGACCTGCTCGTCCCACAGCTTGGGCTAATCTCTGCCTCAGCGGCAGCAAGCAGTAAGCAGTAAGGTCGGGCCGGCCTGTTACAGACATCGGTCAAAGTGAATGTCAATTTATTGATATTGGGTGCACCAGCCCATGCAGGCAAGCATCCTGGCGACATCTACCGAGGAACAGGCCAATGACCTCATCCTCGACCATTGGCACACCCTTCGGAGCCTTTACAAAGAGGTATTCAATGGCCGTAGGATTTGAGAGACTCGATAAGGATGCCTCCACCCGGCACATCAATAACTTAAGTGTGGAGGTTTGCTGAAAGTTATTAGGCATGTAATTGGTAAGAACAAGGCAAACAGCTCTCAGCTGATGCCCTTTAATCTCTGAGAATGTGTTTATGGCCCCTTAGCAGTTTTTCAAAATGACCCTGGTGAGTTTTGAGCAACGAGTACAGGAAAAGCCTTCCTTCATTTGTACACTGTGAGAGGAAACTGTAGTCTCATATCACAATGTCATTCGATTCATACATGGCTGTCCCAGCACACAACCTTATATCTGGCGTTTGTATCAGTCTAAAGGCTGGGCTCATACTTCAGCGCACAAGCGTAACACTCGCATATCCGCACTGCATATGTGATCACAGAAATGTTCATAGTTCTCCAGTCAAGCCGCGTACTTTGCACATGTGCACAACATGTTGTATTTATAGTTTTTATTATTTTTATTATTATTATGATTATCAATAATAATAATAATAATAATATAAATTATTAATCTGATATTCCTTGCACATGTACCACAGCAGTGAGCTTTGCGTCCGTTTCTCTATGTTTTATAAATTCAGAGATCCAGCTTACAGGGTTAACTTTGGTCAGCTGGCTGGCGTGAAATTTTCAATTCATTTCAAGTCTGGACTCACACACACACGCATTTACATGTACTGTATGTAACTGTTTTATTACCTTGTAAATCATCTGTAGGGTTTGCAAACTGCCCCAGCGCTCATCAAAAGCATCCAAAAGCAGCATTTAAAGTGGACACTAGTGAATCGTTTGTACGTAGTGTGTCCAGATTTGCAGATACACAGCTGCGCAGACACAAATTTGGAGTGCAGCAGGCGTTCGTCCGCAGAGGTGCACGATGACGTCAAATGCGTCATAAACGTTCGAGCGGACACGTCTGCTAGTACGCGAGCGAAGTATGAACCAGCCTTAACATCACAATGTGAATTTGTTTGTTCAAGGACTCAAGGATTCAAGGGTTTTGTCATTTGCATGGTATGCGTACCAACTATAACCTGCAGTGAAATGCAAGATGGTCAACTCCACCATAGAAAGAATTAGTGAAAAGCACTAGGAAAAAAGTAACAGCATATTAAATATGTAATACATAAGGAACCATAAAGGAAAGCAAGATAAGTACCAAAAAAGCTCCAGTAAAGTGCATGGTGCACACACCTTTATCAGTAACTCAAAGAAAGGTCTTTATGTTTCACTTGGCAATTTGACAAAAGCAGAAAATTAATAACAAAATGCAGAAAATCAGCATCAAGACAAGCCAGCCAGCTGTCCATTAGCACGTAATCAGATATCTCTCTAAGACCATGCGTTTGGAAAAATTACAATCTTTCCGCTCGATCTGCTGCCATAAATGAATAATAATCTAAGCGGGTTGCGTGTGCATGTGTGTGCGCGCGTGCGTGCCTGTGTGTGGTCCTGAATGCTCATTCTGACCTCAGGTATGAGCCCTGCTGCTTCTGGGTGGGATCTGAGGCCATCTAGTAATCGCCTCCAGTCTTGTGTAATGGGGCTGGTTGCGTAGAGTACTATGAACAAGCGCGACCGGCTACGCCGTGTCAGGCAGCAGCTATGCGGTGGGCCCAGATCGAAGTGAACATGGGCAGACACTGCGCTCATAGGAGGAGGACCATTACCGTGAGCCTACGTTTTGACCCAGCACTACAACTCTGCTTACCAAGAGTATCCCACAATTCTCAGCGTGCCGCTTGTAACACTTGCCTCAAATGACCTTCTAATTCAATACGTACATGTAGAGCAGCAGTTACATGACAATTTGGGTTTCTGCATCCTGCCCTGCCCTCTCTGACATATACAGTAGGAGCCTTTCTGACTCTGCGAAGGCCAGAAGCACGTCCAGCAGACTTGGAAGCCCGCTGGAAGGAGTCGATAGGGCATTAGTGTGAGGCTGATTCGGTGCCGGACTCTGGGCAGTAATTAAAGTCCCACGGCTGAGAGAGATAGCAGGAAGGAGCGCTTCAGGCCGCTTCCCGCTACGCCGCCGCTCTTATTGACTCTGCCCATAGAAAAATAATTAACTTAAATACCCTTTTTTCCAAGCCAGTGCATTTGTTACGAGGTGCAATCCTCTAGTAATGAAATCTGTTTAGGTCCTTAATGAACCTTCCAGCACGCAGAAGAGTTTCCCAGAAGACGTGACTGGTTCTGGGGCCTTGGTGCGGGGCTGAAAGGGATCTGAGCCTCGGCCAACTCGCCCACCCCTGGATTCTCATGCTAACGGTCACGCGCTGGCAGCGTTGCCGTAGAAACCGACACAGTGTGGAGGAGGTGGTTATGGAATTTGGGAAAGCCTGGTATATCACCAAATCCGTCCCTGGGAGCTGGCCAGACTTCACCAAAAAGAGAAACTTGAGGCTTCACATGCTGGCCGATACCCTGTGCAGCAGCACCGCGCCTGTCCCACACCTCACTATCCCATGGACGTCCCCTGACAGCCACTTTGCTCGTATTAGGCCATTAGTGCAGATGACCCTGTTTACTAACCAATCAGAAAACTGCAGCATTTCAGACTGTCCCTTAAACGCCTTGTGTTGCCACAACAGTTATCTGCCATTATATGCCATGACATCCTCATTGACATCTTAGTCAGGCCTCCCCCCCACTCCAAACCCAAACAGGAAGGGGTTCAGTGGGAGGGCAGGAATTAAAAAAAAAAAAAAAAGAGAGAGAAGGAGTGAAAAAATTAAAGCATGCCACCTGACCGGCCGTGAGGGCAGAGCCGGGCGCCTGGTAAGAGCACACGTGGGCACTGATGCAGGCACTGGGCCGCAGAGCGTGGGAAACTCGGACAAGCGCTCCCTCTGGCTAGGTGGTCTGCTTTGGCGAACAGGTGGGTTAAGATTACAGCCCTAATAGCTGAACGTGGGAAAGAATCTACCTGAGACAGTACCTCCCGTAGTGCCACGCCTTCCCACGATGCCCCAGTGAATGCCCTTTTGTGCTGTTGCAGTCCATCCGAGGTCTTCTCAATGCCCGTTTGTGCCACTGGATATGGGTCCATTGAAATCGGGAGTACGACGGCCTAACAGATTCTGGTCCATGTCCATCGTCTCCCTCCATTGTTCTGGTTCCGGTTGGGCCAAATGACACCACTGGGTCTCCATCAACAGCATGAAAAGTCCAGCAGCCAGAAGGACCCCCAATCCATTTCAGATCAAAGTGTGGCCTCCACAGATGGAGACCACGCACAACAGAACAGCCCTGTCACTTTGGGATTACAGAAACGCTCGGCAAACTCACACGGAACAGCACCCGGAGAACCCCATTAGGGGCCGCTGGCCGTGACGTATAACTTCTATTGGCCAAATACCAAATCCATGCTATTTGTTAATAAATTTGTGTTAAATCTACTTTCAGTGAATCCTGACAAATTTCTGTTTGTGGCTGCAAAGTAGATATTAATCATGAATTTCAAATAAATTAAACCTTGGAATAGATCCCATTATAATGATGCTGTGAGCAAAACCTCGTTACAGATGCTCGGCACAAAAAGATTTAATGCTATTTATCCTCCTTTTTCTGACATAAATAAGAAACATCTATATTTCCGCTGAGTACACCAGGTATTTTTGCCATGATGCGTAACCATGGTATCCCAAATCCATCAGTCATTGAGGCGCTGAATCGACGGACTGATTTTGGTCACGCCCCCCCCAGTTCAGCCACACCCACTCCCCTCACCAGAGCAGTACGAATTAGGCTCCACTGAGTGAGAATGTTAGCCAGCCATGTATGAGGAGGGAATCTACAGCCTTTTTTGGCAGCTTATGGAGATGCAACAGGGTGCTGGGTCCCTCCAGGGAGGAGATAAGGGCAGCAGGTGCATCGTGGGACGGGCGCCAAGGATGCAGTCAGGGAGGATTTAGTTGCACCGTTTCTGTGCTGTTAACTGACTGATGCCCCAACCAAATAACAAGTGTTCATGTGAAGTCCCACCCCCTCGATGAGCTACTTTTAGCAAATACAACCAGAGCAGACTGCTGTAAAGAAACAACAGACTGAGGTACATAAACATTCATGCAAATGCTCCCATGAGGGCTGAAAATGGCCGGCTTCCGCCATCATCCTGCACAGCTTATACCAGCAAAAAAAAAGATCAAACAGAAGGCAGAAGTCCCGACCCGAATCCCGCATTTAGCGTGGTTCTGCTCTGGAGCAACGGGCCACAGCTCTGGCCCCCACATGCAGGGTCAGCAGCCATCTCAGTTCCGGGAAAATGCGGTGACATGCAGCAGAGGCCCTGCCACACAGCAAGAGTCATGTTTACGGCTCGGGAGTAGCGCGAGCGTGCCGGCCCAGCCTGGCCGTGTCACATGGGAGGATGGCAGGCCTTAGAGAAGGTGAAAAATGAGGAGAAAAAAAAAATACATAAAAGCTCAGAGAAAAAGCATTCTTAATGGAAAAAAGATGAATAATAGATGGATTTGTTTATGCTCCATGCATCACTTGAAATGACAGACTAGAACAGACAAGTACAGGAAATAGCATGGGCGTATGACCCAGCCAGAACAAAGGGCGAGTGTAAGACGTGGATCCCCAATGGACAGGTACCAAAACCACAGCAGGCGTGTGCCTGCGGCGTCAGCACATCCGCCGCCGCGGCCGTCTGCTTCTGACCTCTACTTATCGGACGGGCCCGAGCCCCCTCCCCATTGGCACGCTGCCGCGGGTCGTCCCTCCACCGACTTACCGTTCATCTGCATGTATAATTATTACAGGCGCTTCAGGAATCGTTTGCTAAAAAGCTTTATGCAAATTATAATTAACGGTAATTAAAATCCAGGCTGCCCCTGAATGGGAGCCACGGAGCCCGGACGCTGTTTATGAAACCAAATTAAAACTAATGACTTTACTGCAGGAAAAAAGAGGGGGCACCAAAGCCTGCCTCCCCCATCCCACGCCCAGCTCCTCTCCGCGCCTCATTAGCTCAGGTAAGTGCCACTCTTGTCTGAGTGCCACACCCACACTGTGACTCTGTGACACCCTCTACCTGATTTGCATGTTTGGAATAAAACAGACGAGTTTAAGAGCTCAACTAAAATGGAAAACATCACTTGAGTTTGAAATCGAGTGGAACAGTTACATCGCATAAGTGTAAAAGATATATAATATTTTTTATATTGTTATATTGTATAATTGTTATAATGGCTACACAGCTACACACATTCCTCATCAGCAAAACCAGTCAGGACCAGTTTGCCAGACCCGGGATGGAACGACTGGTTCATCCGGGCGGCGGCACATTAGCGTGACCCGGCCCGTCATTGTCGGGGAAATGCTTCTGGCTCCCGGTCCCACAGACCCCTTGAGCAGGAGGCTGGGTAAACAGATGAGCATTCGGCAAAGCCCAATCCCCTGGTTTCACACGTTCAGCAACAGCAATTAAATTACAGTCTCTCGCAGGCCCGCCATCCCAGGTGAGCAAAGGTTGGCCCACACCGGCAGGCAGCACTGGGAGCACTGCGGTTTGGGCCTCTTATTACACTTAGATTGCCCTGCGCTGCTCTAATTACCTACTGGCGCCTGGGGTCGCCCTCACTTTCAGCACCGTCCTCCTTGTGCTTCTGCTTCCTTTATTCCAGATAAAACTCAGAGCTTCATTAGCATTTAAAAAGAGGAAAAAGCTGCCTCTAGAGCCTGAAAAAAGAGCACTTTTGTCATCTGTCAACTTATGTGGCAGTTATTGCTTGTTAATAATAAAAGTAGCTGCTGGGATACAGTTTGCAGCCTGGACTAACACAGAGCTTCCCTTAATACTTACATTGGGATACAAGGGAAGTGTACTCTTCAGAACGGGAAGCAGCATTAATGTACTATTATGTAAAAGGATGCCCCCCCCATATACGCACAGCGGAGTCCAGCGGAGCTGAAAAACACTACAGCGACTGCGTACAGAACCAGTTTGTTGCTGCGGTTTGATCTCACTAAACACATAACCGTCTGTTAAGCTGGACTTCAGAAGGCAAATCGCTCCTGGGGGCTACAATAACAGAGAGATAATGACCTTATGAATAGTGATGGAGCCCCATTGAGAAGCCAGCCATTATTCAGCCAGACTCTGACGGGGCTCAGGTATTAAGAGCTTTTGTGGCCTTCCTTATGTCGGCAGACTGACGATAAAATAACAAAGAGAAATGAATGCGAGATAGAAAATGGGGACAATTAAAAAGCCAGAGCAGCTTTTAATTTAATTTGAGCAAATCCAATTAAGCACCCTGCTTACCTAATCTCCAGCATCATTAGTTTCTAGTTGGGGGTGGGGGGTGGTTGTTGTGTTGTAACCCGTTCGGCAATGTAGGCCCAGGCCTCGGCATTCCCACATAGCTCTGGAGCGGCCCCCAAAACCAAGGTGTCTAGTTTAATTATGACCCTCGTCTGTCGGGGGAAGGCGCAAAGTAGACCCCCCCTGCCCAGTCCGCCCCTGACAGGAAGCAGAATCATTTGCAGGGCCGGTGTTACGGATGCAGAGGGCCCTCAGCGTGCAGAGAACACGTGCCAACATGCCTCTGTGAAGAGTGCGAGCCCAGGGCCCATAGATGTCTCCGGAAGGGTTGGAGATGGAGCCTGCTAGAGCGGAGCTGGCGCTGGCTTCTGCACCATTACGATGATTAAGAAAGCAACAGTAACAGAGCATGCTGGGACAGTGTAAGCGGACACCAGACTGCAAGCTCAGCAAAATGAAGGCAACACCCCCCCACACCAATCAAGCGCATTATGTCTCAGTGACACAAGCAGAGCAGCTGAAGGATTTAGCGCCGTAGTGCTATTTATGCTTGCAAATTCCATCTGATAGTTACAGGCACTGGTGTTAAGGAGCCGTGTTGGAGGTCTTTGCTGGTGGTGGGTGTTATTTCCTGCCCCCCAGGCAACGGCGTCCTGGGCTAGGGAGGGGTAGCCCACGATGGAGTGACACAGAGCCTACTGTGAGGAAAATGCAACACATGCATGCAACCTCACAAACTGACATACGGCCTGTGTTTGGGATAAGGATGCGCAGCAGAGCCGCTCCGTGCTGAGGACATAAGGACCATGGGCCAATACCGACAAACCTGGACCTGCAAGTCTGACAATGGAGGCCAGGGGGTGCTACGTTTTGATGTAGAGGCTTTCCTGCCCTCCCCTCGCCTGGTGCAGAGAAAAGCAGTAATAACACAGGAAGGAGCCAAGCTTCTGGAGCAGTGTAAACAGCTCATGTCAGATTAAACAGAGATGAGTTACAGACTGTGACAAACAGAGAAGCAGAAATTTTAAGAGAGAGCAGCAGGAACCCACTTCACACGAGCCACACGCAGAGCTGAAACGCTGCAGCCATATTAGGACATGTGACTTGGTGGAGATTTATTGAGGCTGTTGCATTGTGGGAAGCACTGGACCTGGTACTGAGGCCTGACGGAGCCTGATTTTCGTGTCACAGGCCAATGCACTCTGTGTTTGTATAAAGTCAGTCTCACTCTTTACCTTCCTAAGCAGCCAATTGCTGCAGGGGCTATAAGACATTTGCAAACGGGCTGTAGGACTCATCACTGGGGCTGTTCAGACAGCCGAGGGCTGCTCACACAGCAGAACATCTGGAGGGAGACAAGGCACGGCCCCCTGGCATCAAACAGCATCTGTATGCGTCGAGAATCAGCGACCTGGGGGGACGAGTCAGTGGGCCCACATGATGTCTGAGCCACACGCTGACATCGCAACACAAACAACCGCCGGTGTATTCAGGCTCACATTCTCATTCTGGAACGTTCCTGCTAGCATCTGCTTGAAACACAGGGCGACCTCCTGCTGACCAGAGCAGCAGAGGCGGATGGGTGGCAGGCCCCCCACCCCCCCCCGC
>JAODKC010000028.1:16182040-16196261 GCA_026777985.1 Mormyrops attenuatus
ACCCCCCCCCCAACCCCGAGTCTCACCTATGCATTATGCCCCCAGCAAACCTTGCCGCTTTGCTCCACCTTCCCAAACTTCATGGTCACAACCTGCCGACTGAGAGAGGATGTTGGGAAGGGTCATCAGCCGGTCTCATGTTAACCCATTAAGTGAAATTATATAATTATCATAATTTCACATGTGGTTGAAATTATTCTGCTGCCATGTCAGGATCCGATTTTTAAAAAAATATTTAAATAGTTCTTTATACTGACACAAACGCAAGCATTTTTGGCTTGTTTTTTGTTTCTCCCACCAATCACTGACTATGCACCACAAAGGCCTTTCCCACTAACTCTCGACTCCCATGTGAACCATGGGGTTGTGCTGTCAGTGAGCTGGCGGAGGATGCTGTGCGATTCCACCCTAGGAAGGCGGCACCCGGACACCTTTACTTTTATTGATCAGCAAAAGCTGCCACTGGGATGATTCAGCTCCACATATGACATATGACTGGCTTCCGTTTGTAAACTTTCATCAGTTTGAGAGACAAAGGGATGCACTGAACTGTAGAAGAGGCCTTCCCAAAGTAACTCACAATTACTCTTGGCCTCAGCAGCAAAAGAACAAACTCAAGATGCAAGTCTGGCATTAAAACATAAACCATCCCAGTGATATATATATATATATATATAATAGGTTTAAACAGCCAAGAAGAAGGTCTCAGATCATAAAGGTCAGAGGTCAGGGCCTTCAGCAGGAACACACCTAATTAGGGTGACGGGATCCTATTCTCAAATGTTCAATGCGGACATCAGAGGGGTTGAAGGTCACCTTTTAAAATGTGAGAGCCGAAAACCAAGCTGACCAAGAGGTGGAAGGAATGTGTAGAATTACCTCCAAACCAGCTCAGAATAGAGACAAAGAGTGAGAGACACCAGCCAGCTGCACTAACACAGCTAAGATGCCTTGGAGAGACACAGGGAGGACACCACATGCTTAGCAACTTACCAAGCAACCCCAGAGCAGATTAACAGGTGAAAATGGGCGATGCTACTACCATGTGCACCCTCCCACTGCCTACTGATCTGCTCTGGTGTGCAGCCACTATCATTTAACTGGACAGCGAGAGACGGGATGGAGACAGTAGCTCCGACAAGCATCCACCGCAGGTAAGGCTAAACGGTCACTGGGTACAATTTTAAAAGCTCTCCTGTAACACCACTGATACATGAAAAAGAAAAGCAGTGCAAGGCAGATGGCTGACAGCTGGATGTTAAACAGGCACCTCTAGAGATTTGAAGACTTGCCCCCAATAAAGGGCCATCCTGTCACAACACTCACTCCATTATGATAAGCTCAAAATGGCAGGGCAACATGTTCGGGTACTGAAAACGGAATGGATAAGGGTGGGGGTGAAATGCCCGCCCCGCCCCTCCCCTGCAGCTATGGGGAGAGCCTGTTTGTCAAAACTCTCTAGGGACGCCTCTGCATGGGGGTCACATGGGGGGGGGGGATCCATTCCATCAGCACCTCCCAATAAGATATGATGAACGCGGTGGCGCCGGTGCCGGTGGGGACCAGGTCCTGAAGAACCGTGGCCTTTATGTCAACGTGTGTGATGGAGCAGTCCAACTGAAGCTTCCCGCAGATCAATAATTAATCTCAACATTAAAAATCTGTTTCTTTGTATAAAGTTGATCCGTCCATCCATTCTCTGTAACCACAGGGTCGTGGGGGGGGGGGGGAGGCAGAGCCTACCCTGGAGACTACGGGCACAAGGCAAGGAACAACTCAGGATGGGGTGCCATGGCATCGCAGAGCGCATTCACGCACCACACACATGGAGACAATGCCGGAGACTCAAACCCTGGTCCAGGAGGTGTGAGGAAACAGTGCCAACCACTGCACCAACCTTCTGCCTGGTCAAACATATTCTGGAGCAAAATCCTCTCACAGTATCCTACATCTGCAAAAAATATATACCAGCTATTCTTGTTAAAATCACTGAGAACTGCTTGGGTTGGCACAAGCTTACAGAGAGGCTACGAGTGACACAGACTCCTGCCTACATCACTACATGCTTCACATTCCCAGACAGTCCTGAGCGCTCCCCCTGCCTCCAGGATACTTTACACACCCGCATATTGCAATTATGGATTGAATTAAAGAACACCAATACTGGATCATGTTCTCTTTATCTATCCGTGGGAACAGGCACGCTTGATTGTCTCCACCACTTGAGTCCATGCAGCGCCCAGATGGGGGACGGCATGTTTCTGTCACTCCGGTTTTATTTATAGCAATTTACCTTCAATAGCTAAAGACAGGACAGGCCTCCATGTTGGAGTCACATGAGACGGATCTTGGGGTGTCTGGCCACAGTTTACATTTAGGCTACAGAATGACAGCAGAAAGGCCCAATGAGCCAAAGACCAGGCCGGATTCGCGTTTGGATCTGTAGGTACCGCAAAGACGGGTGAGAATGAGTCTGTCCCTGGGATTGTGGCCAACAGCCCTAGAAGTCGATGAAGCGTAAGGTGCGTTCGAGCAAATGCTGCGTATTTACTGTGTACAGAGCGGCCCCCGCACACCTGTCTGCTCAGAAAAACGGGAAAAAAGGCACTATGATTCACTCACTCTGGTAATCACTCATGACGGTAACCATCAGCCCCCACATCCCGGGTAACATGTTAAGCCCCCCTCAAACCCTTTTATTACACGCCGTTTGTCAGGAAGGGGATGTGAGGCTCGCGGCAGTGATTGACAGGTCGACGCTCCTTTGCGATCCGGCAGTGCCAGGATTCCAATCAGGGCCGTATTGTCTCAGCACAATGGGCCTGGTAAGGTCGTCTCCCTTGTTTAGCCTCACGCCTTCTCCGAATCAGCATGCTCACGTATAGGCACAGAGCGGGCCACACAAAGTGGGGGTGGGGGTTAATGGGTACACGCTTTTATTAGATTACAGGAAATCGGACTGGGCTCGGATCTGTCATGCCAGCCTCCTGATTGGGGAGGTTCCATTACACCACATCACTAGTTCAGGCGTTATCACTGCAGCATCCAGTCAGCCTGTAACATCTAATGGATGTCTGTCACATTAAGGCTCCTGACACAAACGAATGGGACAAAATCAATTGTTTTGTGACTCCCTGTTCCAATTAGAGCAGGCTATGAGGAAGCCCCTCCGAGAAGGGTGGGGGGGTGCCACCTACAAAAGAGGCCCGCTAATTAAACTCAGGGCAGGCAGATGCTGTGTATCGAGCACCTACTGTACACATGTTTATCTGGAAGGGAGCATTTGCCCCAGTCAGGTTAAATCCTCCCTCATTCAGAAGCATTTTAGTCAGACCCGTGGCTAAAATCAGGGTTATTACAAGTCAAAGATTATCAATGTAATGTTTGCAATAATACAAAGTAAACACTTTGATTGCAGATAACGGCTGAATTGATTCGCTGTAGCCAGCAGAGGCTTGTCGCAGTGCCATACTCTGATCGGATATCTATAAACTCTGCAGGAAGTTACTCGCTTACGGCACACAGGCTTATAGAGAAACACGTGTCGACTCACCGATCCATTAGGTGAATGTTTAAAACGACATGACATAAATGCTTTAACAAAAGAGAGACATGAAGAACACCATACAGTACATCTGCTACCCAGTGCAATCTGCACCGTTTCTCAGACCAGCTAATGCTGCAGGTTTGCTCACTGTGGATAGGTTTCTCTTTCCAGGAAAGTGCAAAAGCTGCACTCTGATCAACAAGTCCCCCATTCAGGATCTGGCACATTTGCATTTTGGGGGGGTTGTTGCGAAGGCCCTGAATGCAGCGTGCCAAGGTTGAGCGTGGGCACATCCGCGGTAGGAAAAAGGTACGGCTTTGACCTGAATGAAAGCGGCACCTCCAGGCAACAGGCGGCATCAACTGCGAGTGGTACGATCCATCAAAGGGGGGATGTTTTACAGACCGATTCAAGATGGTAGAAACAGAACCGCAAACTAAAAGTCACAGAAATGCAGAGCATTTATATTCCAGTGTAGAGATGGAAGAGAATAATCAGTGGGGAATACTCGCCGAGGCAGGCGATTCTTACTGCGGAGGCGTCACCCCTGATCCCCCCTGCACGCTCAAGTGAGCGAACCAAATAAATATTTACCATCAGGCTATAATGAAATGGAGCCCCTCGGCCCTGTGCGGGATGGCACCGGCTGACGGGGGGGACAGGGGTGGGCCATGAGGGGGAGCATACCAATGAGGTTGGTGGTCAGGTACAGCACGCCTCAGGAGGACAGTGGTTTGCTGTGCTGTGCGTAGGTTACTGCAGAGCGTGAGCCGGTGGGGCCTGCATCCTAATTAAAGTACCAATAGAGTGCAAACCAGCTGTAAATGCATACATTCTGTCCACACCGGCCAGTCCTATGCCAGCATGCCCCTTTTCCATCTTTCTCGACTTTATTTCCTTGCTTTTGGCTTACCTGATATCCACCCCCTCTGAGCACTGTGAACATCAGCGTGCACTGAGCACTGTGAACATCAGCGTGCACACCCACGCCTGGCTTCCTAATTAATTGCTTTTCGAATATTAATTACAGAAACAAAACAAAAATGCCTTGTCTCTTTAAATCAGACTAGAAATGCTTAGCTGATTGCTAATTATGCCCTTAAATGAGCGTCTGTGAGCCTGTTTGTGTGAAGTAATGTACGTCCCAAAAACAACAGCCAGCAGGGTGACGCGTGAAATTCCACAGGAGGAGAGGAGTGGCCTGTCACCCAGAGTGAGAGCCAATCAGAGCTCAGGCTGCAGGAGCTGGTTCAACCCACGAGTAGAACATTAGGCACCTATAACTGGGCTCTGAGTGGCCTGCAGGAATCTGACTGGGTTCCCTCAGGGGCAGCGAAGGGTGGGCAGGTGGGCAGATGATTGTATTCATACAGCTCTATCTACCGCAATAAGAACAACAAAGCCCAGGTCAATTCTTAGGTTCCCAGGTCTGTGTGGGGCTCCAGGCTCATCCTCAGACTTGAACTGGGCCTCTAATCGCATGTGTCACTCTGTAACTGCTGTAGAAAACACCACTAACCGTGGTGTCAAAATCGCAGCCCTCACCGTCAGAGTCCGTCACCGCGACTCACAAAATACGCTCCGCTCCAGTTTCATCCTGCAGGCGAATCACCCACCTTTATCTGAAATGCCACAGCTTACATAAGAGCTCAGGAGCCACGCCCCCCTGGTGCTGATGAAACACGATGTGCTTCGTCCCTGACAGGCAGAGCGAGACTGAAGGTGTGACGCATTAATAATGTATGGGCCAAACAGGCTAACGATGCACTGTGCCGCTACATCAGGCCCGTCTGCACAGAAATGCACTTTACATGAGAACAGACAGCAGAGCCATGGCTGCATCTCATTTGCACAAAAGAAAGGGCTGGCACACCTTCGCCACACTCCAACAAGGAACCAGATACAGGTGGGCAGCCCCGCTGCAGCCCGTGAGCCCCGCCTTTACATTTGCTATCGCAGGCCTTTGATGTCACTGTCGCTCCCCTGGGAGCCTCCACATAGGGCAGCTCACAGAGCTAACGGAGCAGGGCTCTGGCCCAGGCCCAGGCCCAGGCCCCTGCTGGGCACAGAGACAGGCCCACCCACTTCCGAGCTCCATGACTGTAGGGCCTGGCTGCTACATATGAGATGGATGTCAGAGGTAAGCAGACACACACACACAAAGGTGGCTCCCCCCCCGCCCCCCAAGCCACCGTAATGGCTCTCAGTACCCAGCCTGCACACTGTGTCTCCGCACTGACTGCTAAACGCAACTCCAGCTCCTCAAAGACCTTCCCTAATATCTGCCGGTCTGAAAGATAACCAGTGATAAATGTGCAGAGAATGAGTCTTCTCTGCTCTGCCATTAGGGGGCAGTGTGGCAAATGTTCTGGTACAGTAAACACAATGCACCTCCTGGGGGGCCTGATTGCTATGGACGCCAGTGAGCAGAAGGTGACAAACTCGGATGGGCGGGAGAAAGCGCGCTCCCCTCGGCTCATGCATGTTTCACCATAGCAACTAACACATGGGTTAATAACCTTTTGTCTTTATGTTCACACTGATTACTTCTTACGATAGGACTTCTGGGTGTCAGTGTCCCAAGGCACTGCACATTCACTGCCCCCCCCCGAATGCAGAGGACCCATGAGTTTACAAACACCATCCAATTATGCCGCGGCATGATCGCAATCTGTAGGGCAGAGAAATCTCCTTTTCAGTACAGCCCCTTGCCCCTTACCCAAAAACGAAGTCATAGTTAAAGCTCCTAACAAGGTGAACTACCAATTGAGTAACCATAATGTCTAACACACAAGTACGGCAAAGACGGGCCACCATCAACACCATTATACCGTCAATATCATTGGTTAGGTTACAAACAATAGAAGTTCATTTCACCCAGGCAAGCCTACAATACCACAATAATTCTTGATTTAGCCATGATAATGTTACGTCTTTGTAGAGGAGATTATACAAATATTAATGCAGAGCCAGATCCTGCAGTGCTTGGGTTTCAATAACAGGGTTTTAAGGAGGTTTCATCTCTTGCCGTGGGAGTCCCCGATAAAAACGCGCTGTGTCTGCGTGTATGTGACACAGGTAGGCCGCCACTCAGCATAATCAGCCTAACAGAGCCGGCCGGGTCAGAGCTGGGCCGATGCTGACGAACAGCCCGCTTCCTCTCGCCTGAAACGCGGCACAGGCATACTAGAAGGCCCCCCAGCACCAAAAGGCTTCATTATTGCAGTGGCGGTGTCGAAATCCGCCCCCACCCCCAAACCTGCCTTCTCATGTTCAGCCCCCGCCCCACTGGCCCTAATGAGCCTCTCCCAAGGGTGGGGCTTCTCCTTGCCGGGGGTAAAGGGGCCCATCATGTTGCTCATTTAGACGTAGCGGCTCACCATGACTGCGCCCTAATTGTGCCCCGATGCTGGCCCATTTGTCTCGGGCTCCGCGATTTCCCATTCGGGGCGGGGCGAGGTGGGGGCTATTTAGCGAAAGCATCTGGCCACGGCTGGGGGTCGGGATGAGGCAGCTCCCGAGGAACCAGGAAGCACACACACACACACACACACACACACACACACACACAACCCCAACCAGAATTTCAAGCCCACTCAGAACACACCTCATAGTCGTCACGTTAATCGATCAGGCGAATGCTGATTGTTTATCGACTCACATGTTCAAAAGAGGACGGCCTGACCAGCTCGTCAGAATCTCATTTTAATTAGTCCTGCTGAATTCTGAGTGCTCTTTAGAAGCACTTGGGTAACCTTACGTGTCAATCGTGTTGCCATTAGCAGAAATAAAACAAGCGATTACAGCAATGATTATCCAAACATACTGCCTTGCCTAAACGGTTCTCTGCTACTAAGGTTCGGCCTGGGAAAAAAAACGCAATTCTTGAAGCCCCATAATACCACTTAACAGCCTCCATTATTCGCAATTAAGGCGCGCTAACGTGAGGCTCGCCTTCATCTGCCCATCTGCACAGACAACCCGCTCCGCTCATACAGACGCTAACGCAGCAGGTCCAATCTCTTACAGCCAGGTGATGAGACGGCAGCCATCTTCATAACAGAAACCCATCAATTACCATTCGATTTAAATTTTTATTATATCATACGTTGCCAAAGGAGGGTATGGAAAATGAATGAATGAATATTATATAGATCAAACTATTCATTCAGTAGATACCAGAGTAGCCCATATAGTGAGGACTAGGTCAGTGCAGTGCTTATTCCAGCACCTGTCCCCCACACCCCCATCCGAGCAGGTTGGTCCAGCCATCATTATGGACAACCAGCATCACTTCCTGCTTTCTCAGGCTCAAACTGCAGCCCCCCCCCCCTTAAACTACCTACCAAATCCCACTCTCTGCGGAGGACAGAGGGCAAACATAACCCCCTCCCCACATTACCTTCCGCAGCGGGAACACCGGATCAGAACTCGAGCGCCCTATGCACTCCCTCACAGCACAACTCAGCCCCCATAGCTGACCCTCCTCAAGATAACGGCTTCTCACATTCACAGCCGCCACTAGACATCTTCCTATTTGCTGGTTCTGCAGATGTGTTTCTGGAGCTACCCAATGATATCCAATAACACCCTTCATCACGTGGTTCCGTTGAAGGCACTGACGGGTGCTAATGAGACCCATACGTCAGCCCCGCTGGCAAACTACCCAAAGATGATTACTTACCCCCTCACATCTGGCTGAGCGGCCACCTCGTGGGGATGATGCTACAGGACAGGCTGGCCATTTGTTTTCATTATTAATGGGCTTGGTTAGCGAGCTGGACACTTAAATTAAAACTAGCCACTCAGGTTACATGATAATTTGACATTAGAGGGTCTTCATGTGAGCTGCAGGTGTGGGAACACATTAAAGGCTGCATTACTCAGCTGGACCTTCGAGAAGCAGGTTTAGAGAAGATAACGACGAAACAAGACTCAAACAAGCAACAAAATATATCGTTAAAGTAGCACACCTAACGCAACATTTCATAAAATGTGTCTCACTCAACACTCCCTTAAATGGTCTGTGTATTCCTATAAATTTGTTCGACATGTATACTACCTCAGGATTATGATGACCTTGATCACTCCTGGGTACACACACACACAAACACACACACCTTTGAGATGGTTTGGTGCCATCAGGACCTCAGACAGTGGGCCATTGTCACATTAACACGTCCTTCACAGCCCGCCCCGCAGGCCGTGAGGGCTGCTGTCGGCCCGGTCATTTCCATGACTAACGCGACCTGTTTCGCCAGGCTCATCTCCATTACCACTTGTGCTGTCCAGTGCTATTGGCCAGCTCAGTTTGTTTTCATTACTTGCGAAATTACTGAATAATAAAACAGGGTGGGAGGCGGGGGGCTAATGACCCCTCCGTAACAGGAGAGCCTACCTAATATCTGACCAGCCCCAATCACTCACCGTCTTTCCAAAGGTACGTGTCATTATTAGGGTTGTGAAAATTAGGGCGACATAATATGGTCATGTCATATTATTTGCTCAAGATTGAAAGTGGAATATCAGCGAGCCTCAAGTTTCCCGGGAGACCACAATACCAACAAGTGCGCAATTGGCATGGCCAAAGTCTTCCCAGAAACCAAAGGGGGCAGCCACAGACACCAACATTCCCCAGCCGCTGCTACCGGTCGCACACTGAACTGCATCAGCATCGGATGGCTGAGAAGCGAGGCACTGCTATTGCTGTTGCTATGGTTCCCCTTCGTTTACTTTTGTTCAAGTGGCGTTGAAGGAACGCTCCCCAAGGCAATATGAGGAAGGAGGTATGTGGAAGGCAAGGTGGGAGGGCAGGAGGGGAGCAGCCCTGCCTCGTGGCTGGCAGAGCAATTCCTCACTCAGCAGACTTCTCACGATGGAAGCACAAATGCGCCTAACCTCATGAGAAAGAGTCCCGTTTCTAAACAGGGAGCACAATGGCTGACCTTTGATGATATTCTCCGCGTTTAGAGAAAGGAGGCCAGCAACAAGATACCCATCTCTCTACATTCTGTCCCAACCTCTACTCTCATGGGCAAAGGTCAAAGACCATGTGAAACACAAAATAAGCCTACAGTCTGGCTCAGTTCTGATGCCATTGCATCTGAATCACACGGTGTGGCCTGCGAGTTGGCGTTACACTATGAGACGCCTGCGTCAGACCCTCTGACTCCACCGGGGTGCTGCCAGCCAGGGTCACTCAGTAGGACCTACACTTCACACGCACTGTCCCACCCAATTTGGCACAAGACAACGGCCCACTTCAGCACTGAGGGGAGGCAAGAAGTGCCCACGGTTGCTTTTGTTACTGTGACGCGCGTGTCTTTGAGCTGAGCCAGTCCAGAGAGGGAGCATAACAAAGAGAAAGAGTGTACAGGTGGTTTCCCATGCAGAGACTTGGGGATGGAATGAGGGAAGTCACTCACACATTACACGCACTCCGCAGACAAAAGTGGATTAATGAAATTTGAGACTGAATGCAATGCTTGGCTACATGAGAGAAGGAAAAGGAAAGATACGATAAGAAATATACATACAAATCCAGTAACGGGGACACGAGTCACAGCATCGGGCTCCGGGGCCCTGTCATTGCGTCAGAGGTTCTGTGTCTGCTGCAGGGTCATCACGGACGCCCGAAGGGAGGGCGGGCCGCAAAGTCGTGAGTCAGAGGCTGCACCGAGCACCATCTGTGTCTGTCTGAGAAATGCCTGCCAGAGGCTAGAGGACGGGGCAGAGCACGGGCTTCCAGAGGGGGCAGAAAGCCGAGCATGTGACCAGAACGACCTCATGTTCCACCGCTGCTCCCTAGAGCAAATAAGGCCTGACCGCGCAGCCAGGTTCTGCATCCAAACTGCTTCGACTTGACACAAAAGGCAGCTTACATCACCTTGAGAGAAACAGTGATAGTGTGATGATGCATCCTTCTACGCCTCACTCTACATGGGGAGATACGGTAATCACATGAGCCAAATTCTACAGAGCGAAGCAGCTGGTCATGTCTTCAGGTACAGGAAAGGACCCATATACGAAACGCTGAGCACAATCCACACTTTGCTACACCATAATTATTGGATTGCTTGCAGATGCAGGTGGCATAACAGTCAGGCATGTAACTATCAAGTGGCTTCCTATTACAGGCCAACAAACACAAGTGTGAGAACATGGGACCATGGTTTAGGGCATTGCGCCTAGACAGCATCCAGTTACATAACATTCCCATTAATCCTGGCATCTGTTACGGGTAGAGTGCTGCAGGTGCAAATCACACATCTCAGCATCTGCAGAAAAGACCAGGGGAAGGCCACAGGAAACCAGAGGGAGAGCAGGGGAAGGGGTCAAAGGAAACCAGATGGAGACTGGAGAAAGGCCACTGGAAAGCACTGGGAGATTGGAGGAAGGCTAGAGGAGACCAGAGGAACACCAGAGAAAAGACAGAGGAGATCATGGTTAGACCAGAAGAAGACCATAGAAGACCAGAGGGAGACCACAGGAGTCGAGAGGGAGACCGGACGGAGACCACAGAAGACCAGAGGGAGACCGGAGGAAGGCCACAGAAGACCAGAGGGAGACCGGAGGAAGGCCACAGAAGACCAGAGGGAGGTCTGTGTGACATTGAGTTGGAAAGGGAGGGAGAAACAGAGAATGAAAGGACGTGACCCAATGGATAATAGGTAGCTTGTTTTTATATGACAGATGAGCTGGACCCAGAAGATGGGGCTTTTGGGGGGAAGTCACCCTGAGAGGATCCGCCACCCAGAGGATAAAAGACAGTCAGCTGAGCAGAGAGCATCTGTTCCCAAAGATCCCCCCCACCTCCATCTCAAGGACCCAATTACACATAAAAGCCACCCCTTATAGAAAAGGCGCCTGTAACCCCAAGGTGAATTATGCATGTGCTCCTCTGTGCATAGGCCGCTTCCTTTTTAAAGTGCCTGGCTCACAGGTCCGGCCACTATACACCACTGGGGAAAACAAGCCTGAAGATCCACACGAGTCTTGGCTCCGAAGCCACCAAATTAGGGATGGTCCTTGGCATACTGCTACCAAGATTAACTTGTTACTGCCAAAAGGATGTGAAGGTGAGGGTACAGGCGGGAGCGGGTCACGGTAATCAAGCGTTCTCAGAGAGTAAGATCTGACAGCAGTTAGTCTTACTCAGCTCCATCTCACCATTGTCAGTGCAGTAAGGGTTAACTGCAGGAGATATGCCAGATGACAGTGGCTCTCTGCTGCGACTGACACGCCGGCAGGTGCTCACCTCCAAATTACTCACACTTCATAATGCCTCCTCTCCCCCCTGAAGAACCCAGAATCTGGAGCAACCCCTGACCACAACTCAGAACCGTAAGAATCTTTTGTTTTGTGGGGGTGGGGCGGGGCGAGGGTTAGCCGGCTCCTTCCAATCAATCCACCGTGCCAGTCCCTGCAGATGTCTCTGCCGTCGCTCCATGTTCTGGCATGTCCCACCTTCTGCTCCCCTTGGCAGAGGAGGATGGGAAACGTGGAGGGGGGCGCGGACTGCCAGGCAGACTGCGGGGCTCTCTAATCCCACAGCAGTGCCATGGAATATACCTCCCACAAAAACAGGTATCGTGATTCAGATTCATAGAGCAGGATGAACTGGGAATACAGGGGAGGTAGTTAGGGCTCTGCCTGTCTCTGCATGACTGCTGCGTCAGCGTCTGTCCCCACAATCCCCCGTGCCAAATTACAGGGCGGCCGACGGAGGCAAAACTCTTTGCAACTCAGAGCATAGCTATCTGAGGTCCCCATGGAGATAGTTCTTATTGTCAAAACAACCTTGCTCGATGCAAAGCAAAGGATGTGACGCCTGACCTGCGGTATCAACTGACCCTTTATCTCTGGGCTACTGCAATGGAGAACTCCCTCTGGACACCCTGACCTTCCCTGGATCCCTTAAACCATCCAGGGCTGCTTACAGGGCTGAACTTCCTAACACCTGTGCGACTTCACAGCCGCTAATCCCTTAACAAAAAAGGTGAACATTTATCACTGCTTTGGCTTCACAGGCAGCCTCACTTTGACCTGAACAGGTTCCATGGGCCCCCTGCAGCGAGCTTTTTACACGTCTCAGGTGAAAAATGCTGGTATCCGATAAACTGAGAAAGTCGAATGATGGCAGCAGAGAGCGGGTGGAGCTATGAAGAGAGCTCAGAGACCGACGTCCAAACAGACGTCGAGGGCCATCTGGGCCGGCCGGTAGCCCCGTTGCGAGCTGGCAGCCTGATATCGGCACGGCATGGAGGATGAACCTGCCGTCGCATGTGCAGCTACGCCGTCAGAGGGGGCGATAAACCCCCAGCAGCTTTCGCCATGCTCTTCAGCATGAGCAAGGCTGGGGAGGCCAGGACTGTGGGACTGATGCTCCTCACCGGCTGCCAGAAGGCAAAGACGCCCTACAAAGGTGAGCCTCTCAACTGAGGTATTTGCCGGAGGTTCCCAGGGAAGCGGCATGCATCAGGGCTCCTGGTAAGCCTGGGTGTCAACTCCCAGAATCCCATGTGAGACGTGGGCCAATGAGACCGCTAGATATGTCCCCTGTGTCATGCTGCAGGGGTGGCCAGCAGAAAGGGGCCTTTCCTCAGTCGCTCAGCAGAAACAGTTGTGGCGGTAAGAGGACGCATGAACGTCGCCGCCTCTGCGAGGGTACTGGCCGCAGCCGTGCAGTACCGTATCTAGAAGTCTGTTGCCCTCGCGCTCCATAGTTGCAGGGATCTGAGAAAGCAGTTTGTTTATGTGACATAAGCGCCCTCAGCCATCCTTCTGACAGGAACTTCTCAAGTGTGTCTGCAACAGAGATGTTTCTTGAAGCTGTTCAAAGGAGGGAGCGGGGGCCTCTCAAAGGGGGTGGCCGTGGCACCAGAGCGCATGGAGGAGGGAGGTCTGTCCTTAAGGGAACCGGTCTGAGATAATACAAGAGTAACAGGATACAACTGCCGCCTGAGGAGAGGTGCTTCTCCAAAAATGGATGTGTGAGACCACCTAGGCTCCGGCCCTGGGTTAACTCAGCCAGGGGGTCCAAGAGAGAGGTACAAAGCTGGCGCCGCGCAATTTCAGGAGGCTCTTGAGAATCTCCAACAGCCACATCCTCACAACCCCAAATAAATCACCCTTCGAGTAAAAGAAGTGTATATAAATATTTAAATGGGATGAATGTTAAGAAAACAGAGCAGTACAGAGCCCAGACCCACATGGAGACACAAAGGCAGGACCATGCAGCCACACACACACATACAGCATGTGTGGCTATTACGCCCCATAGGGGGAATGAAAATTCTTGCAGAACCTGACTTCCTTTTAAAGACTTACCCCACCGATGCCCTTCACCAAAACCAGATAATAAATCTGTGACGTAAAAGGAAAGGCAAGGGTGTGGTTAATCACCCCTACCCCCACCCATAAGCATTACAGGAAATGTCAGCTAAATGAATAATAAATAATGCCTGGTACATGCAATAGCGGCATCATCCGGGCCTTAGCAGACCATTAACTGGAACAGCGGTGAGGTCGAGGTGGCTGAACGGGGGGCCGCACACCCCACTGCCTGCCTGTCACCTCACATCCTTCTTAGGCTACAGGAGAAACTGCGACAAATCTCAAGCACTGCCACTGGCCCTCCATGTGCCCTGAGCCCTTGTAATTAAAGCCTTTGAC
>JAODKC010000028.1:16196295-16216401 GCA_026777985.1 Mormyrops attenuatus
TGTAAACACACATTTTACAGGGGTCGAGTGAATGGTGGGGAGGGGGTGGGAAGAGTGGGGAGAGGCGGAGGTAGATGGGGGGGGCGGCAGTGTAGCTTGATTGCCACAGTGTCCGGGTTCAATAATCCAGAAGCAGATTTCCCAGAGGGCCCTGCCTGACAAGCAGGTGCCACTCAATCACACAGACCTCCCACTTCCCAGAGAGGACAGATGGCCCTAGCCTGCTTAACGATTCCACCATCCCTCTCACCGTCCTCTCCCGCTCGCCACATCCAAAGAGCAGCCACCTTTCTGGAAGAGCACCACACACAGACACACACACAGACACAGACACACACACACACCTCTGGCTTTACTGCTCAGGTAACTAAACAAACTCCCGGTTGTTGGGGGGGGGGAGAGATTTCAGGGGAGGCTCCGCTCCTTGTCCAACCCTTCAAAGTAAGGGGGAGCCCTTCCCAGACGGACACCGAGAAGCAGATGTTGGGGCAGGTGTGATCCAAGATGCAGTCCCTTCTTTGATCCTTGAACACACACTTCCCTTTTCGTCTCCCCCCCTGCGTCTGGCTCCTCAGCTCTAAAGCTGCTGCGATGCATTTACATATCAGGGCGACACGACGCCGGGACATATTTATAACACCGCAATTAGCAGTGGAGCACGACTCGCTCCTATAGAGGTACACGAGCTTCTGATTTAAACCGCGGCAGAGGCAGTCCATAGAGTCCCTATCAGAAGGCGGCCCTTGAGTGCACACAGCAGTGGACGGGCGTGGCGACAGACACAGGGCAGAGAGAAGTCGGCAGAAACCGCACTGGTTACTATTTGCTCTGGCCAAGCCCCCTCCTCTGAGCCAGGGGTGCTGTTCATGTCCCAATTTTAAATTTTTTCACTCAACCCATAAGACGACAAACACAACTCCAATAAAAAGAAGCACTGGGTTACTGTGACAATGACACCACAGCTCTGATCGGGATCATTGTCAGGAGGCCTGGGAGGATACCTCACCATTTGGGTTCAGCTCAAGCACGCCTGGGAGTTTGGGGGGGGGTTCTCATTTGTGAGGTGTGCAGCGACATGTGACGAGCGGCGGCCAGCACATAATCGTCCTCTTTCCTCAAGTGGGGCCCCTGGGAGCCGGAGTAGCCCCCGGCAGCGTCTGCACGTGAGGTGAAAATGAATGAAACACGGGGCCCGCGTTTGTTAATGTTGCCCCCTCGACAAGCTAACGAGAAACCGAGATGAAAACCTGTTAAAAAATCCCATTAGGCCAAGCAGGACAAAAGCTCAGGTGACGGTGGATGAGAGGCCCAAAGGTGCAAGACATCACTCGGAGAGCAGGAACGGTTTGCAGGCAAAGCAGCTGGTGGTGATTAAAGGCTAACTGTATGTGGTGCCGGACACATTTAACCGCTTGCCTCCAACATGCTGCTTAGAGGCGCTGCACGCGCACGGGTTTGGCCCCATTACCCAGCATGCAGTCCAATCACGGCTAATGGACAACTCTCCATCACCCATGGCTGGGGCCTTTGATCTGCTATGATCTCTCATGCCGAGCCCCACCCCCCCCCGAATCCCACCTTCACGTCCCTCGGAAAGCCTCTCAATCTCCTCGCTGACACCTGACCCCCGGGGCATCCCCGGGGTCCTTCTAATGACTTTGCAAAGCAGAGAGATGATTTTTTTTTTTTTTACAGTCACACATATGGGATGAGGGGAAAAGAAAAAAGGTGGGGGACAGGGATTCTGCCGCAGGCTGCGAGTGGAACATGCCCCGAACACAACGCGTGCAGGCTTCCTTACCAAAGCTCTTCGGGCAATCAACACCAAGACGGCTCCAGCCCAACAGGAGGCGATCGGCAAATCGGAGAATGGGCGGGACGGGAGAAGTCCCAAGATCGCCAACCCCCCCCGGACCCATCATTAACGAGCGCACCACGGGTCAGCTCAATCAGCCTCCTCGTTAGCTACACGCCCACGTGAAGTCCAGATGTTTACGTCACAGGTTTCAGAAAAAGTAGAGACACTGCCCTTTATAATACAAGCCTCTCAAATTGTGTGGTGTCTGGCAGTAGGGACGGCTACAGCCGCCTCTCTCACTTCGTTGAAAGAGAGGACTTCCTGTTTTTATGATCCGTATGCTTGGGCAGGCACAGGAGATGGGTGGTTAATTCAGCTCAGATCATTTAATGTCCAACCAGCTACACGCTCTTTCTATGCTATGATCTCTCATGACATTCAAATTCAATAAACTAGAGATAAGAGGTTTACAGGAAAACCTGATTAAAACCTGTAACATGGCATAATAAAGATTATACAATTTGATAAGTCTGGTTAAGTGCCCTAGTGGAGAGGTGCCACCATGGAAGTATGATCTTCATCCTCCAGCTTACGTGTCCAGGTCTTCACCACTACATCATGATCTGCCATGGCCATTCACTTTGTTTACATCATCCTTTCGGTGAAGATGTGGTCTGGACACCTCCATCAGTTCTCCAAAGTGGAAGGGGAGCCCTGGTCAGGTGTGACCCTTCAGCTGACTCTCAAGGTAAACGTAGATATGACACTCACTCCCCAGGAGGGACTAACAGTGGGCAGAGATCACTATATAACTTTATATGAAAGGGCTACATGAATGAATAAAGAGAAAGACGGCATGACCCGTGAAGATACACACTCTTGCTCAGGCACCCGCTTCACTTTAGGTATAATGGAGTCTCTTCCTACATCTCAAAGTTTGATGGGAAAAGGATGTGCCACGTATAGGGGTGGGGGTCAAAAAAAGACTACAGTACAACAATACACAGTGGCAGTTATTTCACCCCCAAGGTATAGGATAGCATTCCTCCAATCAGCATTCTGCAGTACACAAACACTATATTTTTCATTCAGCTCCTCTTCGGAAACCATAAGGTCTTCTTGGCATTTTTAATCTTCTCCTTCGGGGTGCAAAATGTCCCTGATCACAGCGAACAGAGGACGGGAAATAAAACCCAGCATGCCTGCGGGGCTGCTGACAAAGATGGCTGTCATGTTGGGGTGAAATTCACAGCGCAATGAGCTAAGTTTCACCACGGATGCGGAGGAAAACAAGAAGATAAACAAACGCCGAGCTCCACATCTGGCCACAAAGGCAGGGCTCTGGGGAGCCACAGTCACATGGGCTCGGGGAGCGCGGACATACAGCTGCATGGTTTTCACCATCGTCTAGGCGAACTGACTCTTCACCGAAAAAAAGCGGAGACCCACATGACCAGTGAGAAAGCAGACGGTCAGTGTCCACTGAGCCCGGCTACCGGGCGCCCGCATCATCTCGTCGAAGCTGACGATGGAGGCCCAGGTGAGGACTGTCAGGTGACCTTCAGCAACCGCTGAAAATAAATGCTGATGTGACAGATTCTCCAAGCAGCACTAAGGGCTCCTAATGAACCGGGAAGCTTTTACATGCATAAAAGGGCCACGGCTTTGCTGGAAAAGGAAAAGATACATAAAGATATACGGTCTGCTCAGGCAGCCTAAAGCATAATGAATAAAGAATGATTGCCCATACTGCAGAGCTTGATGGGAACTATGACCAGCCGGCCTCATCGGGAGTGACTTATAATTTCAGTGCAATATGTACCCGCCTCTGTGGAGTATCAGCGTGGGCCAGAGTCCGGCACTGACTAGCCTTATGATTTAAACAAATGATGTCAGATGGATACCAAGGCAAAGGAGACACCGGAAGGCTAAGTCCAGCTCGAGGTCAGAGAAAGTAGCCGATGGGACGGTAATGGAAGGCCAAAGAGGGGAGGCTGACAGACAGGAGGGGGTTCCCGTCAGTGCCGTCATAGATCAGCACAAGCTGGGATACTCTCACACAAGCACGCCTCGCCTCTGCTATCGTACGAGGCTGACACCCCAAAGTGCCTATTTGTCGAGGATGAGCTCAGAGTTTCCTCCTGTTTTATGACCCAGTTGTCACTCCTGGTATGTCTGAAGCCTTCGGGCAAAGAAAGGAAGAAAAGCAGGAGCAGTAAATTAAAGCCTGCAGACGGTTCGTCTTGCGTGTGTACGACCTGGTGACAGCTGCAGACATTTCTGCTGTACAGTTACGCTTCCCTCTATAACAACCACGTTGTGTTTCAGCACCCAACACTGGCGCGAAACACAGCTGGCACACATTTCTTCCTTGTCATTAAAAATACTGCGCAAATGTTCCCATTGCACATGTGTGCATACTTACTCACATGTAGGTTAGAATGAAATGGCAGGGGAACAGAAGCTTACTAAAAGTGTAACATTTCAACATGGTGGAGGATTGAGTTTAAGGTCTGGAATTCAAACACTAAGAAACAACGCAAGTAGCTAGTCACAAAGCAAGTCCAATTTCACGGCTCTACACCCAAGCTTTAAAGCCAGGCTCTGAGCCCAATTCTGGCATGGGGGCGGGGGGTCACTGTACCCATTTCTCCCCACCTCAGACCCACAAAGACGCTACAATGTGCAGCTCCATCATTTGACTGTTAGATTAGGGACGTTTTTTTCTCCCTGAAAGCAAATGACTCGTGTCCCAAGCCGGCTGGTCCCAGCGACACAAACACCTTGCTTTTTGTCAAGACTGTTTACATCATTCTTTCATCAGACGGCCAGCTATCTGGCCACATACACCCCTCACTCTTATTCCTTTTTTGAAAATGTGGCGTGCAGATGCACAACTCCTTATTAGGCCGGCGACACAGAGCAGTGGTGCGTCCCCGTCCCGTTCAGAGCGCTTCAGGGGCATGGGGCTCACTTCACCCCATAAAACCCTGGCGAAGGAGCTCTCCCGCCTGCAGGATGAGACCTCGCCTCACCTTTGAGGAGCTCACGGAATGCACACAGACTCCAGGGGACTTAACACACAGAGCCATAAAGCAACAGAAGCTGACATTTATGGTTATGTCAGATCTGTGCGAAGTCAAGCATCGTGCATATAATTAGGGGCGCAGTAAAGAAAGACGGTGGTGAAAGGGCGTGTGGCAGGCAGCAGTCAGGCTCCACGGTACTCCACTAACTACACACCGAACACTCGCTGCAAACGTACCAGAGGAAAAGCAGCCTGTGATCTGATATACGGGGCACCGGCACACAAAGTGTAAGAAGGCAGCCTATCACTGACAGCCTGTCACTAGCAAAAATTTGAGTGCTGCAGGACACTTTTTTTGCCCAGAGGACAACACAGCATGTGACACCACCAACAGTGGGTGATCTCTTGGTTCAGAGCAGACCTGCAGGGAGCCCTGGCCACCCAGAGCTGGAATGTGCCCGGCGGGGGGGGGGGGGGCAGAAACCCCCAGAGAGGCTCTAAAAATGATGATCCCCAGAATGTATCCCGGGCTGTGACAGTGCTCCTCCTCATCCACCAAAACGATGACAAAGGATACAAACAAGAACTAAAAGTACCATCCCGCTCCTACGGCAAGGGGAAGCTCTCATCACTTAGATGACATGCCAGCTTCAGATTTAAAGACTCCATGCACCTGCGAGCTCCATCTGCGGGAGCATCTGGCTGTTAGGGCTCCCATTGCTTCCCGTTACAGACATTTAGCTCTCGCTTCCTCCCATCCAAGCCTGTCAGGCCCGTGAATCCACAGTGTGCACTCAACATCTGTCTCACACAACATGGGAATGAGAATCAGCGCAATGTGCAGAGCTGCAGCTAAGGACTAAACACATCAAGTAGAGACGACCGATCAGGGGCGGCAACTGTATTCACCATCTCTTTAACAGCACCAGTAACCTGGAAATTCAGCACCGGCCTAAACCCAGACCTAGAGCGTGATTACGGTGTTTCTGAGTCAAAGCATTCTGGAAGTAAAAGGCTTGGTCTTTTGGTCCTTTAATCCCCTTGATCACTCAGGAAAACACATAAGATGTAACTCTGGACAGACCAGGAACAGTAATATTATACATCTAATGACCTTGAGCACTGTCAAGATGAACAATCTCTGAAAAGGGTAAATTTTCCTTCTGTTTGACTCTCCTCTCTCACTCTCTCTCTTTTATTGGCGTTTAGTCCCAAAATCTTGCAACCGTCAGTTTCATGCCTAAGCAACTGTGAAATGTAGATGAATCTAGTGATTACCCCCCACCCGGCCCACCAAAAAAATGAGGTCATTCTAACCCACGGGGGTCAGATGGGCCCAATCCAGTCAGTGGATTATTAGGTTTGAGTCCCATCCCATCTCCTCAAACATCAAAATGGAAATAAGTCAATTGCATGACACCATGGCCCATGTCTTCAGCCGTCTTCACAAAGTGTGGCAAACATTGAGGAGTAATTGATTGAACCCAGCGGGGTTTCACCTGGGTTCAGGAATGGGTTACGCTGCAGTGAGGTGCCTCCACAATGGGAGGCCCACTTTCGGCATTCTGCCGCATGATTTCACAGGCTGAAGTCCGCCAGGCACAGTCAAGGTGTCCGTAGGCAAAACCAATCACCACAAGATTGCACTGGGAGGACCAAGAGGAGAGCTTGGTATTCATTAGCATGTGAACCCTGACTCACTGAAAACACAACCTGCTGTGACCTACTGTGAAGCACATTCGGTCGAAGAAATCAAAATCAGCGCAGACCAGATCTCCAGTGGCAATGACATTTAGAAACAATGATAAGCCACTCTGAAGCATTACACAGATATGTTAAAATGGGAACTGAAGAGAGATAAAATCAAACTGTTAGTCTTATATACAGAACCTACCTTTTACATAACTTCTTTATTTCGACCATTTCACACAATTCTGTGTCAAGCATTTTAGTATTTCCCCCAGTGTTTTCTTTACCATTCACGATGTATCATTCTTTGTTAGTATCCTTTCTTATTTACTTATTTTTTTATCAGGTAACCTTAATTTTCTAGATTCTAAAGTACATGCGGGAAAAATTATTTATAGCAGCACTAATCCATTAGTCCTCACAGACAGAAACTCCTTATTATGCATTTTTATTCAATGAGGTAATAAAGAAATTGCATCAAAATTTTACTGCGATTTCTATCTCTTCCAGCCTCAAAGGCAGCAAGCTCTCTTCAGTTACCACAGTTAATACGATTCCCCTGGCTCCTGTTCCTCTACAAACTATTCATATAACAATTTTATTGCCCCTCCATGGCAAATTTCCCTCCTTACATTCACAAGTATCAAGAAGAACATAAAACCATCCAACAAGGGGAGTGTTTCAGAATGGCAGGGTAGCATGTCACCCAAGCTCGCCCCCCCACTCCCCAAGCCCACTCTTGAGAGTCCTGCCCTGTTCTAAATGAGGGTCGGAGCCCCATTCATTAGTGACGGGAGCATGTCCTCTCTCAGGTGGGCGACTGGGATGATGGTGGCAATGATGAGGGTGTTGTTGAGGATGGAGATGGGGTGGGAGAGGGGCTGACAGAAGTGACAGGCTCACGGCTAAATTACAACAACTCGCGATCTCACTGACAAGCTGACAGCTCGTTATTGCCCGTGGCTCCATCCTTTTTTGCCTGGTTTCGTATTAGCAACTGAATGTTCCTATGATAGGCTTGAGTTGGATTAAACCTGCTTAACGAGGCCTGACAGGTTCCCCTCTTCAGAAGTGCTCATGAACATCCGAAAACTCGGCAGAAGAGAAAAAAAAACACCTTCCGTAACAGTGGGAAGTATCTCAGCAGGAAACATAGTGAAGCTCTATTTTGTGGTGCTCTGTTGCCAGAACATCTAAGAACTAGGTCAGGCAGCGCTTCTCGTTGGAAAAAAATCTGCTGTCAGATTACGAAGCATGGGTAAAGAAAAATTTCAGACAACTCGACTGCTGCTACCTGGACAGTGCCTAATGACCTCAGCTGCAGTGCCCTGGGGTCTTCTGTTAAGAAGGCATTCACAAACAGCAGGGTGAATATTTTAATGTGCGGGGTCACAGCTACGGTCCTCCCATTAACACCAAGACTCATTACCTTGAAAAGAACGCCAGATATAACCGTCCTAACACCAAGTTAACCACAAAGTCAACTGGGAAGTTGATCCTGTGTGGCTGTCCCAGTGTCCATCATCATAGCTCTCAGTATCGATACTCTGCTTTCCAAAGCCCTGTCATGGTGGATATCATTAGCTTTCACAGTTGCTACGTGTGTCTTTTCTTTGTCTAGATGCAAACAAGTGGCGTTGGCAAGGCTCCCAGATATCCAAACCAGATTATGAAAAGATATGGTCCTCCTTTGAAAACTGAAAAAAAGACATAAAACATGTCCCAAAGAGTGTGTCCAGGAAATTAAACGCTTGGCTTTTCAAGTCTAGTGAGAGATCCTAACAATTTGACTCTCCTTAAGCTCATATAAGCTCCCATTTTTGCGACAAAAAAGAGCCTCTTAAGAAGAATGGCTACACAGATCCATGCGTGAAAAAAAAAACAATAACATTTCACATCATCTGTGGCAAACCCCTTGAAGGACTGCAATGCAATATAAACCCAGGTGTTCACTATATGGTGGCAGTTAAAAATGATGACCATTAAGAGTGACCAAGGACCAGTAGAGGACAAGCCATAGTAAGTGAACAAACAGGCATGTTCCTATGGGACAAGGTCTGGGAAAGAGGGGGCATTAACCCCCCAGACATTCATTCCTGAGGGACCGCGGCCACCTCTATGGGGTGACTATTTCTCTTAGCAGCCAACATCCCTTAAAGAAGAAAAACATTAAGTAAATAAATCTCTCAGCAATACATTAAAGTTAACAAAATAAAGCTGCATATCCTTCTAAAAATTCTAAGTAAAGTTTCCATGAGGATGATTCAAAGGGATGTTAAGTCAATTTTTGTCATGTTCACAGGACACACTGTTATCACACACATTTTGCAGGATCAGGTTCTCCTGTACTCCTGTTTCCAAGCCATGGAGACACTCCCATATTTAAGGTGGTATAAAGGGGTTAGATGTTTACTAATTCTGTAAATATAACCCAGAAGAGTGCAAAAGAAGCAAAGTCAGGCAGAAATATCCATTCAGTAAAAAGATACTGGCGTTAATCACTTTTTGGCAATGGGTAAACTGCACTGTTCTGGTTATTCTGGGCCTATAGAGGTGTTTAAAGTGGTATAAAGGGGTTAGATGTTTACTAATCCTGTAAATATAACCCAGAAGAGTGCAAAAGAAGCAAAGTCAGGCAGAGAGAGGTTTTCAGTAAAAAGGTATTGGTGTTAATCACTTTTTGGCAACGGGTAAACTGCACTGTTCTGGTTATACTGGCCATATAGAGGTGTTTAAAGTGGTAAAAATAGGTTAGATGTTTACTAATTCTGTAAATATACCCCAGAAGAGTGCAAAAGAAGCAAAGTCAGGCAGAAAGATCCATTCATTAAAAAGATATTGGCGTTAATCACTTTTTGGCAACGGGTAAACTGCACTGTTCTGGTTATACTGGGCATATAGAGGTGTTTAAACTGGTATAAAGGGGTTAGATGTTTACTAATCCTGTAAATATATCTAACATGAGTCCCTCTCCTGGAGCCGACACCTTATCGTGGTGGAGGGGTTTGCGTTCCAAAACGTGACCAATTGCAATTAATACAGTAGCTCTTCCAAATCACGCCGATTATTGTTGGGGGCCCTTTGAGAAGTACCCTGGCCCTACTGTGACACCCCCAAATCAGAACAATGACTGGAGCTACATGTCTTTGTCAACCATAACAGATGGCATCCCCCGCCCTCCCCAAGTCTGTGTGACCCTCATGGCCAAGGTCAACCCCTTGCCTTTGTCCCCTTAGCCCCTAGCACGTGCCACGGCGAGAAAAAGCCTAGAGACGCCGTTTAACCCCGACCCACGTGGTGCTCATTCAGAATGAAGGCCAGAAGAAAAATTAAGTTTCAAATTACAAAGTGGCTCATTAAACAGGAGGCCAAAGGAGTGCATTGCGTTTCATACCCCGCTTCCTATACCGCCATCTGGCCCTGGGGATCAATGACCCAAAGGAGAGAAAAATGCGTAAAAAAACAGCAGAGCTAACAAAGTGATATGTAGATTAATCAAATGTGTCTCAGACAGAGACACTGATCTCTAAAAACAGAATCAAACTATTCACAGAATACATGCTGCGTTCCATTTGAACTCAGGAGACGGAATTTCCAAGCTCCTAGTCAGAATTTTCAACTGGAACGTCCCCTGAAGTTGGAAATCTGACTCGGAAAGTCGTAAGAACCTCTGTAACATCGACCTCAGAATCCAAGATGGCTGTGTCCTTCATCGACAGAACCGAAAGCTTTAGTTATATTCTGTTTATTAGCACTTGTCTTACTTGTGTCATTAAATCAGTCATACACACAGAACTATCCAACCACTTACTGTGGACATGTTGTTACAGTGTTTGTATGTGCCAAATACAACGTAATGCATTGTTTCAACTAATATCGCTAACAACGAACCTGGCTAGAACTGGTATTGCTAAATGGCTTTCCAACCGGCTGCACTGGAAAGCAGTTAACTCGGATGTTACGCAATTTCCAGCTCTGATGTCAGAGGTAAATTGAACACAGCAACAGATCCATCGACCCGAGTCATTCAAAGGTGACACTGGACCATTTGTGCCCTTACTATTAGCCTGACAGACAGGAGTGGCTTTATGCAAAAACAGTAGTCGTGAAAATCAGAAGAACACACTTTCTTGTCTATAACCTGTGATGAGACTCACTGCTGCTGGAGAGGAGGAAAGCACTTCTGCAAAGCCTCTTAGCAGGTCAATGGAGAGTGCAGGAGGAAAAGGAGTTCTCACCACAACACTAATCAGAAGCGTTTTCATCACCTCCAAATTGATTCTGTTTAGCTGCGTGGGGCCATGGCCTCAATATATCAGTGGGAGGTTCCCAAGACAAAACCACCCTGGGGAGGGCGGGGACAGTGCAGTCCTAGCTAAAAAGAGCAAAAGGTATTGATATACAAAGGGAACTTGTGGTTTACATAGGCAACTCTCGGGCTGCCGGACAAGCTAACCCAAAGAGTGGAGACATACGTGAGCCTCTAGACCTGCTGATCTAAGCAGCGGCACCTAGAGTTCCGGTCACATCGATCTCCTGCTGGATTGCTGTCGTCAGACCCTTCTTTTTATCAGGAGCACTCCGACGTGCCTTGTAAAGTTGTCCTGAGTATTTATGGTGGCTTGGCTCAGTCACGGCCTCGAAGGTGTCACAAAGAAGCGGTAATCAAAATTCACAGGAATACCCAAGCTGCCTGCGTCTATCGGAAGCCATGAACTCATGGTCGGCCATAAAGGCAAACGGCCTGCTGTGCATTCAGGCAACTGCCTGGGCCTCTCCAATCACAAGGCAGTCCGGAGTTCATTTAACCTTGCCTGAGATATAGTTGCTATCAAAGACACAAAAAGCTTAAATGGATCCAATATCCAATTCTATAATGCCAGTAAGTGTAAGTATTCTTCAACATTGTTGTCCCTCTGGGAAAAGACACAGTATTGAACCAACAGCAAGGTTAGACTGGGCTCTATTGACATTCGAGAAAGTACAGCCACACGGATCGGCGAATGATTTGGTGGACAAAAATGAAACACGACAGTTATTACATGCCAGGGAATAAAGTAACAGGGACAGAGGCTGCTCCAGTGGAGACTAGAAAACAAGCACAGAAGAACTATGAAAGCTATGAAATATACTTAGCACTGTTATCTCCCTGGGACCTCAAATGCTGGCGTCAGACTCGCTGTGAGATGCCTCCCTACCCACTGTGTCGGTGGTGTAACACGCGCGATGCAGGGTGCAAACCTGGGACTTGGGCTCACTCTCAGTGTTTGTTGTCTTTTCTCTTTCTCCTCCCCCCTACCGGTGCATCCACAGCCCTCCATCTGCTGTAGGACTTATTTTAGGAGAGCCAAAGCTAGTTCCAGGTGGTAACAGTTTCATCAAGCGGAATGTCTCGCAAGGACCACAGAGGTACCATTAGCGCCAGCGGCCTCATGCCAAGTCCCACGTGCCACTTCTAACGCTTGGGAATTTTCCTCTCGATGGAGGATATGCAACCTGCAGCGAGGCAGACTGGTTCAACAGCAAGCGTCCTCTGCAAGGCAATCATCCAGAATAAAGTTCCAGATACATACAACCATCTACACATCAAAACAACCCTAGTGTCGACACACCTGTAAAAGAAAACCTCAGCCTGCCAAAGATCTTCTGCTCTACAATATCAGAATGAAAATTCTCATTTGATACCTGCTGCTGCTTTGAATGCTTGTGGGAGTTTTACTTACACAAACTTGTTATGAGGGTATTGTGCAGGAGATGGGTCCAAGCAACTAGAGGAGGCAGGACCAAGAAATCTGATTGGTTGATACCCCTTCCTATAGTTGTTTGGATCCACCTCCTTCTACAATCTGATTGGTTATCTCTCTGAACCAATCATTTATCATTCTGCCCAAAGAACATTTTTGTGCAGGTAAAACTCCCATGAGCGTTCTTAATTGCGAAAGACCACACGTCCCGACATGTTAAGCAAAATCCAACGATTGTGAACTAATCCATCCTGTGGGTTCCAGATGGACCTCTTTTCTCCACCAGACCTGGATGCAGGCTCAGCTCATAGCATGTTAACTACTTGTGTTTTGCTTGCCGGTCGAGGCAGTACAAACATCTGCCAGGAGGACAGGCGGGAATGGCCCTTACATTTACTCTGCCTGTTTCGCAGTCTGCAGGAACGTGGTGACCTTCACAGCAGGAGGCGAGTACAGGCTCAGGGCTGCTCAGGGCTCATTAACGCGCCTTCTCAGCTCCACTGCTGCCCTCTCTTAGGGGAATAAATTAGCTGTGAAGAAATGTCCATTTCCATTGTCCAAAGGGCCAGTGCTTTATTATCTTGCAGACTTGCTAACAGAGAGCCTCAGGGAAGGGAGAAGCGCCAGCGGGCTCCTCATTCTCAGGCTGTGCGAGGCGGCCAGCCAAGGGCTCGAATGTGAACGCATCACTGAGGAGCCGCGCCAGAGGTTGGACTCGTTACAAAGTTCCAAATGACTTCCCTCATTGAAGCATCTTTCACAGGGACAGGAGTGTGTGCAGACATAACTGCGCAGGGGAGGGGAGGGAGCCTTTTCAAGTGCAGACTGAAGTGTGATGCTCAGAGATGTGAGGGATTACAGGATACAGGGAAGGCATGGGAAGGCTACGTAAGTCTTCGTTAAGCGTTTAGGGGTAGCTACTTTCTGTAAAAAAACACCTTGTGGCATCATCTTAGAGGGAGGAAGGCATGAAGGTGTGCAAGGCAGGATGGGCTGAGAGCAAACCCAGCTAATGGAGCGAGGACACAGAGCCGACGCCCCCCACCTCCACTGCAGGCCCACTTTCAAACATGTCAACACAGATCTTAAATCAATAACTGGGAAGAAAATGCCCACCAATGGAGCTTATCCAATTAGAGATATGCTAAGCACACAGGCCGTGAGGTGTAGTTAGGGTCTGAGGGGACAGTGAGTGTCATAGCCGTGGGCTACAGTGAGCCTTGCATTATAGCCCAGAGCTCTGCCCTCTGGCAGCTTAGGAGGGACAGATTTCAGAATATGTACACACATCAACGCTAGACCTACAAGATCCCAGAGAGATGTTTCTACTTCTTGAAGAAACAGGAGTCATCTCCACACTGGATGATCCTTTGTCATCACGTGGGCTTCAGAAAACCCCATGGGTCAGATCGTTCCATGGACACCAGGGCAAGGGGCTCCACCTACCGGCTGCGTCCATCCGATCATCATCCATCCACATGTGGGCATATTCACCCAAATCATTTTCCAGAGCCTGAATACAGAGATGGATAAAAGCAATTCACTTTGAAGTTAGTAATGCTGGGGATGGCTTAACAGGCTCAGACAAAAGAGTACAACTAGCATTACTACTGCAGCTGTTTCCACTGATTTAATAGGAGATAAATGGTGTGAAATTGGCATTTAATGCACAAACTAGTGAATCCTACATATATTTATCAAACTCTCTTTTCATCAGAGCAGTAGAAAGTGGAAGTCTTGCTTTGTGTGGCTGGAGCCTGTTTTCCATGCTCAAATATTTCTACAGGCGGCATGTTAACTGCCTGTGATGCATTTGGCCAGTCACAGCTTCCTGGTCTGTTTTGCACGGCTTATCCATGTCCCAGCAATTAAACCGTGAAATGAGGCTCTCCCTCCCTGGAGAGGGTGACCAAGCAGGCAAACATCAACAAGGGGTAAATAATGACATCACTGATTTCCGGCCATCATAATTATCAATATTAATTATAATGCTTGGGGGAGGGCAGAGCAGAGCAGGGCAGAGTGCCTCAGGAAAGTGACAATGCTGAGGTTCTGGTTGAGGATTCCCTTAGTTTTGGTACCAAGGTAATGTAGGGAAGACAGGACCAAGCAAGCCAGTGACTGAGCCCAAAGCTAGTCCCAGCACAGGTCAGAAGGCAAAGTCCCACCCCAGGCCCAACTGGGCACAGCCAAAGCTGTGGTGCTTTTTAATCTGGGTTGCCCAAGCAACCCCCCTTGTTCCGCAGGTGTGAGGCAAACGTTAAGGCTGCCTTTGGTTTCACACCACTGTTTGCTCCTTCAGAGCCCTTCCATCAGGCCTTGATGAGGTAGCAAATCGCCTTTGTTTCCACAGGGCGACAGTACTGGATTTTAATCAAAAAGCAGTTGAAGGTGTGCCTAACTATGACCAGCAAAAACCCCTGGGTAAGAAAAGTACAAGGAAAAGAACAGCCACCGTCCGGTACCCAGCTCGCACCACCACTGAACTGGCTTATCTCCTGACAGCAGCCATGTCCCACAGAAGGTAGACAGGGAATCTACTAGGGACAGGATTGTTTCTCACACATAACCTGAGGAGGGACATCTTATCTCCCCACCCCTGCCAGATCACCTTCCACGTTCCCGTGCCACATCCACCCAGTCATATCAATGCTATGACAATATTTATTCTGTGTGATATGAGCTAGATGGAGGCAAACCTCATGCTGTCAGACGGTTGGCCAGCTTCACGCTACCTTTCCTCCTGCCCTCCCTCACACACACACACACACACACACACACCAGCCTCTGTGCTACCCTCCCGCACATCTGTTAAACTAGCACTTTTAACCCACCTGAAAATCAGTCACTCTCTTCAGCAAAGATTTGCTGGCACTTAAACAAAAGGATTTCTGAGCAAAAAATAAAAAATAAAGAAGAGATAAAAATTTTTGTACTTTGAAGCCCCAAGGATGAGAGATGCACACCTCCCTCTCCAAGGTTCGCTGCACCTCCTCCCATCAACAGAGTGCCTTTGTTCTGAGCACAATGCTGAACATCCTTGGCAACACGAAAGTCTCTGGAGCGCTCCACGACCTTCCTGCTAATCACCGCAAACGGTCCTGTGCAGGGCTGCCTCTTGGAGGCGTGGCTATGCGGGCAGAACCACAGGCGCTCTATGGGACCCAGTGCCAAAGCCTTATGCAAAGGGGAGGGGAGAAGCGACACTGTGTCCAGCACGCATTCGTTAAAGGTGCATTATCACTTCGTTATCAAGGCGGTCATGGCAAAATCACAAATGAAGAAACCCAGGGCTAATAAGACTATTAAAAATAAAAAATCTGCATGAAAAGTGCTAAACAATCTGTTATTTTCTACAGTAAACAAATTAGGCCAAAAGAGATGGGCTAATTAGGGTGAGAACACCAGATAAAAAAGCTCACCAAGAACACAAAGATTTCAAAGGCAGACAGGTGGGCGAGTCATTGTGGGTCGGTGAGTTTACTGATGCTCCCTCGCTAAAAGTACGCGCCCCCAACACACACACACAATGGAGCCTTATTTACCTCTGCCCACCTTCCTTTATTTACAGCTGATACTTAGGTATCAACATAACCTACTAACCTAGCTATTCATCTAAAGCAATGTAATGCAGCAACCCGCAGTGCGCAGCGAGCTTGTCCACAGAGTCTGCAGCCCTGAGACGTGTCCATGTCATTGCTCACCGTGCCGCCCATGTGCCTTGGTGACACGCAGAACGGCCGCTAGAGCAAGACCTCATGCGAGGGATGGTCACCCTCCCCCCCGCAGCCACTGACATGAAACCGAACTCAGGCGATCCAAACGTTTTTACTCCAATGTGGTGCACGTCAGAGCGTCGACTACAGGGCCAGTGTTGAAGGAAACAGGAGAGGAGGCAAGACATGTCCCACCAAGGTTACCATGGAGCTCATCTTTACCCAGCAGCCCCTGCGGCAGCACATCAAGTTCCGAGTTACCTAACCTTGGTATTTATGGCCTGGCTGGTGGGCACTAATTCCACTATGGATTATTCACTAAAATTGTTCCTGGTAATTTATTGCCATTTATGGCTGAATAAATTGCTTGACCCCTGCTTAGAGAGAGCAGAGAGACCACAGCCCACACGGAGCTGGAGATGGGGGGCTGTGTGGTTGTGTGGGTAAGGGTGACACATTGCCTCCTGGTTGTAAACATTCACCCGACCAAAGTCAGCTGGCACAAACTCCAAAGGACAAGGCTGTATGGTCTATTGATTATTCCCCCACAAAGACATCACCTCGGGTGACACAAAGCCACGCCCTCTGCCCCCGTCAAGCAATCATCGCGTCTAGGTCAGACTGATTCATCACCTGCCACAGCAGCACCATATTACCAACATGAAATCAGTTCAACCATCATTTCACCTCTAGTGTCTTTCCACAACGGAAACGGTGCATTCAGTGCAATACACTCTAATACACTCTTCCTGCCTTTGCTCATTCTATCTACTCTTTTTTAATTATGGAAATGTTTTCTGGGGGAATTTTCCCCATCAACGGCCAAACTCCCATTTCCTCAGCAGGAGACCGGGACAGATAGCAGCCACAGAAAAGCATGCTGGGAAGAGCATTAAAAAAGGCCCACGGACATTACCACAGTGCACCTGTCCCTGCTTTCCCAAGTCCTTCTGGGATTGCTGCTGGTTGTGGTGAGTGCATCGATTTATGAGGTCACAAGGGAACACAAGCATACACAGGTCAGTATGTTTCTTCCTGTTCCATCCGAAACTGGGTCCTTTCGTCTCCTCCACAGACACATCGCCACCTGTCCTCTTGTTTAGTGAGGACAATGATCCCTCTTCCTCATCCCATGTGTGAGGACCCCCTTCTAAATTAGCACCGCCTGTGCAAATTCCCTTGGAAAAAGATGGCGTCAACAGCGAAGATAATTATCTTGATTATTCTGGATACATTATTCAACAAGCACTGGGTAAAGGCCCTTTGCTCCAGGGTGTATCTTGTGTAAGTGAAGCTTCTAACATGGCAGATGTTTAATTATTGTTATTTTAAAGACAACAACTCTTAATGAAGTGCACATTATCTACACATTACGGCCCCTCTTAATCACATCAGCTCCAAAAACGGTCAGCATTATTCCACGTTCTCAGCCGAAGCAAATGAAAATCAGGCCTTTGTTATGCTTGAGCCGTTCCCGTGTCTCCACCACCGGTCGGGGTGGATCGCGGGGCCTGTGACTATGGGCGCCTCAGCTTAGACGTTTTTTTTTTGCAGGAACAGCCTTCAGCACTGGGTAGAGAACACCACAGCCAGACGGAGATCAATGGCTACCAGAGGCATCAGCCTCGTTGCCAGGCGATAGCCAGTGCAAGTCTATGAGGTCAACGAAGCAGAGGCTTGATAAAATGCCACCCCCCCCCACACACACACACACACCTTTCCAGGACAAAAGCTCTCAAGCAAAGCTGACAGAATGAGAGAATCCTGAATTTTCCCAGTAACCAGAGGAGGCACAGAGGAGGCGCAGGAGGCGCAAGGGCGAACCCCACCCGACTCTGAAGGAAGCATCAATTATTCATCTGAAGACCTCATGTTTTAACTATGAGCTAATCGAACTGTATGTGTTTTACATCAGAAGAAAACAGCATTTTGTCTTTCTTATCATTTGCATATGCAATTAGTGGCCTGGATATAAGCTCTTCATATGACGTAACATCCATTTAGTTCATATGTTTAAAATACTCATGGTTAATACTACTAAATCATATTTAAATCTAACCTACATGTCAGGGAATGACTGATTCTTAATAAGCATCCCTTACCATGGTACCATCTTATGCCTTACTTAACATGTCAAAAATTTTTATATATTGATAGTAAATAATCATTATGAAAGTACTCCCTCCGGCTACCTCCCCTTAAGTCAGGCCAAACTGCACAGGTATCACATCAGTGGCAACTGAGTCATGGATGTTGAACAAATTTCAGGAGGCTTATGGTTCTGTGGTCACAGATGACTCACAACGTGGGGGCAGCACACGCTTCATTGCCACAGTGCGAATCTCTCATGACTCCATACATGCACAATATCTGGGTGCAGCAAGCATGCCCTCCAGGTGCAGTTCACATGCACACGCATGTCTCCAGGCCGCTTCTTTGTGTAAAACTACTTAACGCCAGGGAGGGTGGTTCTGATAAAAGATCAAGAATCAAACATATTTTCCCAGCAGGTTTTGGGGTTAATAAGCCATCTGCCAATTCTCTGATTACGGGTACTTGGCGCAATGCAACAGGAATCGATGGTTCTCCTCAGAACGGGAAGGAAATATGTATCGGTTACACTCAGGGAGATTGCCTAAGCGGCAAAGGTGAGCCAATTAAGAGTAATGAATTTGCGAGTCTTCGTCAATTACCAGGAAGCAAACACTGCAGAGGATCAGGAAAGCGAGAGAGTCAATGAAAACTGACATTTTTCTTTTTTCCATGAAATCGACACAGACTCAGGGTATTCAAAGAAGGGTCGAAACACACAGATTCATGAATCAGTTTAGGATGAATCGAGCTTTGAGAAACACCTTTCATCTTAATCCTCTCATGCGCAGAGTTGAGGCCCACAGGTGGCTTCCTGGTGCCCAAAGGCCATGACATACGGCAGCAACAGGCAACTCTCCGAAAACAAACATGGCTGTAGGTCCAAATCCCAGCAGAATCCTGCAGGTGTCCTCCTGTAGATAATGCTGTTTTATATTAGAGTCAGGCAAGTCGATCTAGCAGAGACATGATCTAAACAAACAATAATAATCGCAGAGGCATGCATCGATCGTGCTGCTGTCACACGGGACTTATTTCCCCATAACTGCCGTGCTTCCCTAAACATTAAACGTGACCTTATTTAATTTGTATTAATTAAGTGGAGTGAATCCTTCATTAAGTATCCTGTAATTAACCTATAACTAGACAGCAGCTATCAAAGTTTTACAAAAAATAAATAAATAAAATCATCATTTTCATTAACGTGGTTTAACCCAAGATGTGGCCTCGGTCCCGCCTCTTAGGGAGGCCCGACGCCTCGGTCAGCGGCTCAGCAGGATACGTCTCTGTGTCTGTGATGAGAAGATCGCCGCTTTGAACCCCGACCTCGGCAGAACAGTCACATGCCTGTGGGCCCTCCAGCAAGGCCCTTAACCCCCCGCTGCATGTTAGTTGACCCTGTGCTGTGACCCCCCCCCCCCCAAAGCTATGGAGAGCGAAACGGGGATGCCGAAGAGAAACATTCCAATGTACCTGTACTTGTGCGAATGGCAAATAAAGCATGTTTGTTTGTTGTTAAATAAGGCTAAGCAGTAGTGAAGGCTCTCATACCATGACAGGCACCCACTGAGTACAGCCGCCACATAACCAGGGCTTTGCTGCAGACTAGATCCCAGGCTAGACTGCAGGTAACCTGAGAGTGCTACCGCCTGGTGTAGAGAGGGAGCTTTCTGACCTGCCGCGACACCATACATCCAGTTACAGGGCTCGTGCCAAAACCCTTGCCATGGGCAGAAATGTTATAAATCACCCACTCGGCTGGCACTGCGGGAAAAGCTGTGGATAAACGGGAAGCGACGCTGAGGGTCGATGTCACTTCCTCAAGGGAGGAATATCCGTGCATCGCTACTGCCGAAACGATCTGCTTCATCTCACGAGACTGTTTAGATAGGAAGGGGGAAAAAAATAACGGCTTGATTCCGCAAATGGAATGTGAGAACACATGGGAATAATCAGCTCTGCTTCTCACATACAGCAGATCAAAAGCTAACTAATGGAGTAGGCAGACGGGGGGGGGGGGGGACAATGATAATAAAATGT
>JAODKC010000028.1:16223014-16250571 GCA_026777985.1 Mormyrops attenuatus
TTTATATTTCTGCTCCCTGCATGGATTACCTTACATTTATCTACATTAAATTTCATCTGCCAGGTATCAGTCCAGTCGCTAATTAAATCAAGATCCCATTGTAGCCTCTGTGCTGCTAGATCAGTATCTGCTACACCACCCGCCTTGGTGTCGTCTGCAAATTTAACCAGATGAACCCGTCCATGCTATGTCGCTGTAGGATGCACCTGGCCCTCTCCTGCAGAAGGGGGGTGCTCTAGGGTGACTTTGGATGGGAGACATTTGAGACACTTTTTTCCTAATGTTGGGGTGATTTTTCAATAACAGGGCAGTCACCTAATCTTTAAAGCTCCATCACCCCTACCCACAATGCATCTGCAGGGGTACGGGTCTGTCTGGGTGTGCAGTCTGCCCCAGCCAAGCAGATTAGAATATTATTGAGTTATTGAGTTCCAATCAGCTCCAATCATCTCAGGGTTAACTGCATTTCTTTTCACAATTTTTTAATGAACCATACAACTGAGAGGTAAACATCAAATTAACCTTGGCAAGGAACACGGCAGTACAGGAAAAATAAGCTACATTTTAAAAGCCCTCAGTCTCTGTTATAGTTACAAATGTACACCCATTTTTTTTTTTGGGAGGGGGGGATCCGATATATTAACATCCTTCATTTTTCATCAAGAGGTATTTAATACGTGGGTTGCACGAAGCCAGGGGAATTTCTACCCAAGACGAAGTCCCATGAAAAATGGATGACAAATAATATTCAGGTAAATTTATATGTAAATTGCAGCATCTGCTCTGGGGTGTGATAACCAAGCCAAGCGCACTCAGGGGGCGCGAACCCACTCCGGGGAGGATCCGCAATGACAGGGGCGGTGCGGGCCGATACGCACCATGCGGCCGCCACCCTGTCAAAGTGCGGCCGCGCAGCCGCCACATCGCCTTCAGCAGGAGTTGCTGGGAACCTGGTGCTATTAACAGCACCTGTGCTTTTGATGAATTCCATTTTCTCTTTATAAGGCGCAACACAATCGCTGCTCCCCATGTGCACCGCTAACGGTCTCGTGGAGCCCCGATCACACCCGCGCAAAGCAAATCATAAATATGGATGCGACTGCGAACACGGAAATTTACACACGCCACTGCAGCTCGAGGGGGCGCTGAGAAACACGGCGTCACACATCGCCACTAGGCAGCAACAGGAAAAACGGGCTGGGGGGGGGGACGACGACACTTGTTATTATAATTTGGTCAGGAATCAGTATGCCCCACCCGAGAGGCAGCACAATCTTCAACTGCGTATCACACAGCGTCACCCATTTCATTAAGGCCGATTAAAGCTTCGTTTTACACATGCGGCCCCCATCCTGCTGACCGGGCGCTCCGGCATTTAAACTGGACCCCGTCCGCTGATCCGTTACGTGCCTGTCGGTAAGTTTGGAAATCGAAAGCACCGTGTGTTCACAGTTCTGCGTTCTTGGATGACGCCTCCCGGCTGAAAACAAGCCAAGCAGTCTGAATTATTCATCCACCATGGACCAGTTAATTAACATGCCCCAGTCTGAGTTCCCCCCGCCCTCTCTGGGTGAGGGAGGCGGGTTTGGCGAGGATCCACCCCCGTTTGAATCGCCTCCTTTTCAAAGTAACAGTCAATATTTCAATCCTCAGACAGAGCCAAAATAAAAACACACAGAGCTCCACAAAATTTCAAACCCACCTGAAATCCAAGTTAACATTGCACAGGAAAATAATAGGTACCGGTGTTCCCACATCACTTCAAATTAAGGTTCGCTTTGCTGCAAGTGACTTGTCATTTTAATCGGATTCCCCTCTTTGAGTGAAATGACCACTGTCAGCTCTGGTCTGAATGCATGCTGCTCCTTTTGTTAAAAATAAGTGACAAGAAATTACATGAGGGGCTGAGCCAAGTCAAATCACTTTCAGATGGGCCTAAAGACAGCTTCCTCTGAATCTCAAAAAGGCTGAGAGTAATTAAGTAGCATTTCCAGCAAAAATCCTCAGTACACAGAAAATTTTGTCAAGACACAAAACACTTCAAACCACTGAAAGCAACATTCCCTGTGATTAACATTTTAATGGGCTGTCCTTTTAATGGGGTCTGCTCAGATTTTTTCCAGTTTCTACTCGTACTCATTGATAAACCGGAACTGCAAAGCTGCCCTGAGAACAGCAGGTACAGCCCGATGACGGCGTCAAGTAAAGCCTTGATCTGGCAGACAAAGCCTTTGTTTGCTCTTTTGGCAAACATTTCTAGGGTTACCTGACACTGATGGTCTCAGCCAAAAAAAAACGCACAAGCCAACCAAATGCTCAGACACAACAACAGCAGGAGAGGAGGATTCACAGGGTTAAATTCTGCCCCCATCAATCAGGTGGAGTCTGGCCAAGCCGGGTCAGCGAGTGCCCGCAAGCAGACCAGCATCATGGCGACTGGGTCAGAGGGAACCACAGCGAAATATACTGAATGCATTACCAAGGCAGCACGCATTCGCAAAAACATTCTTCTCCCCCCATTGTCAGCACTTAGAATGATTTGTTTGCCGAAGCTGGCTGTCTGTTCATATCCAGGGTCTGGGTCAATGCTACAATTAGTGTTAGGCCTAGAATTAGTGCCACCACAGAGCCGTAAAGCACAAGCTCCGCCCATCATAACGCCCGCTACAAACACACAGGAATAGTGCGATCGGTCCATAATGCTGCAGCTGGGGTAATACTGCATTTAAGCTGTCATGCTTTCAGAAGAATCCCAGCCCAAAGCGACACTGGGATAGGCACGGCATGCAGCTGAAATCAGCATCCCCTCCCTGAGAGGGGCGGGCCGGCATGAGTTAGGAGCACCCTATTTCTTGAAGAAAGAACAGGTCTTGCAAAAGACACGGTGTGCCAACAGGACAAGCCCTGAAAAAGCCGGGATGAAGGACAGCGCTGAAGGTCAGCTGAGTGAGATCACTGGTGGACAGAAGCAGAGGGTTTGGGCCTGGGAGGTGGGTAAGAAGGCAGGTGCAGCTAACCACGGGGGCTGGGCTTGCTTCCACACATTCGCAGGGGCAGAATACCCGTCCGCGTGCCGGACCACAAGAAGCACGAGAAGGTACTGTGTTTGTGCCGCCAAACTGAGGCAAGCGGCCATTCCTGCCAAAGCTGGCCAGCACCGCCATTTTCTAGGATTAACTCCAACGGAGTACCAAGGAATAGGGGGGGAAGGGGGCTCCGTACCATTAAAAGCACCTCTCTTCTCCCCCTTCCGCCTCCCCCCAAACACCCACCCACCCGCAGAGCCGGCAGTAGGCAGTTCTCACTTCGGTGGTCCCAGACCCCCAACACCCTCCCTTCCAAGTGATGATGCCTGGGGGTCCAATCTCAGACACCCAGCCTCCATGAGCTTCCCAGGAGAGCTGGTGAAAGGGGGCAGCTTGCCAAGATGTGCTGAGCTCCACCCCCGGTGTAAAAGACTGCTCTTGCAAGACGGGCTGCTGGGACACGCAAAGGGGTTTCAGACAAACAAGGAGAGTAATCGTCTATAGCACTGGGCTCCCCGCATCACGCCCAAAGCACTATCGGCCTCACAGACCCTCCAGCTCCCTGGTCCATTTAGTAGGGCTGCTGCAGCTCTTCCGCCTGGCCCCCTGCACCCATCCTCTCACATCAGCAGCCTGGGCTCTCCTTCCCCCATCCAGCAGGAGCTGCCATTTACCAGCACCTCTCAGGCACAGGGTGCACAACACTCTCTGACCTTTACATCCCTCTATAAGCACACATAACCCCTAAATGAATTTTTTGAGCTGCTATGCTTGTGTATGGATGGCCTCCATATTAAATCTACTCCTGTTTATGGAGGTGCCTGCTGAATATAAGGACTAGGGGATGGAACAAAACAGACACAGAGGGACACATGCGCACGCCCATAACCGACCACAGGGGGGCGTTCGAGTGCCTGCATTAAGAAGGCCCCCAGCCTGTCCTCCACACCCCTCTTTGAACCCCACGCCAAATCACTAGCACATTCTCTCCTCCATGCCTAACTGCTCTGTTTGAAATGACACATTCCAGGCCTCGTATCAGAAGGCTGACAATGAAGGAGGCGATTGTGTCCATCGACCCCGTGCCCAGCGCGGCCCCTGGATCACAACAACCGCGGGCCTCCGCACAGAACAGGGTCGGTCACGATCAAAGCCGCCACATATCAGCCACCCACGTCAAACACCCTCACCTAACAGAGAAGCTGGGTCTTGGCATCCACCAGAGAAAGGGGCCAGTGTACCTCTCTCTGCTTGATATTATCCCCGACCCCACCGAAAAATCTCCTGCTCTGTATGCAGCATCTCAATAGCTGCTTTTCATAGCAGCTTACCGTCACCAGTCCCCACACAACCCTCCAGCAGGCTAGGCCATCTACCTGCCAATCGACGGACCATGGGCACAGGGAGACACATTTTCTGAACAGACCGTTCCTCTGCAGGCAGGAAGTAACGCTGCTCGCCTCTATGTCCCTCTGTCATAAAATCTGGACCCCCAGGATCTCCACGCCGCACTGAGCTGAAGGACAAAGCTACCCAAATGGCCAAAGACAGCCAAGCGTAGCAAGGTGGTGATGTACCACGCAGCACATCCTTACCCGTGCCCACCCATGCCCCCGCTCTGTGCATATTACTTGCCATGTAACGCCCCCTCCCTCCTTGGAGGGCCTTTGGAGCAGTTCAGTGCTTCTCATTTCTAGGGCCCGATCAACGGCTGCAGTCTGGCTCACAGCTGTCAGTTCACGCCTGCTAGCACACCACAGACGTGTCACACGCTTACACCCGCCGTAGAGCACATGTCCCCGGGCAGTCTTCCTCACGGAGCCCTTTAGTGACGTGCCTGTACAGCTGGAATTTTTATTCATTTGTATTAGAGCTGCTTTAGATAAAAGCGCCGGCTAAGACATTAGCTATGTGATACATAGTGCAAGCCCGCCCCAGGCTACGCTGCTAACCCCTAGCCCATGGAGGCTCCGCCCGGCTGTAATTCAGGCCCCGTTAGAGCCACCGCTGGCGGTACGCGATTTCATTAGGCCACCAGCCTCGCCTTGCGGTGCGACCTTGAGCGCTAATGAAGACCGCCTCTCCCAGGTCCGGTATGGGAAGCCCTCATTTATAATGAAATACTCATCCGTGCCAAACCCACTCCATCCACCTGCTGACGCGGTCGCTGCTGGCAACAGTTCGAGAAGGTTTATTGGATATTTAATTAAGCTGCTATTCATTTTTAATATATTTCCACCGTGATTCGATTCCTGCGACGAGAAGCACCAATCGCAGCAGACAGCAGCGCTGTGCACTTAACGGCCGGGCGGAGGCGGCGGTAAGCTGTTTAAAAAGGGATGTGCATTACCCCATGGGCAGCCCAGGGAGAAAGACCCCAAAACCTACAGACAGAAGGCAGCACATTCACTGCACACAGAATAGAGGACCACACTTATCTTCATTTAATGTTCCTGCCGTGCAGGGAAATTATTTTAATCCAGTGGCTAAGCTAAAACCACCAAAAGATCAGGGACAGACACTGCGCTGGTGCAACACCCCACCAGAACACGGCCATGTCAGTCAGAGCCCTACCCCTATCAAAGGCAGGAGGAGTAATCTAGAGCACAAATTCAGTTAGAAAGGCAGTGTCCACAGCCAGAAACCCGATTTAAGGGAAAAATTAACCACGTTTAATAACTGCTTTAGTATTCAAGCTGATACGTTAATTGCATCACAAGGTTAATATCAGCATCGACTTTTGTCAATTAAGTCCTCGGAGGAGTGGATGAATGTGGCATGTAGACGCCGTTGATTTCATTACCCCAGTTCCAGGTTCTATTTTTTTCTATTTTTTTTATTGAAGAGCAGCTGACAGGGAATTCACACACTGGCTGCCCCCTCCCACAGGAAATTAAACCCTAAATTTGAAATGAGGTATAAAATAAACATTCCTCACAGAAACTCCATTAGTACGTCAAATAGAAAGGCCGATACTGAGGCGCCCAGGAGAACTCTGGGTAGGTTTTGCCTGATTGGTACCTGCTGAGAGAGGACATTGTAAAATAAACAAGTATTGACTGACTGATTGATTTCTCATCACTGGGAGCCACAGTGTTGATTATTCAAGGACTCATTGGCTTGCATGCATTCCTGTCATTTGCGTTCAAAGGCACACACACACATATATAAATATGCAGTTTAGACATCCCTATTTTCTAATTTGTGATCTTCTTCTGGTGGCCTTGTCAGGATTTCACTGAGGTCATGTCAGGATGAGTGCTGTTTTAGTTGCCACGGTGACTGTCCCGTTGGAGGATTAACAGTGAGACTTCAGCATACCACCCACGCCCGCGCTGGTTACACACATACGCAAACCACAGCAGACTAACAGCTGACAGAGGCTTACGCAGATGCCCGTCACGCGCTGCCATGTATGACAGAGCTGAGATGGATTAGGGAAGCGCTCACAGTGATACGAGCAATGATCAGCGCTTTTGTGCGCCAGAGAGCCCACCGATAGGTGAACGAAGAGTGAGAGATTGATTGCGTCGATCCGCTCGAAGAGGTGGAGCTTCAGGCAACAGGGAGCCTGGCTTCGACACCACTGATAATGACGTCTCTCGTGGGGGTCGCCGATCAATAAAAAGTGGAGGGGAGCGTTCGAGCGTGGAGGAGTTAATATGCATTTCCCCATTGTCCCACTCCAGGGAGGGAGTGGATCAATGCCCTGCCAGTGCATCGGCCAGGCTCACGGGCCCCCCGCACCACACAGGTTTGGCTGATGGGCGCTGCCGGTGTAACCGCCGGCCCTGAGAGAGGGCCTTCCCTGTGGGCTTTATTGTGTCGAGCAGTGGGGTGGGGCTGCTTCACAACAAGCAGAAGTCGATTAGTTCACCTTTGCCCATAAAACGTGGCCATTGTGGGGGGAGATGGGCGATTCATCTGGGCGGGAAGAGAAGGGAGGGGCTGAAGACATTAAGTCTTATCTCGCCGTGCAGCCGGCCCACTGCGAGGGCCCTCATGTCCATCCGACAGTCACCTAACCTTTGTCACAATAACCTCAGCGCTGTTACCTGTGAATCAACACACCTTGCATCTTTATAACAGGATAACGGTTGACAAACAGTTACTGACCAGCTGGGACAAAGCAAAGCACATAACTGAAATGCATTGCTGGGTGACGCACATAGGTGCCATTTAAGAAATGATTTGAGACACAATTAACACAGAATTAGCAGCATGAAGACAGAACAGGCCTGACAACAACAGACATCTTTAACTGCATAGTCTTCAGTACCCAGAATACCCTGGGAGGGAGGGGGGCAGCAACGCCATACACACCAGCCTGACATTTCACCATGCTCTCTACCCCCTACCAGGCAATGCTCTTTGAACTGGGGGTTTGCACCATGTTCCCGGAACCAGCCTCCTTCTGCATGTGCCAGTGATTCCCACTTTGGTCTGAATGGCCACCTTACCGCTGAAATTCACTGTGCATTTAATATCAGCACATGCTTTTGAGCAGGCTTTGCAGGGTGGGGTGCCACGACCCCTTTCCAACTGTCCACTGGAGAGCAGGGTCCCATGGGCCCTTACTCAAAGGGCCTGTCCTTTTTCTGGGGTCTGCCCACAGAGATCCAACACACATACACCAAGTGAAGAGCTCCTCCCATCTGCCCCCTGCTGTTATCAGAAGGATAAAACAGGGAGAAAAGCACACAGACCCTCCTTTATTTTAAGCAATTCAACCAGCCTTGGCAGTTGACCGACTGTGCTTATGACATCATTGTTATTAAGTCATCAGCCCCGGAGCTTTTGACATGCAGGTGCCATGATGACCAGGCACTCGGACCATTGGTGACATCACCAGCACACCCCTCGCACTCTGTTTAATTGGCAGCCGCCCCTGAGCCCAAAGCTGCAGCGCGTCCGAGACCAACTGCTCCCAGGTCTCCTCACGGCTGCCCTTTCAGCCAGGCACGACGGCGAGCTGAGCTCTTAATCATAGGCAGAGCAGAGCCCCCTCAATCAAACCCAGGCATGAAATCGGCTGTCGTGTCGTGATGGTGATGAATATGGAGGAGGCCTTTTTAAATGCAGATGAGGACCGGACTCAGAGCCCAGACCCACCTGAATCATTAGTATTGACCGGCTCTTTTTTCCCGAAATGTCTTGTTTCTCTTTATCCTTCTAATAAATGGCCGATAATGTTCCTTGCACACATCCCACTGGTATCAGTGCTCTGATTAATCATCTTAACTTAAAGACGGCCCTTCTCATTTTTCACAGAGCGCTTTGTTGGTTGCTAAGTTCTCGTATTCTGGGCCGGTCACGCAGCTTACGCTTTTACGCTTTCAGGTTAAATGCTCTATGAGGACAAAAGTGAGATCCCCCCCCCGGGACTTGACCCTGGAAGCTCAGGGTGATGATTACAATGGTTTCATCGTGATGCTACCTGTCACACAGATGCCCGAACCCCCCCCTTGGGGGACCACCCCCACCCCCCTTCCGGGAAAGGGTATGAAGCCACTGCTGCCAGGAGGAAAGATGGATGAAACCTAAGGAGAGAAACGAGTCACCACTGGGGAGGCAGCCTACACAAGACAGCGGCCCGTGACCCTACTAGGAGAATCAGGTTACTGGGCTGCAGGCAGCGCCATTCTGCCAGTGATGACAGCAAGGTTAAAAACTACACCTGGGCAAAGGCGGGGGAGCGAGGAGGAACGAGGACAAAACCTGAGGCACATGGACACAGAGGGAGGCTTGTGCTTGCTGGCACATTTAAGGCTGGTCCATACTTCTCTGCACGCGTACTAGCAGACGTGTCCGGCCAAACTTTTGTGACGCATGTATGTTTGATGTCGTCGCACATCTCCGCGGACGAATGTGTGCTGCATTCCATATTTGCATCCACGTGGCAGTGTACACGCAGCTCTGGACACACGGCGCATGATTGAGTCGCTAGCAGCCACTTTAAACACCGACATAGATGCTTTTGACGAGTATTGGAGTAGTTCTCAAACCCTACAGACTATTTACAAGGCAATAGAACTGCATGTGCATTGTGTGCAGACTTGTTTCGAATTGAAAATCTCATACCAGCCAGCTGATTAAAGTTGGCAATCCAGTGAGCTGGCTCTATGAATTTGTAGAACACGGAGAAAAGGACACAAGGACACACTACATGAACGGGGAATATCAGAATAATAAGTTTTATTATTATTATTATAATAAATATGACACATGCATATGTGCAAAGTATGAACGTTTCCGTGTTCGCATACACAGTGCGGATACGTGAGTGTTGTGCTCGTACGAACCAGCTTTAATGTCCACACAAACCATATACATGCACACTGGTGCAGGTCTGAACCAGGCTGCATGGACGAAGTGCCAGGCCCCAATCCGACTCTGCTGGAGTCTTCAAGGACTGACACTCATAACAGGGACCTGCAACAAGGGCAATCGCTTCCCATAACGATGGGAACGCATGAGCCAGGCAACCTCCACAATGCTGGAGCACTCCTGTAAAACCCTCACCGCCAGTTACTGTGTTAGGTCCAGCACATTAGGGGCCAGTAAAAACAGGAAGGTTCTGCTTGTGCTTTGCAGACTATGATGGTGACAGATGACGAACTGCATTTTATTATTGCTAGTAAACACAAAACACCTGTCACCCCTACGTATTCTTTCAGGCTTAATTGCATTATAAATACATCAAAACAAGTCCGCATGCACTGCAAACACCGGGTCCCTAATTAATGCAAAGAATCTGCTTACACATGCAGTTTCCACAGTCTTCAGTAGTTAAAGTCACATTGAGACGCACGCCTAATGATATACGTGTCCGAGCCACAAGCCGTCGATGCCCAGCCCCGCTAAACCGCTAAACACGCTAAACCACAACAGTCGACACTCTCAAGAAATCCCGCTCAGCATCAGGGTCGCCGAACACTCGACTTCAGCGACACACAGCAGCATGGTAGGACAAGCAGGGCTCTACTCTCGAACCAGCTGCAGGGGAGTACTAAGAAGAAGACTGGTTTTTATAGTTTGCCAAGATCACAGGACATTTTGCTTTCGTGAGAAACTGCCGTTATATATTTTCTTAGCCAGCAGGAGTGCTGAGCATTCTGGTTAAGAGGGGTAATTAAAAACAATACCTTCAGCATGTACACAAGATATAAAGAGGCGTCAGAAATGCCTGAATATGCATCCCAAGGCACCTATCAAAACATCTGCAGTGTTATGTTACAATTTATAAAGACTTTTACAGCATTTTAATGACAGCAGAGAGAGCTGGTCCCTTATACATATTCATGAGTGTTTGGGTAGCAGTTAAAGAGGTGGGGCTTGCTGAAGAGGGCGGAGTCTGCTACCCAGCTGCAGGTACAGAGCCAGTATTGAAAAAGTACATAGGGTAATAAAGGATCGATGGATAAAAAAAACTGATGAAAATGACATTAAAGGAAAAAAAAGTAAGGAAAAAACCTGTTTCCAAGTATTCAGCATCTCCCAACATCTACGAGACACAACCCCAGGTTAAATAAAGGTGGGCCAGCATAAGCCTGGAGGTCCATTAGCGAACGTATTTTGGGTCTGATGGTGGTCCTTTTCAAATGACCCCCCCCCCCCCCGCCGCCAAATGCACACACCCTCTCCTTCACCATAAGCATTCGCCATTTGGAGTCAGATCGCCGGGCGGAGCTGCCGCAAGGGCCCTGTCCATGAGCCATCGGCATCGACCAGATAACCATGCTATAACAAAGGCCCATATAGGAGGCGGCGGGCAGGAACAAGAAACAACAGCTTGCCGGTGGCAGATTGGAGGAGCGCCCTCCCAACAGTCGGGGTAGGCGCGGGCCAAAAAACAGGGGGCTCCGAACTGTACAACTGCCCATTGCTGCAGGACGCAATTGGAGCAAATGGAACTTCTGGGAAGAGGCAAGTATTTGGCACCTGGCTGTTCTTGCTTCAGTCCCTATATAGGGCCTGAGACAGAAGCAGGTCCAAGCGCAGAAAGGCTACGTGTTCCTCCAGCACGTCACTGATGCCTTAGGTATTCTTAAGGCCGAGCTATAGAGGACCTAAGGGCAAGTATCCTGCACTGCTGTGAAATTCGCCTGCGCAGACGGTTTACGCCAGCATTCTTTATTCGATAATGAACCGTCATCCCTCGTGCACAACAATCAGATTATAGCCTAAAAGAAATTCAGCCTTCAGGTGAATAATAAATAAATGGCTTTATGCAGGAGAGGCAAATTTCACGTTGTATTAGGTCACACTCCCTAAATCAATCGGGTGTGCCTCAAAACAGCTGACAGCTTATTAACACCACCTCGTTCAAATGCCGGGCAGGTAACGAACTGTAATTAAAGCCGGGAAAATATACGTTAAGGACCACTCTTAGCGGGAGGGGGAGTGAAATGAACGGCTCGCAGTCTCCAGAGCGAGGCCTAATTTGCTGCCAAATCAATCAATAGGGCCATTTCATCTCGGTTGCTATGGGAAAACAAACAATAAAACACAATGTGCATTTTCATGGGAGGACAGAAACATCTTGTTCTAGTGGCTGGGGAGAGGGTTAAAAAGAAAAACTTCAAAAAAGAACGGCGACGTGCAGATCAAAAACCATCTGCTGAAGACACAGAAAGCAAACACCTCAGGAGCTTCCAAGCCATCCATCACTGGAACCCGAAATGTATTTAATTGGAAACAATAAGCAGCGCTTAACACTAATTAACTTCTGCCGTTGCCCGTCTTTGAAGCAAATCAATTTCTGCTCCGAATATGAAACATACGGGTGAGAGGAGCCCATTCAGCACACCACATCCGCCTGGAAACCAGACTGGCGGATTCTGGCAGACCTTCACGAGGTTCTGACTTGAATGAATCTGAAGACCACGGCACCACTGTGAGGCTCCTTTCAAATGGCCTAAACCTTTCTTTGCAGAATGTTTCCTTTGTTTTTCCGTTCACCGTTCCCAGGCCTTTTCAGACTCCCCCATTTTCAGACGAATTCGAGTATACTTGGATCACACTGCTCCTCAGTCACCTATGTTTGAGTGAAAGGAGATTTAGACTGTCCAACCTTCGCATAGGGGGGGTCATGTTGGCTAGCAAACATTCTTCTCTGGCTTCTCTAAGCTTAGGTACCTGGCCTGAGCTTTGCAACATCTCTACCATACGATAAACAACCTCCAATCCTGCCGTTTGGTGCTACACCAAAGTTGTTCTCCTTCCACACCTTCATCAAGCCACAACTGCAACCTCTCCTGCTCCATTCAGCTACCTTACATCCACGCTGTGCACCATTCAATACAACCCCATGAAACGCTGAGCACAGATATACTGGTCAACAGGTTCACATATCTGGACGTGCTGTGCAGCGTGACGTACGACATGGGTCGTTTTCACTGACAGGACAGAAACTTGCTGAAATGCTGATGGCGAATTGATCTCACCCGCTATGTTTCTGACAGAATTAAACATGGCCCAGGTCATTAAAGGTCATCCATTATGTTTCACACCTTGATTTTAAAGCACTGGAACACACAGTCAGCTCTTCTGATAGCTCTTTATAGCAAGGAGCCGTTTTCTTCAGTGCTTAAAAAACTGCAGTGTAAGGATGAGTTTTCAAGCTGGAACCTGGGCTCCAAGCCATAAACATACTGTACTCCACACTTCCTGTCATCACAAGAAACAGAAAATCCACAGTCAACCAGTTTCATATCCTTACCTACAAAACAGGGTTTGACATTAAGAATCATCTGGGTCCTTCCATCGCGATGCATGAAGTGTGACGGGCTGTCAGAAGTTGCATCTTCCAAATACAGTGTTCCCTCTTTATTCAGGCCCAGGCAATGAAAGGAACCAGAAGACTCGGACATATTGTTATGGGAACCAGACCTCATTAGAGGAAAAGCTCTACATGCCACTCTTCCAGAGTAAAGGTCATAACTCCCTTTACCTTTTCCAGGTCAGGTTTCATCATTTCATGATTGGTTTTGGGAAGCAGTAAATGTGACTTCATTGGTATTAGGGGGTACCCCAAGGCTTGTAACCCAACTCCCTACCCCTCAACCAACCGCCTTTTGTGTTAATGAAGTCTCTGGCCAGATGAAATATACTCACAGGGACAACTATGGGGGCGTCGAGCCACAGAGGAGGCTTGTTATTCTCACTGGGACTTTGTGCACAGGTGGGTGGGTGGCATATGTGTGAGGGGATCAGAGCTCCCCTCATGAAACACCTCCGCAGGTTCCGGAACACTTCAAAGCTCCTTCAGCAGCCCTGCCCCCCAACTGAGAGAAGGATCCAGCTGTAGCCAGCATGCACCTCCTTCACCAACACTGCTTTGAAGATCAACGCGATGCATGAGACAAACAGCTTCCCAGAGATTGATTACGTGAGCAAGAGTGAGACAGACAGACATTAATTTGCCCCGATACAATTTATGAGCAGTGGGCTCGTTCTTTGTGTAATGTAGACTACCCTTAATTAAAACCCTAGATTTATAGGACGCAACGTTTAAAGGGGTTAACTGATTCTGAAGCTCCCCAAAGCATCTGGGCAGGGATCAGCGCATTTGAAAGAAGTTCTGGGCAGTCCTGACAGTTTTGATGCATTGCACTCAGGTCTTTGTCTGCACGCGACAGTGAGCTAGAAGGACATTTGGGTTGGGCTTAACTAAGCTAGGTCTCATTATCCCCTCCATTGAGCATCCATCCAAGAGCATAAGCACTCCCACCGGCACCTCTCCATCTCCAAGGACAAAGGACAGCCTCAGCTGCGACAAGACGGACAACTCTCCCCCTTGCCCTTAAAAAAAAGGCTGCCCCACCCCACGTCCGCATGCCAGCAGAGCTGAAGCCGAGAAGGCTGCACCTGCGAGGCTGGTGGTCGGCCCAAAGCCAGTCATTCATTATAAAACACCACAGGAGCACCCCCACCCCCCGCCCCCCCAAAAAAACCCTCAATGCTGAGGTCTGTTCCCAATCCCCTACACCTCATGGGCAGCCACCAAACCATATTACCACCCTAAACAAACACTGCTATACACAGAAGCCCAGGTACCCCATTCTGCATCATTCAGTGTTTTGGCTCTTAAAGCTGGGTGCTTGACAAACGGTGGTTTACGACGGATTGGTGAGCGATCCGTCACATTTTTCTCGTCGCTCCATTCAAGTGCTGTGAAAAATTGCCAAGCGACCAGCAAACGGTCAAGTTAGCTTTTCAAGTATCCACTCCTTCAGGAAAATATTCACCATTTTTAAAAAAGCTCACTCAAAAGATAACGATTTCAAGCCAGATCTCAAGAAAAAAAGAAAACAACTTAACTTGTTTTACAGTTTAATGAGGGAAAAAATAGCAGGTCTCATAATCAGACAAGATTTAAACACAGATTAAAAGGCAAGCTCTGCGTATATATTTGTGTATATTTGTGTGATCATATGAGCTTCAGCCCTTTAGGGAATGACATATTCGTTGAGGTATGAAACTTAAAGGCCTTTTCCAACCTGACCACCACTGCATGAAGAAATCTGGAAGGGCGGTGAGCCAGGCTAGCAGACGACCACACACTGGAGGGGGAACCAGGAGAAACAATAAAGGATGGTGTTTCTTCATCACCTGCTCTGGATGCCACTGCATAAACATGAGATGGAGAACGGAAAGGGAGAGAAAGAGGCACAGAGCTGACCTGCCAGGCACTTCAAATAAGCAAACAGCGGGACGCAAGCATCATGCCAGACAGGCGACCGTCTCCACGGTGTGGGCCTTGGCTGCCTCGGTGCCGTTTGATCAGAGGCGGGTCTGCGGACATGAAGAGAAGGGGGACTGTGATGGGCCTCTCCAAACTCCTCAATGCAGCGTAATGAACCTCTTCCATTCACATGCGGTCCAACAGAGGAATCAAAAGAAGTCGCTGCCCCGGGGTGGTCATGCATGTCAATCACAGCCCAATCTCTTGGAACAGTTGTGCTGAGGCAGGTTCACGTCCTGCCATTTCAGAGGTGACGCCACTGTCACTGCCAGCCCAATAAGGTTCACAATTATTACCAGGGCAGTGCCCAACAGGTTGGTATTGCAGAAAAGTGACAGGACCCCACCTTTACTCTCCACCACACACTCAAATCCTTGAAGGGTCTGCTCCTCACACTGACATGACGTATTTCAGATAAAGCCTTGGATTTAACTGAAACTTTTTATTAAGCTCTGTATTTGTGTTGTGCACTGATCAGTATGACGTTTCTCGTACCGGTACTAATTACATCATTACAGACATTGGTAGCGCTGTATTCCCTAGCAAATCCAAGTATATAAACACAGTGCAGAATTCAGACTTCAGATTTTTTTAAATCGACAATTATGTCATGACAGTCGAGTCGACATTGGCTAATCACTGATGACATCATTAATAAACCCACGTGAGGAGGGAATGCTTTGCAACAGGCGATAATCTGTATCGGCAAAATTCATTGCAGATGCTGACAACAGGCGGCTCATACGCATAACTTTTACGGGGAACAGAATTAAGCAGAAACAACAGACTGCAACTCAGCAGCCACAGGATACGCAACAATAACACTTGTATGCTACAACTTCCATTTAATTGCGAAAGAAGAAAGATTTAAATGTCCGTATATCACTTGGGGGGGAAAGCCAAACTCACATAACATCCAGCCTGTATGCCTGTTCTTCACTGTCTTAAGGCGCTTTCCCACTGACGCTCAGGAACTTTTGTAGCTCTTGGCCACTTTCATGTGTTGCTTTCATAAGAATAATCAAATAATCACGTAATTTCACACAAAAATACACCGCCACCCCAAAACAAAGGAGGATAAACAAATCGTTTTGTTGTTTGTTTGTTTATTTATTGGGGGGATAAATTGCAATCAAAATGGACTTTTATTTATGACCAGGTCAGGTCAGGTTGGGGAGCATGCACTGATGCAACATGTTGCCGCACCCACCACACAGCGAAACTGCTCAGGATCCCCCAGGCAGATACACGATCCAGTCCCACCCTCCGGAGATGGCCATTCATCTGCCGCAGCCAGGTGTTACGTGGGCGTCCCCTTGGCCTGGTCCAGGCACTTGGGTCCTCAGCAATGAGGATCCTGCGAGCTGGATCACCTTCAGGGAAACTCACCATATGGCCATAGTGCCGTAACTGACGCTCCCTCACAATGCAGGTAATGTGCCTCATTCGGGACTCCTCTAGCAAACCACTCATTCGACACTAGTGCTGTCCCAAATGATTATTCTTAAAACAATTAATCTACCGATTATTTTTTTCCAATTATTCGATTAATCTAACAACTAATTGATCTGATGATGAAAATAATTGCTTATCAATAAATTTAAGTTAGTCATTTAATACAACAATTCACTCCCTCCCCCACACACAAATCTGAAATTCTCATTAACATTTCAATTTATTAAAACATTTCTTAAACATTAGAGCATTATTAACAAAAAAGGCAAATCTTGAGATTCAATAGGATTTCTATGTTAGACTGAAGTTAATGACTGCAATAGTTTTTACTTAATTATTTCAGTACACCAATTTAATGACTTTAATGTTGAAATAGATGATAAAACATGGAATGATTTCATAACTAGAGAAACATGTTTTTAACAAACACTAGAAAAGGTAGCTTATAGTTAAGCTTACTTCAGTGAGCAAGGAACGATTTAGGCTACAGTGTGTAAAAGTAGTCGTAAACAATAACTTTTCTCACTCTTACATTACAGAATAAGTAAACATAAAATATAAAACGGTTGAAACAGCGTCATTAACATCAGCTACAGTAGAGGTGCAGAAAAGGTGTCATGACTGAAGTATTCCCAAACTTTGGAAGACCGTGTGCGAGCCTTTTTTGCCGCGTGTTTCTCCAGAGGCTCCGGGGCTCTGCTGGTAGATGCAGCCATGTTGCCTCGTGCGCGGGCGGCGGGCTGCAAATTTCCTTTTTGCAGGGTGGTATGAAATATTCTCATTAATATTTATGAGAGAACTGCTACATGATTGGCCAGTGCATGCCGTACAAAATAGAGCGGCACTGCTGGCTCTGGCGATATTAGACAAAACTATAACGGAATTCAGTCTATAATTGATATAGTTTTAACGGAACAAGCAGTGAAACAACTAGCTAGCTTATTACCGGAATAACTTTGTATTGTAAGTGAAAACCATGCCGCAGGTCCAATAAATAAAATATTGTAGCTCTCGAGTGGCAAAGAGATCATCAGGTGGACAGTAAAGTTCAGTTATTAGCAGAATGTTTTATTGCGTGATTCTTAAAAGGACAGCGTTAACGTGCTCCCTAGGGGATAAAGTACTTTCCCTTACAATACATTTATCTTATCACTTAATGCATTGCAGTTACAAAACATTTACGTAGTTTTACACAATGTGTCGACACTAAAATTCCACGTCAACGCATTTTTATAATCGACATCGTCGATTACGTCGAATAATCGTCCCAGCCCTATTCGACGCAAAGTCAAACCAGCGGTTCCCAAGGATTTTCAGAAGTACCAAAGGAGTCCAGTCTTCATCTCAGCTCACTTGATAGTGCCCATGTCCCACAGCCATACAGCAAGACAGGGAGCACCAGGACTCTAAAGACTTGGACCTCTGTCCTCTATGACCTGACATGTTTATAATTCATTATTAAAATACGGCCAGCAAATTGATCTTTTGATTTCCACAGAATAAAAAAACGATGTAACGTTATTAATAAGCACTGGCGAGTTTCACCACCAGCACTGGGAATATTCGACAAAAGAATATCAGCTATCAATCCAATTTCCCAATGCAGAAATATAAAGATACAAGCAAAAGGGGATTCATTAATGCCTTCAATGCAATATCATATGATCAGCAACTAGTCAATGTCAAGCTTAAAGTGTCATGGTAGTCCAATAAAGTTGACTTGTTGACTAGTCGGTGCAACCCCTAGTAGAGAGTAATGGTGATGAGTTTTATCACAGCAGAAACATGTTTTACAGCTTTTGTGCTCATGTGTCGAATTGCATCCATACTGATCCTCCTCTCCCCTCAAAATTCTCCTTACACACAATGCTCTGCCCCTCTTGCATGCATTTTTAATAACAATAAAGCGTAAGTGCACAACAATCGGGGGTGGATATACCCATTATAAATTTATTAGAACATATTATCATTCTCCTTGTAACTTAATGAATCAGAGCGATCATAAAGTGACGCTTGGCAGTATTAGGGTATGTGCTGGAGTGGAGTGACACTTAATTTATTAAAAGAGTAACAATTTAAGTGTATTTCAGACAAATATCTCCTGAGAATTAGTTTATGACTCTCCCCTCTTAGAAATCAGCTGAAAAAGAAGAGTGCACCCAAGTACTTCAGTGACACAAGTGCATAATTTACCATGAACAAACTGTTTTTTCTACAATCGTATCATGATACTTGAAGTGGTATCAGTATCAAGGTCATAATTTTGCTATTATGACAACATTATTCTGTATTTAACTGGAGCAGGGCAGGTTCAGCACCATCGCTGTGGTTACTATAGTGGGGCCCACAGTGCTACACCAGTGTTTCCCATCCAGACAGACGGTCCACATTTTTGTTCCCTCTCAGGGGACCTGAGCAAAAATGGGGACCTGCAGACAGTCCACAAGGACCAGATTGGGAAACACTGTGCTACAATTCTCTTCCCGATAAGGCTACACCAGGGCCAACTACCACCATGACAACAGTTCTAATTGCCAAAAGTTACAGTCATTGATGGTGCGCGGGTGGGATCGTGGCGGCATTCACACAGTCAGAGCCAGGCACTTTGGCAGCGGCGAGGGCTTGCAGAAACTCCGTTCAAAGACGGCTCTCCACCCGTTAGTGTAGTTCGGTCACAAACAACTTTCCAAGAAGAGCTCCTTAATTATAAACCAAGCAGTGATAGATGTCTCCAGTGATTCCCCACTCAATACAGGGTTTTAAACACAGAGACAAGGCTGTGGGGTGGACGAGGGGGGGGGGGAAACAGCTCTTCTTAGCGACAGCGATGTTGCTTTGATGCCGTGGGCTGTAGACGGCGCAGTGAGGGCAGACATCACACACTCAGCTTCTCACCGCACCGCCCCCCTTAATCAAACACAGAATGCTGATCCAGACAGAAAAGAGGGAGCCCAGTGATTTAATGAATAATTTCTGCTCATTTGCCAGCATTCAGTTATGCGACGCACAGCCGCCTTCCTCGGGGCGCTTGTCAGCACAAGCGTCAAGCTTCCGGCATCATTTGCAGGGCTCCTCTCTGCGGACAGACACCCGGCTGAATGTTTTTTCACATCTGAAACGGCACATACATGCTCCACTCCCACCTCACGGAGGTGAGCTCCTGCGGGTGTTCGACACATGCCAGGTTGCATGTCTCCCTTCGTCAGCACCAGTGGAGCATGGCCGGTGCAGAATTAGACCCCCTGCACAGCGACGTGCCCTGTTCCGGGTCAGCTGGCCCTTCACGTCCCATGAAGGCAGCGGTGCGGATTGAAACGGGACACCTGTCACCAAATGGCGCAGGGGAAGCAATCAAACCACAGCGGGAGCGAGTATGTATGACGAAACACCGGAGGCCGGAGAGGAAAGATACAAGATGCTCATGGAAGTCATGAATGAAACACAAGACACCAGGCACCTCTGAAATAAGGACATTCAAATTCCCAAGGCCCAGGATCACCATTGATGTTCTTCCTCCCCAAGCTCCGAACCCAAAGCACAGTCAGCTGACTGCTGTGAATTTCCAGAATGCTATCTGAACCAGCCGGACAAACAGACCCCAAACGTACGTGCTGACCTCAAGTCGCTCAGGGAGTAGCGGGTCCAAAGGCTATCCTTCCTGTAAAGGCTGCACTACTCTCCCATCAGGATCTACTCCCCATTTCGGTTACATAACCGCTTCTTAATCCTTAAATTCTCGAGAGCACTTTCCCAAATGACAATGACAGCTCACTTTGAGCATTTCATCATGACATTGCTGAAGTGCCTTTTAACTCACCAAGCCAATGGAACAATGGAATGAGAGAATTAAGTTTTTTAAAAGCATTTACCCATAAGTGTCTTAAAGTCTTGTGACAAGATGAATGAGAAAAATTATAGCAAAGACAGAGAGAAACACGCAGTGGGAAGGTCTTTAGCATGCTGATCATTCATGACTTTAAAAAGACAGAATCGGTACCAGAGAGGAGACCAAGTCCCTTTTGACAACTTTTACAGGCATCTGCTGAAGTCTCACATAAGCTACTGAAAACAGATGCAGTAATGCACGTCATATGACCGTCAGCTGACACTGCCCACAGGGGGTGGGTCATCGCTGTTTTAAGACTGTAGGCCCCCCCATGAGCCAGCCACTCGCCTGTGTCTTCAGGGCCCATTTCTGAATCACTGAAGTGGGTAGGGATAGAGGCCGGCCGGCCTGAGGCCACCACACCAAGCAGATGGCGGCCATGGGGAACCCAACAGAGGCTGGCTTGGTCAATGGTAGCATAATGGGAAGGGCGCTATGATATGAATAAATGTCTTCAGACGGACTAATTAAGAAGCCTCTTTTCATTAGCCCAGCCCATCTGTTAACGGATGGGGCCTGACAGAATCAAGCACAGGTCTATGCTGCAGTAAAACACAGCCTTCAACCAGTAAAATGACCTGAAATCCTCTCCGTGACTAATGAGATTTTCCTTTACGGCTTCTAGACTCAGGAGAGCCATCAGAGAACAGCTCGTATCTTACAGACCGAAAACCTACAGCAGATAGATGTAATCAATTATTCGGGTTGGGCAACCTTCTGTTTTTCAGGGCTGCCAAAAAAGGGCCACTACGGTGGAAATCAGAGGACAGGGCCCATCAAAGCTTGTCTACACTTCCTGTGGAACACAGGACATGGGCCTGGATCCAAGAAACTGTCACATCAGAATCCTTTTTACAGAACTCATTATACACTGTTCACACAAGGCCAAAAGAGGAGAAGCCTGTCAGTAGAACTACTGTTTTCATATCATTCTCACTTTTAAATACTGGTCAGGTCCAGCATTTTATGCTTTGACAGTGAGGGTCAGCCTTCATACTCAATAGCAATTGCGTCCTATTTTTATCCAGGTCTTAAAGATCATTAACCTGTACCCTGTTACACAGACACTCAAATTCACTTCCTTTGGATTTCAAATAACAGAGTTAAGAAAATAGCCTTTTATTTCTGCACCTAGGACTACAAACTCATCAGTAAGAACTAACAGAAAGTGACTCATCACTGGCCTGTTAAACTCAGCTGTAGTGTATGGTGAAGTGTGCATTTGGTAACAACACTGGCCTAAAATAAAACCAGACGGGTATCCTTCCATGGGGTGATACAGGCACTTGGCATTATGCAGATGGCCTTCCAAACGACATTGCCAGTTGACATTTCTGGAACTGCGGCTGGTGTCCAATTTTATGCAGATAATGATGAAGACACCATGACCTGGCACTGCTGCCAGACCGGCGTCTGTTCCAATTGGCCAGTGCTGGGCAACCATCTCAATCACGACTGCCCCCAGACTTGGACATCCCAGCTTACCAAGGCCCCCAGCTCAGGTCCTGTTGGCCAATACCACCTCGGCTCCAGTCCAGCTCCACCCCTTCTTGTCATAGGCCAATCAACTGCAGGGTGGGCATTCAGACAGGAAATATGATGTATTGCTTGCAGTTCGCTGGACCCAACAAAACAGTTTCTAAAAGCCCCAACAATTAAACACTGAGACGTTTGCAGCTAAAAATGAGGATTGGACATGTGCTACTCAGGCAGTAAAACACTTTGCTATCTCAACATTAAATTATAAAACTACAGCCCCCTCTCCCACACTTCAGTCTAAAAGCAAAGAATAAATCAGGAGGCGTGAGAGCAAAGCATGCTCCACACGGACTCTCTCTTGCAGCTTGTCAGCCTCTTGTGAACAACTACAAGCAAGCCTCCATGGTGCATGTCGACAGGGCATTCCTGTGTATACTGGTAACCCAGCAGCTAGCGTGCCGGTAACACATCAACAGAGACAAAAGCGTGCTAATGATGGTACAAACATGGGAGCTGAAAGGCGCAGGCATGCTAATGACGCTAACAGCACGTAAGCAGAAAGACAGAGCTGTGCCAGGAGTCTTTATGCTAAAAGACATAAGAATCACAAAAACAAAAAGGTGTATGGCATTCCACAGGTTTCCTGCATGAACAATTAGCACATACTATCCAAGTAGCTGCTTCCTCATCAAATCTGCCAGTTAGCCGAATCAGGTGTGCAGCATCTGATTGATTGTGAGAAAGACTCAGAATGTCACTGAACAATGACATGACTTTAGTTTCTCCAGAAGAGATACATTTATAAAGAAAGCAAGTCTCCCTTAACATGAACGCATGATGGATCAAGCTCCCAGGAATGTTTGTGCTACAACATAAATTTCTCCCATCCACACCGTCTCTTCCATATTCTCACTGTATCCCTGATTGCCAAACATAGTCAGCATATCATCCACTTCTTGCAGACAGGCTGGGATATTCTGTACAGTAGACTATCTTTACTCTGGACAGTATTGGCAGGGTATTATGACAGTGTATTAAAGGCTATATACAAAACTGTCCACACACACACCCTCCCAGCTGGCCTCTTACTCATTTAACAAGCATCGCACCCTCCTACAGAAATACACAGTGCAGAGGCAATGGCTGAGGGCCAACACACTGTAGTGCATGGTCCACTCTTTCAGAGCAAGTACGTCACGGTCAGATGCTGTCAGCACGTACTGAAATTAGCCCCAGCTCCCGCACTCAAACTTATCAAATGGAAAAAAAAACCAAGAAGAGCTGGATTTCCAGCTCACACTAATAACACTGCCAAGCTGACTCAGGCATTGACTGGTAACGATTTTTAACCCCCCAAAGCAGAGCCACAGCCATGTGCAAGCATTAAAATTCCACACCCCCGGGATAATTTAGACTCCTCTTTCCACACCAGCTTGTTTTAATTATGGAGAATAAGTGGCAGCATTTGGCTAAGTTTACGGCACTTCTTGAAAGAGCCAGTGCTGGATTGGCTGGTGCAATCTGCTTGATTGCCAGGCTGTAAATCCAGACTCTGGCATCCAGGCTAACAAAGCCAGGCTACGGCAGGTAGGCCATGCCTCTGAAGGCTGATAAACAAGGTTTTTCTGATTTCCAGACATGTGGATGCAAAAGAGAGGGTAGGGGAACCACTTTTGATCTGGCAACAGTGCGGCAACACAGACCAGGCCAGAACAGCTTCATGGCCCAAACTTCCTAAACTTTTTGAAGCACGGAATCAATTCAATTTTCTGAGATAAATGACACGGTAATAACCGGTTGGGAGACATTCAGACAGAGCTGCTATCTATCACAGAGGCATTTCAGCTCCTCGATTACAGCTCCTCGAGTACAGATTCCCTCTTCTCAATTCCGGCAGCATTCTGGGCCTGATATTATCAGTCAGCCAGTAATCTGGGAGCCATTCAAGCAAATAATAAAGACAGTGTTTTAATCTAAATGCTTCATTATACGCTGTTTCCGAATAATTCAAGTATTACACTGTAATGAAGATAAAATGTCGATTTTGACACATTTCCCCTCTTCTCTCTCGCACCGTTGGCCATGCTGTTTTATTCTATCCACAAACCAAAATGTAGACTCATTGATACCAGACACCTCACACACCAGCACACACAGAATCGCTCTCTAAATGTCGTCACGTTCTGCCCCCAATAAAACATTTTACATCAGCACAAACCGCATTTTCCCCCTCGAACACCTGGGCCTCTAACACTGTAACAAGTATTTTCAGACAGTAAGTTAAAATCCTGGAGTATTTTAAAAGTGTGATGCCACCCACACACAGGAAGTTGTTCCCTGATGGAATACGGGACGCAAAAAAGATCAAGGAGGATGAGATTTCAGGCTGAGTTCCACCTGCCACAAGAGAAGCAGACCCAGGAACAGCACTCAGCCTTGCAGCTACGGACACATGCAGAGTGCCACCATTCTTACCTGTGCGATGACAAAGGTTCCTCTCTGTCTCTGGACAGACTCTTGTGGGACAAGAGGCTGGGAAGCAGGACAGAAGCACCACCTCAGAGAATTCCTCCCAGGGTTGGTAAATGTCCAAAGATTTATAAATCTGAACAACATTGCAAAAATCGGTAACACTTTACTTAAGGGGGTACATAAACTTAATAGTAACCCAGTTTCTACTGAAGTACTAATCCTGAACAAATACAGGTGCTACTTGAGATAAAAGGTGCATGATTATTATTATTCATTAATGATGAAGAAAAATGGGATCAGTATTTAACTTGTTCCCTCAGTAGTTCACAACGGTTTGCAGAATTGACAGATATACTGTAGTAAGAAATACAGTAACTGCTTGGGATGAAAGGTGCATCATGATTCATTAATGATGAATATACATGAGATCAGTATGCACTGTAACTAAGTCTGTGGTTGCTTAGTACATAAGTATAATACTATATTATTTGTGCCCCATCAAATAAAGTGTTACCCAAATATCTGTACCACTCTGAAGCAATAACCAGGGAGCCGGACACACTGGGATTCAGAAACAGCGTTCACACCCAAACCAACAGTTAAATTGCAATGGTCATAACTGGATCACTTTCTGTTTGTTCCATAATACCACTGAGATATAGGGCCTATACAGAATTTCACACGTAGACTGTTTAGCTGATGCATTTAATTTCTTGCTCTGCAAAGTGATCAATTCCTCAGAAAACTCTGGACCAAATTCCTGGCGTCCCACTTGGAAAGGTGGTTTTATGCACTGACATGAAACAGTAGGATAGATACTTCAGGATGATTTGGCAGTAAACAAACAATTCTGCTAATTGGAAAAAATCCTGATCCCCTCCATGTAATTAGGAAGTGGAGGACAAAGGACTCCCCCCCGCCAACATGGGCAGGCAGGCAGACAGACACCATATGAACAATGGCGGGAGCACAGTGCTGGATCTTACATGATTACTAGTGAAGCTAAATTAACATATGAATATTTAATGTTTCTGGCCAGTTAGGAAATGAATGGGGTGTGGGAGTGTTTACCTCGCAGTCTCGCTGATCAATGTGGGGTCCACTTTATTAAGTCAATCGTCAAACTTTATGAGTGTGAGTGATGGCCAGACTCGGTGCTGCCAAGTTGTCCACAGCCGACTTCGTTATAGCAGCCAGGGACTGGGGGGAGGGTCAATCAAAGAGGAGGTCCCCATTTTATGAGCTCTGGACTCCAGAACAAGCTGAGGTCACGCCACCACCGTCTTAATACAGAACAACCTCTTCACTCAGAGTATCAAAATACAGCGTCTTTAAAATTCACGCAGTACAAGGGGGGCACCATGCACACGTGCAATGATTTTCCCCAAAATGATATTTTCAAGCTGCAACAATAGGTGAAATCCACAACACACCACACAATCTATTCTTGTCTCATTGCTCAGAGTCCACCATCTCCAATATTTAAACCATATCAAGGGGATTCAATCTTTTCTTTGTCATTTTAAACATGAAGTATTTTAGGACAACAAGATGGTAGCGGAAATCAAGGTTTCGAAAACACACTCTGATTAAGAATTCAGCACAAACCGAGCCAAAGGCCAAAACAGGGGAACCAGGAACAACCTAAAATCATGTTTTAGTCCTCAACTGACCCATTTCAAAAAAGCTATAAGACTGTAGGAAACAAGTATTCCAGTACGAACTGATATCACTAAACATTTTACATGGTAGAAATCATTCAACTTATACATCCTATGTGCTGTTTAATACCTTTTCAGTTTGTTTGACCTTTAAATCTGCACCAGAGTAATCAGAGTTGTGGAGATTTACTAGAATACAGAGCTGATAAAGGTCACTTGCATATGCAAAAGTTTGCATAGACATAGTAAAAAAAAAACACACACACAACTCACAGATAGAGAGATGTGAAAATCTCTTGCACTCACATTGTCCTTAGAGTGTTAATCAGCACTTAGCTTCCCTGCTGGTCCAGCACTTCTGCGTGGGCTGGAGCCTGAGACTGCAGAGAGGTACCAGCCAGATGACGGGCTACACACACTGCCAGAACACCTGCAGATTCGAGAGGATGTTTTTACATCCATCTCACACCACTCTATATGCAGAATGATTAATCACGTACAAACCATACCATTCGGTCTAGAACAAACAACACATGTAATGTAGCACAGCACAGGTGTGATCATGCAGCGATCTACATCACTCACAAACATTCCCGTGTCTATCATTAAACAACACCTAAATGGTAGCGCAGGACGGCGGTGAAAATGTCTACCTGCACATCCAGACCACAGCCGAACATGTTCGGATTATCATCAGCCCGAGGTCTCTCAGCTCTGTATGACAAAGGCAGATTAGAAATAAACATTTAAGTGCTCTCATGTAACCATAATATAATATAAATAATAACATATCACGGAATGTTTTCATTTTGGTTATCAGTGTGGGGGGACGTTAATTAAATTTAATAAACACAACCGACATAATAATTACAAATGAAACATGGGGCTGTGTTCCAATGTGGCATTAAAACGAGCACGAATCATCTGATTATGAGAAGTACATATATGTGTGTGTGTGTGTGTGTGATTTAAAGTCGTTTAAAGGAGTTATTGTATTACTTAACATTAACACGACCAAAGGGACAAACGGAGCGCTATGAATGTTCATGTCGACCAAAAAAGCCGCCGTTCTCCGGCTTGTTTCTGCATCTTGAACTCGAATGTATATCATGATATAATTCTGTACATATTTCATTATTTTAATTGGATCAGGACGACAATTCCTGAGAGGAAAAATAACTGAAGTTAGCAATGGTGTCGGCGCAATTGTGTTCCTACCGGTTTATTTAGTTTTGCTAGCTACTTAGCCTGACCTCGACAAGCACCGTAGCTTTTTGTTTAAAGTCAGCAGTAGATATTTTGTGGGAAGTACAGGTTTACTAGTTATATTACATATGCGGGGTTGGCAGCACTCACGCATCTGGCGTGACAATGACGCCTCCAGATTCAATAAATATTATTCCATTATAAACCTAAAATTAGCTACATCAAAAGCGTTGGAGTAGTTTGCAAATCCTACAGACTATTTATAAGGTGATAAAGCTGTTACGACAATCTTTACACTAATCGTATCATCAAGTGTTTGGATTACCTTCAGTAACCGGTTCATGATTTCTGGTAAGAGATATTGCTGTTAAACTTTTCACATGCATTTTTGGCGCTTTAATGGGCTATATGCACGCGGCGTGCTGACGTATTTCCGGTAAAATATTAGCCGGCTTAATCACTTCCGCTATCCATACATTACATAGATAGTAGGATAGATAAATAGTCTTTATTGCCATTTGCACAGGTGCGGGGCAGTACAAGTACCTCGGAATTCTTGTGAGTAGCTCACAGAGTTAGCTTTCAAGATAGAAAGAGAAAGCAAGAAGTGAATAATAATAGAAATA
>JAODKC010000028.1:16250671-16275450 GCA_026777985.1 Mormyrops attenuatus
CTATGTAATGTATGGATAGCGGAAGTGAAGCAGCCGGCTTAGTCAGTATGCGGAAGTGAGCGTGCATATAGCGCATTACTACAGAAAGGATGCTATTCGCTGCCATTATATTCCAAAGGAGCCCGACATTTCTGTGGCCGATATCTCCAAAACTAGGCAACTCCCAGCAGAACACTCTAGATGGATAGACAGCACTAAGGCCTCTCTAAAATATACCTATTTCAGTTTTGGGGTGAATTTCCCCTTTAAGAAATCCCTGAAAAGTGACTGGAATGACACTAGGTATCTGTTTCCCGAGAGGTAGTATTACCGTTTCAAATTTGAATCGTTATTAATACTGGGGTTTGGAAAAACTCACGTTAAATACTGTCCAGTACCAACCAAAGTTAGCGACAGTCTCCCAGACGCAGGTGCATCGTGTAAGAACATGGCGAAATGCAGTGACAGCGCTCCGGAGATTTGTTTACAATGTTAATTTATATTTGATATGGTTTTCACGTTTCCATAAGTTATTGGCTATGTTCTTATTTTAATGTTTACGCATCCAAACGGGACAGCACGGTGGCGCAGTGGTCAGCACTGTTGCCTCACAGCAAAAAAGCTCTTGGGTTTGGTCCCCGGGTCTGTCATAAGACCTTTCAGTTACAGTAATGAATCGGTGTTTCTTGACCTCTTTCACCACATTTTAACAATACAGGGATAATACTGATAACGAAATAAAATGATAATTTTGTTCTCTATAATTTTCATACTATTTCATCTCCAGGCCTGAGCTGAGCAGTGGTTTAACATGGTCACCTATAGTACAGGTACTGCCAACAAACTTTTACATAGATTAATCATGGGTAGGAAAAGAATGGGATGTTTCCATCTTAGAAACACCTTACGTATTGTTTCGGCAGAGTTCACTTAAGGCTGTATATTACGGAAATGTGGATTGTAGGTATAATTCCTTACTAAAGATGTTATTGCCGCAGTGAAACCAGACAGTAAAATGTGCACTGGGAATGTGCTTTTTACCTCTTTAAACACAAATGATTGCCCAAGGCTTCTCCGCCAGCACTTAGAATATATGGTTGAGATGCAGAAACTAACTAAATAATGTGATCAGCAAATATTGGGGGGTACTTCTAAATGAGCTATTTCCAAGACTCTTGTAAAGCGCGCAGTGTAGTCTACTTGAGCTCCTTTTCTGATTGCTGGGCTACAGCAATTGTCTTGTGTGGGAAAAACCATCGGCATGCAGTAAACTGGTTTTGTTACATTGCATGGCAGCTTCAACATGCCACCCCCAGTGTTACCGCCTCCCTACCATTAATCGACACTATCCCATTTCACCATGAAGACCCTTTCTTCAGTTCCAGTTTGCCTGCGCCGTGCTGCTCTGTGGCACATGCAAGGCCCATTTGTTTCGGTCCAACCCCGCCACCCTCTCAACTGGGTAGGGGAGGGTGATCTATTTTCGTCAGCCGGATCCCACTGCTGGTGAGCTTGAATGGTCATGGCAGCTGGTGAGTGTCAGGAGCGCCAAGTGGGATTGCCGCACTTTGATATCACCAACACACCGTCTGTCCACCACATTCCAACGCAGCGTATTTGCATTCCGATTTCTCCGGCACTGTATAGTACGATAATAACTCTCATTGCTTTTGATGACAGCCTTAGTAATGATCCAGGAGTTTCCTGCTCTCTTTAAAAATGTACCTTTGACTCTGACCTTCCATAAGCTGAGTTCTAGGCCTATACTCAGCACTCCACAGTCCAGACTCTACAGTCAGAAAACAACTAAAGATTTGGCAGGTAGTATCTCCAGCCACAAGGCAGGACAACATCAAAATGGTAGATGCTCAAATTAACCTGGACCCAAATACCTCAAACCCATGTATTATTTTAATAAAAGCCTCACAAAAACATCACACAAAGCAAAGAACATAATTCATAAAACATTCTTGTATCACTTTATGTCTTCTTATGTGTGGTTGATTGTGTTGTGTAACTAGTTCAGATTTGAACAATAAGGTCAGATCACCCTCGAGCTGAACTACCACCACTTACTGTGAGTCACCCTCAAACCATCACCAAAGGGAGCAGGTTTGAAGAAGTGACAGATGTGTCTTCAGTGTTTGAAGGTGTGGTCTCTGGTTGCGGGAAAGTGGTGTCTTCCCACATAGACTGCCTCAGTCAGGGCGGTCAGAGGCTGACTGCTGCCCCTGGGGGTGAATTCACTGTGCAAAGTGTCAGCATTGCTAGTCGCATTCAAAAACATGCCAGGCATTCATCGCAACAATGCAGATTGGACCGAAAGTTGCCATTATCGCTGTGATTTTACACGGTTTGTTGTACGAGAATGTATAAGTAATTGAGTGAAATTGAGGGGATAGCGATACCTAAGGCGTGACTGGAACACAAAGCACATTGGCAGCTCTGCTAGGAATCACACTTAGCTTCTAAAAGAGAATTTGGGGCATGAATGCTGGCAGACAGCTTCAAAACCCAGCCTTTATTACCTGAGGTTTTCAGTTCAGTGGCCTTGCTTGTAAACAGTGAAAAGAAAACATTTTAATGCCATTGCCAGCCTGTTTTTTATCCACAAATGCTTCAATTTGTATATTACCCTTCTGTTCAAACTACTGTTTTCTATATGCTTAATTCATATTTTGTTTATACAAACTATGAATGCTATATTAAGCATGTCAGCAGTCCACACAGATTGTATAGGCTCGCATGGCTGACCACAGGACTAAAATGTCAGCGTGGTATTTCTATGGGGCTTGTCCCTTGTGGTTTAATGATGTCCCTTCCCCCCCACCCCCGATTGTGGGTGACACGTGCCCGAGGACGAGTGTCCGCGTGCACGCTTCACCCAATCACAGCGTGCCACACGTCGGCACGTCAGTGTCACTTTGCAGATAAATAATAGGCACTCGACTGCTTTTAAGATTTCATCTTGATTGCAGCCAGCACTGCCGGAGCCAGCAGGCAATGGGATTAGTGAGGCCTTCAGCTTGCCACCGCTGGGCATCGTGCCTTCCGCTCTTCTGTGGATAAATTGCATGGGCGTCCTGCCCATTGCCTGACCACAATGGGAAAATCTGGCCTTGCAGGTCAAGGCAACTAAATGCTGTTAACATTCCAGACAGGAACAAGGGAACTGATTTAGTCTGACCCTTAGACATAGACTTAGCACACCGTGCAGTGTGTGGTCCAAGCTACCCAGTTGGATTACATCACCCGCCGGTTATTATAAGAACCTTATCCTTATATGTCCTTGAAGGCTTTAGGCACAACCAGGTTTCTATGGTGAATGAATGGGATGTGGCTAACCCTATCAGAATATGTTGACTCCGGGAGAGAGATGTTATTCAGTCTCAGTATTGCACCAAGTGTTGTATATAATAGGTATGTGTTGTCTCCTAGTGTGCACACATCACTGAATTGAGTTCATTGAGTTATCTGCCACAACACGTTGTCATCCTTGTCTGCTTTTTGGGGAAAGGAAATTAAAATGTGCTATCTGTAGCTCCCGATAAAAACTAGGATTAAACTTCAATGAGAGCCATTAGGCAGTGAATAGGACGCTGCCTGCTTTTTTATTAGAAGACAAGCAATGTGTCTGCAGATTTGATTAGAGATGTAGTGCTCAGCCGCGCTCCTAAGGCAGCCGAATAATCTTTCTTTTTTAATAAGTTGGACTTCCAAGGAAGGATGCATTATGGAACATGCCCATCCAGAAGACCATTCATCTCATCTGAAGAAAGGAGAGGAAAACAACAAGGACACTGTTTGGTCCCCAGTCTACTGCGTTAAATGATTCATTCCAATGATTCATTCAGACACAAAGCTGGCCAGAGATGTGCCTGTGAATGTTTAGTTTTCAGTTTGAATCTAGGGGGTACTAGCTGTTCATTCAACTTTTCACTGAGGGACTTTGTTGTTAAATGAAGATATAGCTATGAGAGAGAAACAGAGAAACATCAAAAACTATAATCTCTCCCTAAGGAAGTAAAAAAACACAGAGAAAAGCAGATAATTACTGCACCAAAAGCAAATACATGTAAAACAAGAGTATCAAAAGTAATCGAGCCAAAGCGCAGAGATGAACAATCCCTTCTGACAAGCAACAATTAACAGTTGCCCCTGATTTATTATGAGCTATTTATCAGAACATTAAACTGAACCCAGCGAACCATGCCTGAGTCTCAACATGCCAAGGGAGTGTATTGGTCATACTAATAATATCTGGAGAAAATCCTCATGCATTGGTGAAGACTACAGTTATATCTCGAACAGGATTAAGCTGTTGTGAAATCGGAGAGGGAGCCTGAAGCCAAAATTCAAAGAGGATTTTGCTAAGACTAGTGTAGCTTAAACCCAAACTAAGGGAGATAATGGGAAGGGTAGCTGGTAGCTTATCAAAGCCATGATTGTGGCATCATCATCAAGGATTGTTTTTTGATAACAGTAAGGGGTGATCTCTATTCTGCTCTACTTGTGGAAGTCTGATGAATGGATTTTCAACCACTAATACCATTATCTGTGATGTGATTAAATGGCTGCTCTTCACAAGGAAGGAGCATCCAGGAAAGTAGCATTGACACAGCATCAAGGAATTATCAGGTGTCTGGTCAGTAGTTGATTACACTGATTCTCCCTTCCATGCCTGCCCATCCAATATGTTTTTTTCCATTGAGTCTTCCAAGTAAAAACTGCAGATCCCATCCTGTTTTGCAGCAGATCGCCATGCTGGCAGGAGCACAGTAGCAGAACCACCTGCTGCCAGGCCTGACCCAATCAGACCAGGCTCGCCTCTTGGCTCCCACTTCACCCCACACCATATCTCGGAGGGAAAGTGGTGTCTGACCCATGTCAGCCCTGCTGTCTAGCGTGTCAGGAAAGTGCCCTCTGCAAACATTGTGAAGGATGGCCTTCGGGCTTAAGAGAAATGTCTTGTGGGAGGTTCCTTAACCGATCCTTCATGTCATAAAGGCAGTGAACATAATGCACTGTTTACAAGCTCAGCAGTCTACCTCAAGTATGGTGAAATGAGTGCTTATAAAAGCTGGACACACCTCCTGATCATGCTAATTCCATACAGTGTTTTATATCAGGCATTTCCTGATACAGTTCAGGTCATGGGAAGCTGTCACACTGCTCTTTTAAGAATGACAACCCACAATACCTCTCTTCATGCTCTAGTTCATTATCCACATTTCTAGAAGTCAGCAACGGGCAATGATAATGGTTCCATGATCTATTATGCAATAGATCTACAGACATATGTAGTACTGAGAGAATTCAATGAATTTAAGATGATACAAACAAAACTGCAGCAGAGCAAAGAATTAAGAAGGGACATCTTTTATTCACAAGTAAAAGTCAACGCAGGCTGGCATACTATACATCTATACACAGTATCCGGAATCCCTGTACAAAACCAGACATTACAAAATAGGTTTTGATATGAAATGTAACCATACATATACTGTCATTACCTTTCATAAAAATGTTTTTGTTTGGCAATAGTCAGTTCTTGTAACTAACTGTGCATTCTAGTCAGGGATTTATTACAAAATAACAGTAAAGGCAAAATATGGATAATACAAAACAATGAATAAAAATATCATGCAGCATCTTCAGAAAAGGGCCTGAGAATATATTTTTAAAAAAGAATAACAGAGGTCTCAGAGTCGTAAACCCAAAACGATTAAATGAACCAGAGCTTGTTTGTTTCTGCCTCTGGAAACCCAAAAGGGGCTTCAATGGCTGAACCAGAGGATGGAACAGAGACTCACACTGGCAGCTACATTGTGCTGAAGTGCGGTTTGTTCTCCCAGTCCGTGGCACCAGCATCATAGGGCATTTTCGTGGCTGAAACCATATACAGAACTTATCTGAAATCGGTTTACTTACTTCAGCAGTGTCTACAAGAACCCAGCATTTGTGACAAGTGGAACAGAAACGGAATCAAATGAGTGTAGTACTCAAACACCTGACTTAGAGCAAGACTCCAAGGCTGCAGGACTGTGGGCATCTTTATGCTCCATACACGAAGTGTGGAGTTCCTGTGGTGAGAGTGGCGGTATGCATAGAACTTCTCCATACCATAACCGCCTGTTCAACATCAGCACCGCGAGAAGCCCTGGCCTGTTTCCATGCCAATGTCCACTTTACCGCTGTAGACAAACATGCACGCAGGGTAAATTTCTCAGGGTAACTTCAGTTTCTGGCCTAAGCAGCTCCTTCCAGCAGATGACTGGGCTGCCACAGCCAAGTCGCCATTTCACTGGATCTCCCCTAACTCACTGAAGGAGCACCACTATCTCACTGAACTGGCCACTGGTGGTCTGTGGGCCTGCAGGGGTTCTCGTGATCAAGGCAACTGGAGGGAGGTGGAACAGTTCAGTTAATCAGCCGCCACCGGGCCGAAGGAGGTGCATCGTAACAGTGAGTCCTCCACAACAAAATAACGTAACAAAACAACAACAACAAAAAATGAAATAATCCCTAAGGTCCGTAGGCTACATGACCAGGCCACAGGCTGATTGAGGTTTTAATAACATGAGAAAGGCAAAGTCTAGGATGCAATAACATTACCTTATTGCTCGTCTTTTTTTCTCATTTTATTTCATTTTTTCGTTTACCTAAAATGATATTTTACATACTGTATGATGATATAAATACACTGTACAATGCATTATAAAATATGTTTCTTTTTCTTAAAAGGAATATGCTTAGGGTTTTGCTTAGGTATGCTGGCTTTTTTTTTTTTTACTAGCACCATACAAAAAATATTTACTGGAAATCAGTCTGTAAAAAAAGGCACTTTTTGGCTTGGGTAAAAAAACGGCGGTCCCATCTTCCTCATCGCAGTTGAGTGAAAGCCTTTCTGCCAGAGCTAAAGTCTTGCTTTCCTCCTATTTGTCCGATGCTGTGAGATTCACAGAGGGTTTGTTTCGCGCCGCCGCTCCTCTCCGAACTCCCACATCTCCAGTTTTGTGGGCCGTGTACTTGCTGCCTCGCTCTCAGCGTCTCGCCCGACTTGCCGCTACTCTTCGCCGTCCTTCCATGTCCACTTCCCAGGTTCTGTCACCCCCCCCCCCCGCCACGTGCACCTCCCATCTCACACCTCCACTTCTCGTAATCCTTCTTGCGTGTCGGTCGCCACCCCAATGTCGAAGCAGGTCACCATCATGATGCGTGACTTGCATAGGTTGACATAGTACTCCAGCTCATCGGTGGCCTGTTCCAGGGCCTCCAGGTACTCCTGCGACTCCTTGTCTAAATCCTGGTCCACCTCGACTGCAGGAGGGTAGAGAGACAGCAAAATATGCAACGTATTAGCTGAAAGAGCAGGATAACATCATCTGTTAATTTTAGGCCAGGAGAGTCCACCTCCACTTAGCCTTCCATTCATACATGTGACATAATTAGATTTTTTAAATGTAAGTGTGTATTCCTCCTGTACAAGGGGTACTGGCGACTGGTAAATATCTGGCTAGACAGGGACAGGGGGGGCCTTTTAAAAACCTCACCCGCAGAGAGTCGGGGGGGGGGGGGGGGGCTAAAAGGAGCAGCACAGCCCTGAAATAGCAGTAGGCCAATTGCACTTTATTGATTTCAAGACACAGTGAAAGCTGTGGCTTTCAGCCGCATGAAATGCTGTCATGTTCATTCTCAGGTGGAGCTTAAAGACAGCACTGCATGAATTTGGCAAAAAAAGAAATTAATAGCCTTGCTTTGTGACCATTACAGACCTTATATATTTCCTTCCTCTTTGGTGCAGAGAAAGGTATTGCTTATGCAAGAAAAACCTTTAAAAGGTCTTTCAGTTTGAAAGGGAGAGGCTGATTTTCCTCTAATTGTATTGAATGTAAAAACATTAATATCTAATTTTTGCTTTCTTTGCCTGAAGCGAGATTAAGAAACTGCTTTAAAAATGAGCAGATATTAATGGACATATTTCCAGCATCTGAGAATCAAAGATCAAGATAAATTACCCCAGAGCGACTTTACCGCACTGCTGTAAATAACAGCTAACAGCCTCTTTGTTCACCCATCTTCTCCATTTAGCAGCACACAGCTATATGCACTCGTGTTTTTTGTCACTCAAGAGTGGACTCTATAGTTCTCTGTTACACCACCGACTTTCAAATGGACGGTGGCAACGCAATAACATACATGCAGAAGCTCAGGAGTTCATATCCTGCAGGGTGAACGGGCTCCAATGATGATTAAACAGCCCGCAGCTTTGGGTGTTAATAAAAGTGGTATTGTCTTATTAGATATAGGGTAACAGCTACCTGTGCTCACTGTTGAGGAAATTACTCACAAAGGTAATCCATTACAGACAGTTCAGGCACAGAAAGTATAAATCCAGAACAAGGTTTTGTTTCAACCAACTAATTTAGTGCAACTTCCCTGGCACTGCCTAAGCTTCACAAACAGTAGGAAAATGAAATGGGAACAAACAAGTCTGATAGGCTCACAGTCTTTAATTTTCATTGAGGATGACCTAACACTGGAAATTTAGCTAATTTAATTTTATGTTTAGTATTTCTCCAGAGGGAAGGAGGACTATAGTTTAGAAGCAGTGTGTGATGGCCGCTCTGCCAGTACTCACACTCTCCTATCCACTTGTTGGGATCCATCATCAGCCTGTGCTTGGTGTCCTCAAGCTCCACCTTCAGTATCTCATGCTTGGCTTTCAGCTCCCGGATCTGCTGCTGCCGCCTCTCCAGTAGCTTCAGCCTGGTGTTGAAATAGAGCAGGCCCTGCAAGGGTGGGGGGGGGCAGTGAGCCACCACACACAGGGGAGCCACAATCACGATACTACTGATAGCTCCTATCACACTAGCTCAGTGTTTCCCAGTTCTGTGCTCAGGGACTCACAGACAGTCCATGTTTTTGCTCCCTCACAGCTCCCAGTCGGGAACATAAACGTGGACCGCCTGGCAGGGCGCTCAGAGGGAGCTAAAATATGGACCGACTGTGGGTCTCTGGAGACTAGATTGGGAAACACTACACTTGGTGAATTCCAAGGGATACTGGATCTGGACAGGAAATGAAACTAGCATCCCCAATATATAGATATATACGCGTACATATATATACATGTGAGACAGCATCCTAAGAAGAGCAATAACAACAGATGATTTTTTGCTCCTGTCCTTGACGGTAGCATGTGTTACCACAGAAGAATTACAGGATATACAATTACACCCTATAATTTCAGTCGCTGTGTTTTCCAGGTATTGTCGTGTAAGAGGACTTGTTTCCGCTTGTAACGTACATTGTAATAATTCTAGGTCCTCAGGCCTTGCGCAATGAATGAACGATACCCCCTTCTGATAAAACCCTCCCTGGCCAAAGTCCTAAATTCAGCTCACAATTTAGACACGCCCATCCTGCCCCATCGACATACCTTTTCGACATCCTGAAAAGGTTGCTAGAGAAAGGAAAGAGAACAGAGAGGGCAGTGTGATTAAATGGATGAAAGGCCACGTACCCAACAAGCACACATATTCGCACACACACCAGCATGGTATAGTTGAGTTAGTAGCAATGCTATCGGCTCTGGGACAGGCATTCCATTATGTGTGATTCAGCCATCGTTACTTTCAAAGACGAATTGAAGATCATCTTTTCTTAATTGAAACTAAATCAAACGACCATCCAGCTGATTTAATATCTCCCTTCAACAACTCTCCACCGGGCTGACTCCAGCTTGTAGGGATGGTTAATGACCCATGGAAGCAGGGACCGCCATAAAGAGTGATCAAGCATCCGCGGATGGAGACCTTCATCCATCACATGCTCCTCAGTTACACCAGGGCTTTGCCTCATACCCCCTTCCGAGGGCCATCCCGCGGATCAGTCATACCTAAACCAATTAACCCCAGGCGGTAATAGCTTGTGCGATACCCCCCGCCCCAACACACACACACACGTTTCTAGAGACCCACATGACAAAAAAAACACCCAGCAAGCCGTCACAGGCACTTAAACACGGTCATTTGCTGCCAAGTGGATGGAAGAAGGTCAGGCAGTCAAAACAGATGTTCATTTATAAAGAACCAGCCTACCCAAGACAGCCGGCTCTGTGCCTGTCCTGTATTTGGACTATCAAGAAAGCAGCCAGGATCAAAACACATTTTCCTGAACCTTAAGCAGGTTTAACTGGCAAAATAATTCCATGGCTCCACCCAAAATACTCAAACTCAACTCAAGACCGATTTGATGACAGAGCCACTTCCCCCCTTAGCGGCCAGCAGCTCACCTCGGCCACATCCTCCATCCGCCGCCTCTGTAGCCGCTCCACGTCATCGATCTCATACACCTTGATCTCGAAGGGCTCCTTCAGAGTGCCGGGCAGCAGCGGGGGCAGGTCCACCCACTGCCCAGTGGTGCTGGGCTTCCACCCCAGTGAAGAGCTGTCCGGGAGGGGGGCGGGGATCAAACGTCTCCTCTGGAGACCTGGAGGCACAACAAATAAAAAAATAAATAAAACAGTCAGCGATCGAAGTCGGATCAGAGAAATATACATCAGGCTTATCCAGCAGTATGCAGCAATATTAATAAATATGTATGAGACTAAAGATCTGAAGCGATACCAGGCTTGAACCTGCGGGTGGTATTGATTGCATGCATAGTGTATGGTGCTATCTATTGCACCTACAACAGATATGAATTACACAGGTCGACAACATAAATCTGAGAGTGAATAGGATCGCCTGATGAGATTCAACAGGAGGGAAATTCAATATAGTTCTATTCTGTGCATCGAATATATCTTAAATTGCATGTTGCATGGGTATCTGAATGCAAGATAATGTTCTCAGGCTAGAAGGACCAGGACTCAATTGTTGTTTCATGTTCACAGCATTACAGATTTATACATTAAAGTATACACCTTGCTCTCATTTCTAGCAGTTATTACCTATCATGACAAAGAGCGGGATCCTCAAACCATTCAGTTTCCTAACAATCCGACTGTGCTGCAGCACAAATCTCAAGCTTAGAGATGCATACTTATGACTAATGGAATATAAAACTGCAAGCAAACCATTAACACCATGACGGGAGATTCATACACGTACATTTTGCCTACATAGCAGCTAGTGGTTATTTATAGACATTACTCAATTGTGAAACCAGGGAGTCTTGTGCCAGTTAAACATCTCTAAATAGGCAATGGCTGGGTGTCACTGAAGAGTTTCTATGACAGCAGAAAATGTTATTTTTGCTGCCAAAGTGAGATATATCATTTGCTTTCCCATGTACCAAAGAATAATTTTATTTATATAGCATTTTGGCAATACATGGACTGATTCAGGGGACCTGAATACTCTGATGCTGAATAGAATAGCAGTCTGTTTGAGAAAGAGTTATAGATTGACGCCTCACCATTCGACCTCTTCTTGGGGGATTTGGATGCCCTGGTACGGCCAGAAGAGGACATGCCGCTCTCGCTCATGGAATCGTGGGCTGAAGAGGCGCTGCCCGTGGCCTCACTGTCCCGGATCATGCTCTCATACCCACTGCTGCCCCCGCTGTGATAGAAGAGGGCAGTGCGACCCATGGCAGGGGGCAGCTCCCCACTGAGAACACTACTGTTATCGCTTCCATGTCCACTGCTGTACCGCTGTGGCCGCCGCGGAGCAGTGATCTTGCTGTACGGGGAGGGCAGCGCGAGGGCGGTGGGCTTGTCATCACTGAGGTTTACCCCACTGTCATTGCCACTGTCTGAGTCTGCCGAGCCCCTGAAGTGCTTCCCAGGGCCGCTTGAAGCCAGCTCGCTGACCCGGCTGTTGGCAGCTCGGATGGCTTGCTTTGTTCCCATGATGGTGCCCCTCCCAGGCTTGCTGTTGACCCCGGTGACAGAACGAGGCCCCATCTTCCCTGTGGGAGGCAGGCCGGTGTTGCGTGCAGCTGGAGCAGCCAGAGATTTGGTAGAAGAACTCAAGGCCTTAGAACTACTTGTAGATATTGAGCGGGTCTTAGTCCCACTGACGCCTATAGTCTTGGGGTTGACACTGCCTTTCAACAGCCCTGCTTTTCCTGGGGTCCCTGGCACAACACAAGGAGGTGGAGAAGTTGCAGTGGGAGTAGAGACAGCAGTCGGGGCCCCAAGCCTTGGCACTGACCTACTGGATTTTCCATTACTACCCAGACTTGCACCACTATTTTCTCTATATAATCCTGGCTTGGATCCCACAGAACTCAAGCTGTCACATCTCTCTAGGGATGTCTGACTCCCATACCACTGTCCAGTGTCCCCTTTGCCTCCTCTTGTCTTAAGACTGGATGTTGATTTGCCTGAGCTGCAGTCTACTTTTAGGCTGGATGTTTTGTGGCTGCCAGAATTACTTCTGAGCCGCATCTCAAGCTCGTCTTCTGATGATGCTGCTCTGGGTGCTGGGGACTTTCCTCCATCGATACCTGCTGACTTTAAGGCACTTGGGGGCAACAAGATCCGATTTTTCTGATCTAGGCTGGATTTGCGGACAGGTGGAGCAGGAGGTGAGCTACCACCAGGCTTTGGTAGCATACTACCTTTCTGTCCATTTGTCTTTTTCCCCAATGAAGAAAACTTCAAACTAACAGCTCCAGCCATGATATCTTGGGTCCCCCGGGAATCAGAGGAGTTATGGATGACAGGGACAGTGCCCAGAGTGGTTGCCCCACGTCGAAGCTGTGGCATTTTACTCAGAGTCTCTGTTTTCTTGCTACTAGATTTCTCACAGCCATCCACCACCCTTTGGGATGAGGTAGGCACAAGTGTCTTAGGCGGTCGAGGTACACTGTTGCTGTTCATATCTGGCTTCCTGGAGGGTATGCTGCTTGTGCCATTCCTAGAGAACTTCCCTGCAGAATTGGAGTCACTGGCTCGAGAGTCTGACGGATTATCGATGCGTAGCCAGGGGTCTTCTTGCTTGCCTTCCTGCCTCTGCAGTTCACGACTACTGCTGCTCTGGGGAACAGATGAGGTAGGTTTCATTTTTTTGGGAAGACTGGAGTGAACTCCTTGAGGGATCTGCGATGGCTGCGAACTGCTAAGAGAATTCGCTTTTGTCTCTTTAGAAATTCTTGTGGCTACTTTTATGGACTCCAGCGATGAAGGACACCTTGTTATGCTCAGCGAGAGTTTGCCGGATGTGACACTGTCACTGTCCATGTCAGAGAAGCAAAAACCACTGTCATTCAAGGAGCTCTTGACATCCTGAGGGGTAAATGGCTCCTTGTGGAACATGCCAAGGGAATCCAAATAGAAAGTACCCTCTGGACCAATGTGCTTAGGCTGCTGCAAAAACCTATCTGCAGAAGGGGTGTCTTCACTCTCAAGTGTACCCACACTCACTTCAGTGAGCCAAGAGCTGATGGAAGAACACCTGCTTCCAGGGCAGTCAAACACTTCCTCTGGCACTATGTCAGTGTTTATACCGGACGCACCTTCCTGGGACATGTAAGCATCAAACTCATCATTGATGCTGCTGATGATGCTAACTGGCCGAGAGCCAGAAGCCAAGGCTTGGAGGGAGCAGTCACTGTTGAAGCTAATGATGCTTGAGGGCCTCCCATTGTCTATGATACTGCCTATGGATAGCTCCTCCACCACAGTGAACACCAGCTCATCCTCTCCATTGAGCTCCACAGGCTGCTGTAGGGTGACTGTAGTCCTCAAGATATCCCTATCAAAGCATCTTCCCCTAAAGGTAGAGCGCAGGTGGCTCACCTCCATGGGGGACCTACTCATGGGGTTGGCTCTTCCAAGGACCGGGGAGCTCCCCAGCTCCCCTCGCTTCAGTGCTTGATGACTCATCCCTACTGGTGGCATCCTCATTGCAGAGCTTCCCTCTGACTCAGGGTAAAGTGTCCTAGGCTCTCTCTGTTGGGGAGGAAGAGGTGCGGGTTTGGGGAGGGGCTTCTTGTTGACATAAATCTTCTCCCGCACCACTGGTTCAGAGTCCTGAGACATGGTGCTACCATACTTGGATGTGACTTCTTGTCCATCTGACGTGAGCACTTTCTCCCCATCCGCACTTGTTCGACTCAGACTTTCCACAACACCCCCATCAGAAGCAGATGTTGACCACTTGGAATGTTCTGGTGTGGACTTGAATGGAGTGCTGCAAGTCAGATTAGCTGATGTACACTGAGGAGGCTGCCTAGGTGAGTTGTTCTCCTGGTAGGAGGCCTTAGCAGGAGTCCTTGGAGGCACTGCAGCATTGTCTTTAGCTTTAGCAGCTCCATTGTCCAACTTGGGCCCAGTTTGAGAGCCCTTGCCTTCCCCTGAGAAAGCAGTTGGCTCTTCACTGCCGTCAATACACTCCAAACGCTCCTGAAGCTCTGCAAATGTGTTGCATTTGAAGTGGTCCCGGTCCACAGGACCATCCTTGGTACGCTTCCTATTGAGGGAGGGGATGATAGGCACAAATGCAGGTGGACCCTCATTGTCGCTGAGTTCGCGGTCCGAGAGAGCGGCTCCCCCAGGTCCCACATAGATAACGGTATCACAGGACTGCTCGCTGCTAGAGGAGTAGTCCGGGTCGCTGACTAGGACTGGTAAGTCTGGGTCCAGTGCAACTGTTCTGGGATGAAAGGGTCTCAGGTGGGGCGGCCGGCGTATTCTGCCTTCCTCACAGGAGCTCTCCCCACCGGAGGAGCTTGATGCATACTGAAAACATTACAGGCACAGTACAGTTAAACATTTTTCAAAGCAGACATCTAGTTTGACCACTGGGTCTCGTTACATCTAAAATTTAGCTTTAATTCACGACTCTGAGCCCTGTCACTGATCACTAAATTATTTAATGACAAATCTGCACTCAGGACACAGTTAACCTGAGGGTAAATATCCATGGTGTCTTAACATGTCAATACGGTAAAGGTGAAAAGTGCACACCAATGGGGAACCACAAAAGCACTGGTCAATATTACAACACCACCACCAAGCTGTGCGTTACGACTGTGTCCCAGCCAGCATTATAAATATGTGCTGTCTTTCTGGCTCGTTATTCTGAAAGTATATTTCCTTAATCTGAGTACATTCATTACCCACCTCCCAAGGCACACATATTGATTACACAGTGTAGATAAACGAGAAAAACTAACTCTGAATCATTGCTATAACTGCCGTTCGTTAACAGAGATGCTGATTAATTTTATAGATCTTAAAGGTTCCTGTGCTGGGGATATTTCACCACCCCCCCCACCACGTGCAGTCTATCGAGTCAAAAAAGGCCGTCAGTGATAAAGAAGCAGGCATCCATCTGCTCAGAGCAATAAGCCCCAATGAGCACCAAACGTGGCTGACCTTGGCCTTCTTCTTCCGCATGCGGTGGATGCGCGAGGCCAGCTGCAGGGTGGTGAGCGACTCGGTGTACTGCGCCGGCAGGTCGCAGATGTGTGCGATCATGGTGGTGCGACAGTTGATGTTGCCCAGCGACTCCCTCAGCAACATTGTCAGCTTGCTGTCCCTGCGCAGCAAAGCCAGACAGCTCATGCTGGTGCCAACATCCAGCTTCCCCGGGACATAGTCACACTTCCCATGACATGACAAGAAGACTTTCACAGTAAAATCAGAGCCTCACTTATACTAGTCTGTGCTCATATTAATACATTTTCATACAGCTGTTTACCTCTGGCAGAATGGATAGTCTTAACTCTACACTCTAAAATAGTGTTTCCGAATCAGGTCTTCAGGGACTGGCAGACAGTCCATGTGTTTGCTCTCTCACAGCTCCCGGAAGGGAGAAAAAACGTGGACTACCTGGCAGAAACCTTGGAGGGAACAAAAACATGGGCTGTCTGTGAGTTCTCAAGGACCAGACTGGGAAACTGTAAACACAGCGATTTACACAGTTTTCCTGAGAGCAATAACGAGTAAGATCTCCCAGTTCCATTCCAACACCACTCCTTCTCCGCTGATTCTATCTTCAACTTCCACACTCTCACTATCCCCTTATCTCCCCCTCTTCTGCTGCATCTTCGTTCTTCCAGTGCCACAGTCCCGTTCTTCTCTCCATTATTGATAGCTTCTCCCGTATTTCCCAGATTTCACAGCTCGTCCTCTAATTTTTGCCAGGTAAAATGAGCCACAGTGATTTACCCACAAGCGAGCCATAGGGGTTACTCATGGGCAGCAGAGCCTGTGCAGCTGTAAAGCTGTCAAAGTGCTTACATCTGCACAAGCCCTGCCCCTCATCCCTCACTCATTTATTTTCAGACTGAGGAAGGATGCAGCTTGGTACCTCACCTGTAAGGGACATGCTTAGCCCCGTTAGCCAGGGCCAGAATGACATTGCCGAGGGCATTAAGTGACAGGCACAGTCCACCACCTCCATCCCTGCTCTTGCTCAGGACCTTCTCGCAGCTACCCAGGTCGATGAGATGCAGGCGACTCCGGCCTCCAGACACTAGTGGGGGAGCAAAGAGTGGTGGTGAGCTTTCATCTCTGCACACATTATTGCTTCTTCCTCCAGGTGCCTCTAGTTTTCTGGCCAGGAGAAGCCAGACCATTGGCTGACGTTGCCATCTGGTTTATTCATGACTAAGATGTGTTTCAAATCCCTGGTTTAAAGATAAATCTAGGCAGGTCCAGATACCAGGCGCTTTATGAAAACCCATGTCAGAGATGATTGTCAAAGACAGCAACACTACGATGATGTCAGACTGGGCACTGGGCTCTGATACTGACATTATGCTAAACGTGGAGCTGGCACCCTAGCTTGGGAGGATCGGGTGATAGGTCACTGCAGTGTGAACGTCTGCATGTGACAGATGCTCTATGCCCACGGCAGTGGCCTCCGGACGTCAGCAAAAACAGCAGAGTTGATGTCCAGAATCCAGACTCAGCACTGCAATAAAAACTAGCCTCACACCTTTGACAGTAGCACTGGGACATAAACATTCCTGAGAAGGTACGTCATACCTCATTACCTGCTCTGATTTATTCGCACGTTAGGAAGCATCCGCTCTGCACAGCTGCTGCCACAGTGAAGCATTAACAACAGGCCTCACGTAAGAGAGCCCTCAACGTCACTTGTGCTGATCAAACGAAAATTTCCCTGCTCATGAATATTCTTGTTAAGGTTTTAGAAAACTGTTCAGGCAATGCTCATTAATGCAGCTTTTATTCAGCAGTGTGGGAAGCTCAGTCTCAGCTGGGTTAATCCCTTCACTTACCCGACGACGACGCCCAAGCAAATAAATGAGAGTGAGGCCATCACACTGTCACGAGATACAGTGAGGAGCTGAACTGGCAGAGGCCGGGAGGCTGGCTGCATGCAATCTGGCACATTCTACAAGGACTTACTTTCCCACGGGGGGGTCCTTTCACGGGCGGCAAAGAGGCAAGGAAAGGGGGATAAAAAAAATCCCGGGAAGTGAAGCCATTTGTTAAAGGGACAAAGGGCAGAAAGGGCAGAGGAAGTCAGTTCAAAATGGGACGGCATCCAGCAACGTTTGGGTTCATCTGAAATCAGCCCGCATTCTTGGTGTTCAAGTGTAACAGGAAGTGGGGGGGGGACACCGGCTCAGGTCACAACTGACAAAAGTGACTGCAGGCTACAGCAAGTGACTGATGGACAGATGTGCTGGGCTACTCACTTCCTCCTTTCCCGCTCTTCTCCATGCGGTACTGGTAGATGTGCAGCGTAAAGAGCATGTGCGAGTTGCGGCGGTCCTCCTCGTCGCAGTCAGGCCGGCTGGTGCTGCGTGCGGCGATGGCTGCATCCAGGAAGAGGGCGGCCTTCTCAGCAGTGGGAGCGCGGAGCTCGCTCTGGTTCTGGAGCTGAGTGGAGTGGGGGGAGCAAGGGGTTACATTTCAGGGAGGAGGAAACGTGCAAGCAAGAAGCCAGCTAATTGGACATAGGCATACATTTCTTGCCTATCAGACTGAATCTCCTGGGCAATCATAGGAGCAGATATGCACACTGAGGGAGGGGATTAGGAGAGGTAATGGGGGGGTGCCGGGAAGCACTGTATCCCTGGAATGCTAAAGCTCCATTCTAGAGCAATGTGGGGGTGGGGGGTCCTTCAGGAGGGGAAGAAGAGAGCTTCAGAGGACTGAAGCTCCCTTTGAAGTGCCGGTCCTTGGCAGAAAAAAAACATCTGACGAAAGCACCTGTCAGGGCCGTCAAAGCAGAAGCCGCCCAAGCCCAGGGAAATTCACAGTGTGGCTAGATCCAGTGTGACACAGATACTGTGGGTAACATGCGTGGACATATACAGGAGCTGACATGCAGTGGAATGAGCGGGCAAGGAGATTCGGGTCCATTAATGATGGTCCTGACAACAGGGGAAGATCGAGGGCCTGGCACAGGATAGCAGGTCAGACCGGTGGGATCATAGACGCCCAGCCGCCAGCTCACCTGGGTGCCGCAGATGGGGTCCTCGCGCAGGTAGATCCCCGGCGACTGGCCGTCTTGCAGGCTGCCACTGGCCACCTCAGACAGCAGATCGCTGAGCGTCTCGTCCTTGCCGGAGATCTCCACGGCAGAGACACGGACAGAGAAGCGCGTGCCCGTCTTTTCCTTACGCTCGTTGATCAGCTTAAAAAGCCAAGAGATGGCACAGGGGACGATGCCCAGGCTCTGGGTGGAGGAGTCCTTGCCGATCATGGTGTACGTCTTGCCTGGATGAGACAGGAACAGGTGTTGAAGGGGGCGGAGCACATCCATTCAAGGTGACATCATTCATGCCACCCAAGTAACATTCATTATTTCCTCTTTGCATTGACTGGTTCTTTTTTTTTTTTTTTGGATACACAGTTACTCATTAACATGGAGAAAGACTCTGACAGGCACAGCTGGAGGCTGGATACCCCACAGCTGCCAAGAACAGGGAGAGGAACAATGAGATACTCAGGAGCCAAGGAGCTGGAAAATGGAAGCCCTTCACATTCGGAGTGCAGGGGGGTTAATTACACGGCCTTTTCAGACACACTGGCCCCGCATCCCCCCTGCAGATGCCCAGCCAGGCACTCCGTGCCACTGCCGCGGACTCCAAGTGAAGCCAGTGAAAAAGTGGATGGACAATATGGTCCCCGACACAAGAGCCCCGTCCGCCTTTGTGCGGAACCTCAGGAAGCAACCTCAGGGCCGAGGCTCATGCGACACGTGGTGCCCGCCAAGTCAATTAACAGCAGGGCTCTGAGCACACTCCAAAGCAGCAGGCCGACTGGGGGGGGCTGGCAGCTAACAGCCTGCAGGGGCAAGCTGGAAATCAACAGGGACACATCCTGGGTTACCTAGTCTGACGTGGCCGAAGCAGAAGATGCAGCCGTCTGCTCCATTCACCACTGACTGGATGACCTCCGCCACCGTCCCCGAACATACCTCCGCCTGGGGGGGAGAGACTTGTCACTCGCTAACAGACTGGATGCTAGAAAAAGGAGACGGTATTCAACAACAAATAAAACAGTCTGATATGCAAGCAGAATGTGCTCAGGGGATACATTCTTTGTGTATGGTGAAGACCCTCCTCCCCCCTCCGTATGACACACCACTGCAGACCACCTTGCATGCTCCACCTCATGAGATGGGGAGGTTTCCCTTCAACACTTCTGGAACTTCATCACAGTAGGATAAAGCACTCACGCGCTGCTATCGACCCACCCTGGTGAATCCCCATAGAGCCGTGTTGGAGAAGGTGGAGCTAAAGGAAGTCCCCCCCGCCCCTCCCCCCCACTGCTCTGTGATGGGGTTTTCAAATGCCAAAGCTGTCACATCAGCAGCTTCATCGCCAGCTGGGTGCCAGACAGCTGCTTGTCACTGGCCGGTCCCCTTCAGTGAGGCCTGCGTCCACCAAACACTCTTACTGTCAGCACTGGCGATTAGCAGGGAGACATAATGCATCTCTGAAAGCCCGTGGAACACAAACCGGCAGGGATGCGGCTGGCAGCCACACCCTCGCCGCCAAGACGCCTCTGTCATGTCAGCTGCGGAGAGCCACCATTAATCTACAGCTGCAGTTCCAGGCCTCAAATAGAAATGAAAAAAAAGGACCGGCCGCCCGGCCAGCAGCCTTGAGGAACGGGCACCCCATGCCCTATCCCTGAGGCCAGTGTGGGATGTTAACTGGGAACAGGGGATGGTTCATACCTGGGAGGCATCCTGGGTGAAGATTGCATCGAAGGCAAACATCTTGGGGGCGGCCACCACAGCACGCCGGGGCCCTGAGTTGGAGTGTGTGTTGAGGGATGGGTCATAAAGGGTCAGCTGCTTCTTGCGGGGGTCCACCTTCAGGAAGGACATGGACTCTGAGGAATCCAGGGGGCCCGTCGAGGGGCAGATGCGCACCATCACTTTCACCTGTGGGGACGTGAGCGGTGGATTAAAGTTTTCGACATCCAACTGCTAAATCCTCTTTCGACGCAGGAGAATCTAGCCAAAGACAATTTCGGGGGGTTAAAACCCAAAAGTGTGACATGTCATGCCCTGACCTCATGACCCTCACAAATAGGCAAATTAAAAACACAATCTCTGGAAGTTTCTTTTTGCACATACTGTGACACAGATCAGATCAGTTTGGAGTACATTTACGGACTCCGCATTGCAGCCAGAATGATGCCGTCGCAGGGACCCGTAGACGTGATATACCGCCAAGCTGAGCGACGTGGCTGCCATAAGTAGCATTCCCAGTCTTCCCCACCTCTGGTCGGGAACCGCCAACGCCCCCCCCCTCCCCTGTCCCCTGCAGTCTTTGAAATGAATTCACAGCAATGCTTCTATTAAGCTGGTTGCACAAGCGACTGCACTGCATGGGACACTTCCTCTTCGCTTTAACAAATTAGCTACTCTGAAGGTCAGAGAGTTCTGTTCCCATCATTCATCCCCCCCCCCTTATGAAACCACAGTACATATCAGCTGCATTAACCCACAAGGCTCCTAGACCCGAATGGCTTGGTGGGCAGAACGGGACCTGGAACCCAGTATACGGGAAGCAGCAGGAGACAGCCAGAGGCAGCAATCGCTCTGCCCTTCTCACCGTGCCCTAAAGCACACTCCGCTCTCTCAAGCAGCGCCTCTTCATGTACATAGTGTGTAATGTTCACATGCTTGTCCAATAGCATTATCTATTTTTACAGCGGGATTATTTCCTGATGTAATTTCAGTTAAGTACTTTGGATGCAACTAAAATTCCTCTCAAAATGGAAGATTTAAATTATGAAATGTTCACATTAGTCCTCTCCTCTTTTTTTAAAAAAAAAAACATCATAAACCAGAGAGGGCTTGTGAAAAGGATAATGGTGATCATCATATTCCTCGGCGTGACATTAAATTCTGGGCCATGTGACTGTGTTTCATGTTGAAGTAAATGACAGGCGAACCTTGGGCAGCCCTGCTGAATAAGCCTTGGTAACCATAACAGGGGGGCAGCCTTTTCCCCCTCGATCACACACATGGACGCAAACCCTAACCCTCAAGCACCCCGTCACTCCTCAAGACCCCTTCCCCCAACCTACTCTCAATTGTGCAGACTTGCGGCCCACAGTTGAGAAGACAGCCGGATCCAGTTCCAGCTGCCCACAGTCAACCCCCAGCTTTCCCCCCAGGACCTCGGACAGGCTGCCACAGTTGGTCAACGATACGGCGTGTACCCTGCACACGCTGGCCAGATTCCCATGCCAGTGTGAAAATCACACGCACCTGTGGCCTGGCTTTCTAAGCCTCCAGCCCACATTCAATGGAGAGAAGCCACCGGACAACCACCACCACGACATGACGGCACTCACATCCACGGCTGGGTCTCACCACGACGCACTCCTCGACTGCACAGCGCGAGGCTCCAATTTCCTCCCTTTAAGTGTTAGAGCCTGGATGCTCTATGGCTATTAAGCGATAAGGAATTCAATCTGGGACAATAAAGGGGGCAGTGCTGGAAAGGGAATGACCGCCTCACACCAGGGAGGAAAAACAGGCGTCCCACTCTTCCTTTCCGCATGGGCAGTGAAACAGACGCCTCTGTTTTTTTTTTCTTCCCTTCACTTTCCCAGATCATTAGAGCCCAAACAAAAGGGTATCTCCCCCCCCCACCGCAACTTCTATGTGGATACTGTTACAAATCCTGCCTCAGTACTTGGAGCAGCATCTCTTACTGACTGCATTCTGGCAAGATTCCGGCGGGATGCCGGCGTTCCTCAGGCCCAAAGCGAGTGGCGCCCTCCCCTCTATGGGTATATCATTTTGATGGACGCGTACATGTGTTGAACAAATGACTGTTACTGTGACATTTAAGCCGGCCCCTGTATAGGATGACTCCAGTTCCCTGGCGACACGGCAGACGGTATATTTACATTCAGCAGCTAGTGCATGGCGTGGTGCTCACACTGCCCCCCCCCCAATTAAATGGGATATCTTTTCCATCTACCCCGCTCACTGCATCCTGCTTCTCCCTTCTGCAGTGCCAGAGCCAGCTTTTGAAAATGGGGGAGCAAATTAGAGAAAAATTAACACTCCAGTGAACTAATACAGACAGATGCCAGTTTCATTCAGGGGAATGATGCGGACATCAGGGATAATCCTCTGGGAATAAACTGGGAGGGGTCCTTAGAGAAGGGACTGTCCCCATTTGCAGGGAGCTGAGGTTGTCATTGTGACTCTAGCATCAGTGTTTAGTGAATCATACTTTAAGATGTATTGGGATGCATGACAAGCTTAATTCTACTATATATACCCCACAGAGTATCAGGGCCAGAGTATCACTAAGGGCATACATGCAATTCAAGCTACTTACATTTTAAGCCAAAATACTTAAAATCACAGAAAGAGTGAAAGGCATCATGGAGAAGGCCGGAGATCTGGGGGCCTGGCGGTGGCACAGCGCGGATCTGCTGACAAGACGAATCAGCTCAGCAATCGGGGTCAGACCGGTTCAGACCGGTCGCAAGGAGAGGCAGTCGTTTAACGAGGCCTCCGCCCCCTGAAGTCAGCCCTCAGAAAATGAAAGCGTAATCGACGTGCGGGGCCCGGGGCTCCTTCTGGGGCGACTTGAGCCAGGTGCGCTGCAAGGAAACTCGGTGAACTCTATTAAAAGGATATTTAATGGGCAGTTTCCATAGCGGCGTAAACAATAGCCGACAAACAGAGAGGAAGGGCCGGCGTCCTGCAGCTGAAAGTGGCCGTGTGAGAGAAGCACAACCTGGAAGCTGTTCCCTTTGCTCTTCCTTCCCCAAACACTTGTTCCAGTACCTGGGCCAGCAGGTGGCATAGTATCAATGCGGCCAAAGCAAGCCTAAGGGGGGCAGGAAGCCGACCAAGGCATTCGAGGTGAACCGTGAGCAGATTTCCAGCTGTATGGCGGGATTTGAGCGAGACACCTTCTGCATAAACTGTCTGTGACGGACGTGCAGCAACATGGGGCTGGAGGCGAGACGTCTGAGTGAAGAAAGCTTTACTGGCTGCAGAGCGTTCTACCCTAGGGCCAGCCATCTAAGGTGAGAAGCAGCCCTGACTGTCCTCAGAAGCTTCTGATATAATTTAAGGGTGTGTGCATAGAGATGCAGGGCAGGTTGGCCACAAGAGAGGCACACTGCGCTGCCCTATCAGAGCACAGATCAGGACCCCCTCCTTTTCACTGTTTGTCCACAGCACTGAAAATATGTCTAAATCAGCTTTACCGATTAACACAGACTTTTGTTCTAATCTCCAAACAGGCGTGCTCGGTGGTCCATGATCTCCCGTTACATGGAAGAATTCTCCCTAAGCCAATCTGAGACAGATGGTCAACAGTCAACGTTTACAAATGAACGACGCCGATCTTATTGGACTGGCCGAGGTGCGCGTGGCTAGTTAGATGGAGCCAAGGTTGGGTTCCATGTGACCACTGTGCGCTGTCACGGGCAACACCCCTCCCTACTGAGTGCCCTACTCACTGCCCGGTGCTTCCTGTGTGATGCTTCAGAAGATTCTAGCTAAAAGAGCAGATATGATATCACACAGAGCCAGAGGACTCCATGGGAAGGCTCTCACCGGGCTCTGTTTCTGCTTCTCCTGTAAATCTCACCTCCCTTTCCAGGCCTGAACTGTGGCCCTTCCTGTTGAGACCCACAGACCCCAAAAACTGCAAACAGGGACTGTCCTGTCTGATGGAAAATGTCCCTCAGAGCTAGGATTTGGGGGTATGCACAGGGCTCCCACTACCCGCCTGCTGTGTGTCCTTATGCCATCACTGAACACAGGAGAGACCCAAAAGTGTCTCCTTGGGTTTCTGGCTGTAAAATTCCAGTTCTGTGCTGAGACATTGAGAAGCAAGAGGCCAAGGTGCAAAAGCAGCCTCCTTATAGGGATTGCCAAGGTGAAAAAAGCCTACTTAAAGGGATGGCTAGAGTGCAAAAGCAGCCAACTTAAAGGGATGGCCAAGGTGCAAAGACAGCCAACTTAAAGGGGCGGAATAAAGACACGAAATGAACACTACAGGCTGAAGGATCACTTTGTGAACTGGATCTATCTAATTAGACATGACCCCCCCTCAATGCCTTCAGTAGCTCTGTGGAAACCACACTCCTCCCCTCTCTATAGAGCAGGAGTTTCGCAAACACAAGATCACAGAGCTGCTTCGGTCTCTAATCCTTTAATTATTTCATCTGTCACCATTCATTTGTCACGCAAACGAGGGAGAGCGGGGTTGATAAGGGGCAAGGTCACGGGTCCTTGGTGAAGGGTGCTTCTGTATGTGGGGGGGGGGGGGGTCAGAGCCGGGGGGTGCACAAGATACAGTTAATGGTTAGGGGAAAGGCAGGGGAAAAAAACCCCCCCCCACCAAGAATGACCAATGGT
>JAODKC010000028.1:16312701-16325830 GCA_026777985.1 Mormyrops attenuatus
CCCCCCCCCCCCCCCCCCCCCCCCCCCCCCCCCCCCCCCCCGCCCCCCCCCCCCCCCCCCCCCCCCCCCGCCCCCCCGGCCGCAGGGGCAATAGCCGGGAGGGGGTACTTTGAAGGCCGGAAGCTTAACCAGGACTCCATTCGAGCCGTCCCAGAATGCACCTTTGATGTTCTCAGGAAGTCCCTCGCAGGGAGACACAACATGCATGATAATGGGGGCCTCTAATGGCCCCCACTGTGCCCCCACCGGCTTTGTTTACGAGCTAATTAGGCATTGTTCAGAGGGCGGGAATTTCCTCCAGTGACAGCCATCCATGGCTCTCGGCGTTTAGAGTCCCGAACCCGTGCTGTGTCCCAGCGGCATGTTCAGCCCTTGCTCAGCCCCCCCAGCCTGTCCTCCATGTTCCCTGGGCTGGTGCATTCCACCCAGCAGAGTTGTGCCCCGGGCCACTATTTAGGTGGCCTAAAACAGGGCCCATGGTGACCTTCAGTACAGCTGTGCAGCCACACTTGTGGGATCGCGCCCTGCCAGCACACAGAGGTATAGGACAACATTCCCGAGGGGTCTCCTCACGATGCACCCCTCCCCCCCCCCCGCCCATGATCACCACGACACTCCCAGCTTTGACCTCCACCCTGACCCGCACCCTGGCTGCTGCATCCAGAATAGGCTGTGTGTATGTCTGTGTGTGTGGGTTATGTGTATGTTACTGTACATTGTGGGGACCAACTGTCCCCACAATGTGATATTAAAACCTGTTATTTTGACATTGTGGAGATCACTTTCCCTACAAAGGAAAACTCAGTTTTATAAAAATCCATGACTGCAATCAAAAAACTAAAAAATGCCAAAAGTCTTGTAGTTTGGTTACTTTGGTTAGGGCGGGGTGGGGGTTAAGGTTGTCATAGTCTTGCCTATAGAAATGAATGTTGAGTCCCCATAAAGGTATGAACACATGGGCTCTGTGTGTGTGTGTGTGTGTGTTTGCTACAGAGCCGGCAGAGCCAGAGATGAGTGTGAGTGACAGTCAGCCTTAGAGGCTGTGGAAGGCCAAGGGTTCAGGCCCCCTGGCGAGGGGGTTGGATCGTGCCGGAGCAGACAGAAGAGAATGTGGGGGTGCTTTAAGGGCCTGGCACACAGTGGGGTGGAGAGCCCCCACCTGGAGAACGACCACTGCTTTGGATTCCAACGACTCTGTCGTAAACACGGCGCCGCCCTGAAGCACCTAGCCGCAGTAAACCGGTTTGGAGCGTACCATAAATGGGGGAGGGGGGCGTTGTTAGCATGTGTGTGTGTGTGTGTGTGTGTGTGTGTGTGTGTGTGTGTGTGTATTGACTTACCCATAGTCCAGTCCTGTCCCTGCTCCCCCCCCCCCCCCATACTATCCTAACAAACATGGCTAATGACGGATGACACATGCAGCTTCTGCCTCGTCCCTCATCCCTCCATGAAGTGAGTTACGGCTCGGGTCCAAAGCCTCTCCGTGTTTAAGGTGAACATGGCCACCCTCCCCGAGCGTGCCGCTAACACAGGGACACATCGGTGCTTTAAACACCATTCTACCCCCGTCTGACCAGACAAATTTAAAACCATTCTGCCTCTTTGTGGGGCTGATAATGAGGAACCTTATCCTCTGGCGTGATAGAATCACGGTAAAGAACATAAACAACATTTTTCCCATCCAGCCATCTGCGAGACATTAGCTGTAACCCGGTGCCCCCCCCCGCCAGTATCAAAACAACAAACCAGCTTAATATTTAAATGCCCCCCCATTTATGGTCCTGAAAGGGACGACAGGCACTCCTGAATTCCTTTAACGGCTGGCCATGTCCAGACAGCATCCATGGTTCCCAGATCCTCACGCTGTCCCGGAGGTTCGCGACACTCGCTTTTGGGGACTAGCTGCTTCATTTTTGGCAGAACAGCACCCTGGGAAATATCTGGTTTGGAGTACAGAAGAGTCTCCCAGCTCAGCTGCATTATTTCAAAAAGGGGTCAGAATCAGTAGCCTACAGAGAAGCAAAGCCATGCTCCACAGAAAACAAAACAATAATGTGCCATAGAAAACAAACATGTTATCTGTAAAAATATGCATGTGAAACGATGTTGACATCACATCTATAGCGGTCACGCGTTTTCTCCTTGGACCCTGCATGGCAATGAGGGTTTGAGCCCTCAGTTACCCACGTGGTCCTCTGGGCCGCGGTTGATCGGATCAGGTCTTCCAGCATGGAGAGGACAGTAGCTGTGGCGCGATCTGGATGTGGGGATCAGCGGCGCTTGCTGGTTTAACCGCCGTTCCGTCCATGTCTGGAGGTCTTTGTCTTCTCAGGCAGAGCCGGGACCTTGAGCGACGGGCCACATCTTGCTGGAAATTAAGCCCAGCTCTACCCCCACAATTACAGTCATTCAATCAGTGCTACAAACACAGGGCAGGGGGACGTTGGGGTTTGGGGGATTGCTACCGCCCCCCCCTTAGCGACCAAAGTATCATCTCATTTTTTACGGCACTGCTAATGATGACCCAGACCGGCCTAAAACACACACGCACCCTGGAATTACACTAACTGAATAAAGACGCGATCAGCCTCAGAGATGCAGAGAAAGAAAAGCCGTTGCCATGGCGACGGTGGCGACACCCAGCCTCAGCAGCGCGCATCGATTTCCAATGGACTGGCACTGACCCCTCTGGCTGGTTGTTGGGGGGACAGGAGCAGGGTTGGCAGGCATGCTGGAGGGAGGGGCGCGACCCAGCACCCAGCTCTTCTGAGTGACTGCTAATTACAGATGGCACAAGCCAAGGTAGGCATCCCCAGCCAGGGGAATTTTCTCGAAAAAAATTGCCATGCAGTGTTATATAATGATGGGTCAGTGCTCCTCTTCCCCAGGGCCTCAACAAAGCATTATGGGTAATAAGGAAGGCCTGGCCATCAGCTGTAGCTCCCGTCAGAGCGTTTAACTTTCTGAGCGAGGGGAGCAGCTCTTCGGGGAAAACGCTTAAGAGCCAAGTCAGCAACATGTCACAAGCTGCACTAAATCAATGCCCCACCCCTGCCCCTGGGGGGCCCTGTCACACACAAAGGGCCGAAGCTGCAGGCGAACAATCCATGTCCCCGTACCGTGGTTTGCGGGCGTGGGCAGAACATTAGGGGGAGGAGAAAAGTACAATGCATTGGCCTCTCTCTGCCGTAGGTGAACTGACAGAGAGAGGGGCTGTTTTTGAACTGGCCCCTGCTCCCTCCCCGCCCAGGCCGACCCGGACACTCAATCGCAACAAGGACTAGCAGGAAGGCCGGCACATAGCAAAGCCGCAAGGTCCGCGGCTGCTTCATGTCATCCTGAGAAGTGAGAAATGAAGGGGCGCATGCCCGCGAGGTAGCACGCAGCAAACAGACACCCGATGCTGGCTGTGCACACGGTGAGCAAACAGCCGAGAGAGCCAGGCCAGGCTGCAGCTAAGCCAGGCACACAAAGAGCCTCATAGCCGGGGGCCTCAGCAGGCGTGGGGAAAATCAGCACGGCTCAAAAAATACCCACAATGCCCCACTCTGCCGACAAAACCGCCCGGGGTCCGAGTTCCCGCGGTGGTTCAGGCAGGCGCTGTTGGTGAATATGAAGCGCCAAAGAGACTATTGCTGCTCGCTTCACTTTCAGCAGTTTGTCAACAGCCACAAGGCGTGTTGTCAGACGAGAAAGCTGGGGGGGTTAAAGCAGCCTCTGCACATATGCTGCATGTTATAAGGGGATTTACATCCGCGTGCGCTGCCAGAGCGCCGAAAACGGCTATCACTGGCAGGCCAGCTTCTCTGTGCGCTGGAACCGATTATGCTATACGCTATCCTGTGAGGAATACACACGGAGAGGTAAACACACACACTCCTGCCTAAGTACGAATATCCACACAGACATAAACACCATGTCACTTAAGCACAAAACCCACAAAGATGTAAACACTCTTAGTTATACACAAATATCCACAACAAACATAAACACACTCTCACTTAAACACAAATATCCACACATAAAAGCACCCATACTGTCTGTTTATGCATTGAAGAATGTCCCCACAAGGTCTAATTGTTTTTCTCCAGACAGCAAGACCAGTACACACACTTGCTGTCTGCCGTCCCATGGCTTTCTGGGTACCCAGCCTGTCACTATGCTTATACCCCCCCACCACTCTCTCCGTTCTCCAATTCTGTATCTGTTCACACTCTTTGTTTTGACTTTACTGGCCCTAGAAACCAGGTCTGTGTAATGCATGCCAACACCATCTCCCGGTATGGGCTGCCCCTAGCATTATCCATCAACAAACAGAAGCCATTCCACATAGGTGTGCACCATTATGGCGACAGTTTAAACAAACACGCGCGTTCAAGGCAAGGGTGCTATATTTCAGTTCCCCTGACAGCGTAAACTCTGTCATTCATTTCACATGTCAGTGTTTGTTCTCTCACAATGGCCTGAAACTCCGATGGAATTGCCAAGTGGACGGATAGACACAGATCCCCCAGACTGCAGGGGGCCTAGTTCTCCTGCACCCAGTGATCATTCATGAGCCAGACTTTACTACTGGCTCTTTACTTACACAAAAATACTCTGAGGGCAGAATGAAAAATGATTGATCTAGAGAGATAACCAATCAGATTGTAAAGAAGGTGGGTCCAAGCATCTAGAGGAGGCAAGACCAAGACATCTGATTAGTTGGTCCTCCTATAGTTGCTTGGACCCATCTCCTCTACAACCTGATTGGTTATCTCTCTGAACCAATTTTTCCTTCTGCTCTCAGAACGTTATAGTGTTAGGTAAAACTCCCATGAGCTTACTATCGCTATGGTGATCAAAAGATGGTGGTGATTCACGGGACCTGTCAGCTCCTCTGTGAGGGTCAATGGAGCACGCGTCAGAACGTGAACTTCAAGCACATGGGTCCAGTAAAACCCTCGCCCATCGAGCACCTCCCACGAGATCCTTAGCCACTACGCCCCCTGCTGCCCCAGACATGGCACCGTGTTATTCAGTCTTTCACTTCCGCTCCTTCATTTTACCACCTTCCCTTATCGCTCACGTGTTTGTGTTCGGCAGACATGACCTCATCGTTTACTCCAGGCCGCAATGAGAGGAAATGCCGCAGCAAGGGGCCTGACAATGTCATGTTTACGTGAAATTAAACGCATTACGGCTCTACTGGGACTTTGTTACCCTGCGATATTACAGGTTATCTGCTCCGCTTTTCAGATGTTTGGCTGAGAATGGTCTTTGTCTGTCTCGCAGCCCTGTTGTGAGGAAATCTCTCTAAACAGAGCTGAACTGATTGGCTGACAGCTTGCACTGTGACGCGAGGGAGCCGCAGAGGGGTTCGCAATGTGGGGGGGGGGGTGCTTCTCAGCTGCTCCACAGGTGAGGGGGGAACACCTGGCAGGCCATGCAGAGGTCTAGTGAAGCAGCAGCGACGCTCAGTAGCGGAACATGGGCAATATCAGGAGGAACATTCCAGAAGTTCAGTAGCCTGTGCACTGAACCCAAAACCCCCAACTCCACATGAAAAGAGCCTGTTTCCTCCACCCAGCTTCCTCTTGTTGTTGCCAGACAGGACTGGGTCGGCCGCGGTGGGGGGGCCGTTACAGGCTACAGGCCCAGGGGGGTCTTCCACACTGATCTGAGTTCCAGACAGAATAGAAGCAGTTAATTAACGGACCACAGGTTACAGTACCCCCCCACACTCAAAAAACAGACATGTGACAGTTGCCCCAGTGGCTTTTAAGACACAACAGTGACAAAACCAGACCACATGTCAGGGGGGCACATGAACCACGGGTGGGCTAACCATAGTACCACAGCAACCAGACCCCCCAGAGACACATAGGAGGATCCAGAGCTGTGAGGACAAAGGCCTAAACCAGGGCCACAGACCGGGCCAGACCTCGAACCGTCAGTCAGCGCAGTCAAGCAGGCTGTTACCATCACCATTATTACCCTTTTCCCAAAACAAGCCTCACGCCTCGTAAATGCAGAAGTTCAGCGGCCTCGCCGCACCAGGGTCCCCTCTCGCTTTATGACAGCCCCCCACCAGGTACGATCCAGACAGCAAGGATGGTTATGCGGCAATTTGTGGGTGACTGTGCCCCCCCCCCCCCCATGCCGCTGGCTCCTGGCCCCCAGTCGCCCAGCTGCCAATTAGACGCGAACCTACAACAGGGGTTGACCTGCATGTACTGTTTACTATTTACTCCGCGACCGGAGACACAGTCATAACAGGACGCGGCATAAGGCTTAACGTCCCCCGAGCACTGCTGTGTCGGCCCCAACGCCGGGTCAGGCTCTCTGCTTTGTAGCCACAGAACAGGAGAGGGACCCTTCATCCCAACATTCTCTCGCTCTGTCCCACCCACACACTTACCTTTAAAAAAGGGAGGGGGTGTCAAATCGGTAAGTGCTAAGGTGCCTCCCCCACTGCTGGGGTTTCACGGCTATTGCATGTCAGCTCCCACACTCCCGCCCCAGCACCACATCCGTCCGCAGACAAACCCCAGCAGTTCAGTCAGCATCCACCTGTTCAGCGAAACCCGACACTCAAAGACATTGGGGTCAAAGGTCATTTGTCAAAGGCAGGGGAGGAACCAGGCCTGGCTGGGAAACGGCAAAGATGCGTATGCACTCTGGCACCTGGGAAACTCAGCCTGTCCCCAGGGCGATGCACGGCCCACAAACAGCCATCTGCTGTGACGGTGGGTTTACCAGAGCTGAACGCGGGACCCGCAGCCCGTGACTCGCCACAAAGTGGAGCCTCCATTAACAGCAGGCCCCCCCACTCTCCCCACAGACACAGACCTGTCCAGACCTACTTCCTGCCTCACAGCACTGACCTGCGTGCGGCCGACTTTTTCGGAAGACATCCTTTCTGAGTGCTGTGTTCTTCTACGGTCTGGCTCCCTCCCGTCTATCACAAACTGGCTTGTGTGGACTGGGAGGGCTGGGAGGTGCTGGTAGTGGGATCCAGGCTGTTGTGTAGCCCGTGACAGGGAGACCGTGACCGTGTCGGCACGGTGGCCCACTATTGCCGGGAGCGTCGCACTGCATTATGGGAAGCAAAATCATCCCCAGTGTGCTCAAAGAGCATCGAGGCTCGGCAGAAAAACTCTTCTTGAATGTCGCCGCGTGTAACAATTCCCTTTCACTTTTTCGCCTTACCTGAGGAAATTGAAAAAGCAAAATCGCATTTAAATAAGAACTGGATGTTAACACTTCAGCACTGATCTCCATTAACATGCCGTGCACAGCTGGAGTCCCGGAGTACGGACCTCCTGCAGAGACACTCAGGGAGGAAGCGAAGAACCACAACTCAGCATCAGAGACACTGCAGAAGAACAGCACATCACACATAACAGCTGTCGACTGCCCAAAAGTTCAGCTCCAATTCATAAAGACCATATTGATTTTTCACCCTTTCATACAGCTGGCCAAAGCTGAAACTCCCTGCTGGGACATCAGGTTACTGGCCCACATCCTGTCCCATTATGCTGTCGCAGTAATACCTAAACATCTCCCTGCCCCCACGTTGCCTTTTCTCTAAAACCCCTGCAGCAAATTCCCCTTTTTGGAAAATGGCACTTGAAACAAAAATGTACCCAGAGGCTAATCAGCTTTGTCACGGCTGTTCTTGTAAAAACTCAGTTTCTTAGCAGTGATTCCCAGTGCATTGTGGGTAGGAGGCACAGCCCCGTGAGGTTTTTCGCATTTATCATGCTGCATTGCCATCCCTGTAGCCACGCTGTTTATTACCTTCTTGTGGGCAAATGTAAGGCTGGTTCAGATTGTGGATAAACACCAGGAAAACAGCCCAACCGTGCTTAAGAGTTATTGCGACTTCTGGTCCCTCTAAAAGCCCAAAGGCCCCCAACTCCTTTTTGGTGATCTGCCAGAATGAGCTAATGATCCTATGACCCAGGGGGCAAAGGGTAAAGGTCAACAGAGAACTATAGTCTGCTTGCCAGTGACCCCCCCCCCAACTTCCCATACAACCAAATTCATTAACCATTTAACTCAGACCCCCAGGTCCAAATGTCTCTCCTGTGAGTTGACGGCAGAATTGCACTCCATCCGAAGTATTTAACAGGCCGGATCTGGGAGATGTGAAAAAGTCACGCGCTCCTCGTCATAAATTCAGTGCTGATCGATATCAGGGGCACCGTCGATATGTTTGCATTATGTGGAAATCACAACGTGGCCATCTATCACAGCTCCCTGATCATCTCCCGTCCCTGGCGTGCAATCCTCCACCACATCGCATTCCCCAGGGCTGGAGGACAAAGGCAACCCGACGAGTCAGACGAGCCGTTTACGCTATTGATCTATTTAACTGCCGCTCCGCAGCCACTAGGACCGGTTATGAAACCTCACGACGTTTCCCTGAAACACTTAGGCTGGAGTTTCATGTTTCCCAGTCACTTTTAACAGTGAGAGAGGCCCTTGGCATTTCTGCAAAAACCAATGGCCACACACACAGACACACACATATACAGACACACACACGCGCACACACACACACACACACACACATACAGATAGCCAGCAGAGATCCCAGCAGACTGACATGGCCACAGCGGACGGCTGGCAGGTACAGCACACACCCATTTGGATGGGGGAGCGCGCACCCTTACTACCCTCATGCATAAAAGTCACCCACATGAACAGCCCCCATTGCAGCTGACACACACAAAAGGAATGTGCTTGAACCCAGTGCCCAAATGGGAGAGCTTATGGGAAGCGGGCCACAGGCCCGAAACCCCCGCAGCGCCCCTTTGCTCTGACCTCCAGAACCTCTGCGCGTAATCCCTCCCCCCCACGGAGTCTTATCTCCAGCTGTCATCAGACAAGGCCCTGATAAGTTCACTGGGCAACCACCAGATAAGCACCCCCCCCCCCCCACCCCGGTACATAGGGAGCCAATCACACGTGACATGGTCAGCAGACCAACCTACAGCAGAAAGCTCAGCAGGGTGGGGGTCTGTCAGAGTGTTTCGGTGAGGCCGATGCCCGTTATCTGAGCAGGACGGGACATGGCAAGCCGGTAAACATGGCAGTCACAAAAAAGTCTGGAAAAAACTTGAGTGATAAGCAGAGACACCCAGAGACACACGTACATTTGCATTTGTTAACAATGCCATTCCGAACTCCACAGCAACACACTCAAAAAGTTATTAAACAAACAACTCAGTCCATTCATGAAAGACACTGTGCTGTGTCTGTCACAAGGTCTGTTTTTTAGGATTTGCTACCCTTGTGGGGATATTTGTTTTCCTAACCTCATTTTCCTTGTTTTTGCAATCTTATGGAGAGATTCTGGGGGGGACATCCCCAAGAGGTTAGAAAAACACACCCTCACATACACCTTCAGCTGCCCGCACACCCCCCCAGACACCCTCACACTCACGCTCTGGGCCACGGGGGGGGTAGACAGGCCGACGGCCTTTAAGAGTGTTTCCAGAATCCTCTGCATTAGAGCCAGACTTCCACACAGACACCAAAATAAACGTGCCACCCTTATCCGAGCTGCTCTTATCCAAACCACTCGGGGGGGGCACCTTTCCCAGGCCCTTTTGTAGTCTGGACCAGCTCAGCACCTCCAGCCGGATCCACACAAAACCAGAATTCATGCAGCATCGCCTCCACAAGGCTGGTGACTCAACACAAAACGGACAAATTCTGCCCATGAAAGTGTTTGCGCCCCAGTGTAAATTACCCACTTGATTCAGGGGTAATATCTCAGGGCGGCTTCCTCTGCAAAACAAGGGGAAGACACCTGAGCAATCAGACCGTCGTTTCCAGCACAAAGGCCTGCTTTGTTTTCACCACTAAGAGCTTTTTCTTTTTTTTTCTCTTTCCAGGCTTTGGGATGACAAGTGGAGATAGGGCGGACGGCCTTGGCGGTGGCGGCAGTATCAGGTGACGGCGGGCCCCGCCGCAGACAGCGCCGACTGGCTTGCCGGCTGCCTGCAGGTCTGAGGTTTATATCTGTCTTTTAAGGACGTGGATACAGACCCCACGGCCGATTGTTCGCGGCTGACAGGCACTTTAGGCCTCTTCACGGGATACCTGACAGGGCGCACAAAAAAATAGCCCTCCCCCCAAATCCAGCAAACAGAGGAACCACAAAATAGCTCTTTTATTGAAGCCCTTTGAGGAAAGTGGGGGGGGGGGCAGCCTTCATTAATTAAAGGTAGCTGGAGGCAGGTGGGTAGATTTTCTGCTTTTGTTGAAAGATCCCGCGATTATTACAGAAATTAGATGACATGGTCTGAACCTGGGATCACCCCAGCCGGTCTTTCAGCCGGGAAGTCCCGGCCAGCCATTGACCGCCACATCCCCCGGCCTGTAATCGAGGATGCGATGGAGGTGCGATTTTTATTTACCATTTCATGTTAATTGCATGAGAGGATCTTGGGGGAGGCGGGGGGGGGGGTTCTCAGACGCCACGCTCATGTCTCTCCTTGGAGGTTCAGCCCGCCATCAGACCGCCCTCCCCGGCCGAGGCGTCCATGACGGGGGCATCGCGTCGGGCACGAGATCTGAGGGACCGTTCACAATCGCCACAGCGGCACGGCCTGGCGCTAGTAATGTCAGCCCGAAAAAAGATAAAATAAAGGATAGCTTGGAGTGGAAGGATCCAGGGGACGAACCGTCAAAGCCAGGCGGTGTGCAGACAGAGCAGTTGTCACCTTTGAAGGTTCCTGCTGGGGCAGACCACAAGGAAGCCTTTAGTCTGTTCCAGTGAGGACCCATGTCTTTACAGAGCCAGTAGGTCTCACGGCTGGATCCTCTCAGGCATCTGGCTTAGCTCCCCACATGACTGACACACTGCACTAAGAGGCATCTTCACAGACAAGCTCCTCTGCAAACTGAAGCTGGGTCCGGCAGATATGGGGATGAACAGCACAAGGGAGTCTTTCCAGTGCAGTGAGGTTCAGGAGATGATGTCCTATCAGGCTGGAAGCAGCAGCATAGTACATAGACCCTCTAGGACAGTGTTTTAGGACCCACAGGCGGTCCATGTTTTTGCTCCCGCCCACAGCTCCCAAGCCAAACGTAGACTGTCTGCGGGTCCCCAAGGTCCCAGATCGGGAAACACTGCTGTAGGACAATCAGTTCCATACTCAGGACATCAGGTGTACCGGATCCAGAAAGAAATCCCTCATCAAGGGACCAGCACTACCTACCTTCTCTCACACAGACCCAGAGAACATCCAGGTGTGCGGAGAACATCCCCACACATTCAGGAAGACAAATCACAGGTCTTGCAATCCAGCCCCTGCAGGTGGAGACTTACCCTGGCATGACACCGGTTCAGCGCTGACAGGTATGCGGGAGACCCTCGTGGGGACAGTGTCCTCTTTCTGCTGGAGAAACCGATACCCTTCCAGAGCACAAAGCCATCCAATGGCTGGTCACCCCCCACAACCCCCCAAATTAGACCCAATTTACCCGTCAGCAAGCAGCTAATAAAAAAAAAGCAGACCCCTCACCCCAAGAAGGACCACACATTCTGAGTGAGTGTGTGTCTGGGGGGTCAGTGGCGGGGCCCACAGCAGAACACCTGGGGACGGCTGAAAGCTTAGCCTCCGTTACCATGGCGCGTGTCTGTAGGCAGGTGCTGCCCCCCCCCACCCCTATGAGGAGTCGGCCATTGTGTGATCACAGATCTACCTCTGCAATAGAGACTGCACAATGGCTGAGCCGACCCCCCCAGGAACCAGCGGGGCTGGCAGCAGACTGCGCGGCCAGGGCTCGTGAAACGGACCCGTCGGTAATCGTGGGACTTTCCCCTTGAAAATGACAACAAAACTCAAACACAACAAAACAAAAAACTCAAGTCGGTGCAGGCAGCAACAACAATTAAAAGGCTGAGGACTATATTTAACGCCTCTGGGAATGGGGGGCGCGGGGAATAGCGCGACAGACAGGAATACTTTCAATGGCCGCGAAGGTCAGCCGGGTTCGACTTCCCGCCGCCGGCCGCAGGTCAGCCACGTCGCACAACAGCCACGATAAGCATTGTTTTCCTGAACAATGGGCTGCGTCCAGAGCCCGTTCGGGCTCCCAGACGCAAGCTTTCATGTTGTTTGGAAGCGGTGGATCGTAAGCTGAGAGAAAACTAACTTCACAGGGCTGGGGTGGGGGAGTTTAGCATACAATGAGGTGATGTCACCCTCCGGCAAGAGGCTGGGGCACGTAGGTGGACGCTTTTCTCTTTGCACCGTCTGTCGAGGAAATTTTGCTTTTTCAAGCTTGGCGCTAATTCAGCAGGACCTTGGACACCCTGGTTTCCTGGGGATGCCAACCCCCCCCTCCACAGCAGAGCACCTGGCAAGACCCGAGCCTCCCCAACCCCCCCCAGCAGAGGCTGACACGGTATTGAACTAATGCATTTGATGGCTTTTTAGCATCCTTTAAACTCTTGTGAATGTTGGGACTCTACCCTTGCTCAGTGCTATATCCCACATCCACATGCAAACAGCCTGTGGCAAAACCGGCCATACGAAGCCCCCCCCGCCCCCACTGCGTATTCTCCAAACTTTAACTTGACCTGACACCCTCCCACTTCCAAAGCAAAGACCAGCATGAGAAAACAGGCCGTCCCAATCAGCACCCACGATCCACAGTGAGTGGGCATGTCTATTCAAAACTTGAAACAAAGTGACACTTCTCATGTCTGTGTTGTGGTAAAAACCCACAGATGCTGTTTTCCAACAGCCTTTGATCTCAACCACTAAATTTCTCTCTAAAGATTCATTTTGTGATTGGAATGTTTTTTTCAGCTGCTTGTATAGTTTTTATAGTTGTATTTCACATAAACACAGTGTATTGATGGCATGCAATGAGGATTCAGGGTTAAAGAGTCCTTCCCCTGTCCACAGCACCAAACTCAACCCCCCCAAGCACAAGGGGGGAAAACCAGGGAGTTAATCCCACTACAGAAGTAAGGTGACCGCCTAATCCATGTCAGAAGGGATGCTATGAGCTAGGAGAGGGTTTGCAAACTCCCATTTCAATTAAAAAGACCTGGATTTTTACTTGGCACTGAGTTCTTGCTGTGTGCTGATTGGTCAGTCTCCTATAATCATGCACGTGC
>JAODKC010000028.1:16325937-16339490 GCA_026777985.1 Mormyrops attenuatus
ACCCTTGAAGACACTCGTCTCGGTCTGTACCTTCTATCCTCCCTATGTTACCCCATAGTGTCCCCCGCCCCATAGTGTCCCCCTCCCCACATAGTGTCCCCCGCCCCCCATGGATTAGGTGGTCACCTATACACAAGTCAGATGCCCTTAAAACGGTGTTACAGCTACAATGTAATAGAGGATCTAGCATATTACAGTGCAGGTGAAAGTACAGGGTAAGTACAGTTGCTCATTGCCTGGGGCAATTTTTAGCCTGTCTACCATTAAATCATCTGCTGATTCCTGCTGAACGAATTACAGAACAGTTGACTGCCAATGTAAGATGATACCCCCCCCCACACACACACACACATGCAGGCACTTCTGAGAAAGCAGCCCGGGTTGTGGCTTCATGCTGCAGGGATGGGGCAATCACTGTCACACGAGGACAGGCTCCCTCCTGGCACGATTAACTCCCAGAGAAGCCTGTCAGACTGCCTCGGCCAGGTATGGTCGACAGACCCATTCATCACCGGCTTCTGAAATCCCTTTGATGGGTAATCATTGGACTACATTTTTAAAAAAATGTCATGCTTCTCCCTCTACTATGAGTGACCACAAACCACCCCAACTCATTGGTCAGTGTTGACGCAGGAGTTGAACTAAATCACATGTGTGAAATTGGGTAAGTAATGCGCAATACATCAACGTCACCACTATCGATCAAAATGCGTTGCTCTAATGTACACGGGAAACTTTATAATTGCTCAACTAATTGAGATTTACAAACCTTTAGTGACCCGGGGTCGGCTAAGGAGAGAGCTTGTCTTTTCAGTTCCGTGACTTTCAGCTGACACTGCTTGCACAAGTTGCCTTTCTCTTCTCTTCTCTCGAACGGGCCCGACTCCGACACGGTGACAGCGCCGGCGCCCTCCGGGGGAGGTCGCCTGCTGCACTGAGCTCCCTCCGCCGAAGGCAGCCTCTTCCTTGGACTGAGCTCCAAAGCGAACGGGGACTCTCTGCTAGGACAGCCATCAACCTTAGCAAGAGAAGAGGGAAAAAGAGTGAACCTATAGCGCTGGAATGGGACGATTTAATGTTCAATTTAGACGGTAGAATCGATAGATTAAGTGACATATTTGCGGGTGCAAAGCACGCAACGCTACAGATAGATGTGTTAAATCCCGTCGTAACGCTCAACCTCATCTTTTTGCACGTATAGTTTGCTGTTCGTGCGCTTCACGGTGCGCACTTTCTCATTGTCTTGCAATCTGCCTTAAACGTGCCGCTTACTGAAATCATGCCCAATGAAGCACTTACAGTGAACCTGCGATGATCGAGGTCCCGTCCTCGAGAGACATTGCCCGAGCTTGCACTCGTCCTCTCTGCTCTGGACATCACAGCGGGCAGGTTGGTCACACGTTGATTGTCCGCGTTTATTTGGGGACAACAGAGATTTTACCTTGAAAACGCGTAGAAGACGCGCACCGATTAATGCATAACTGTGTAAATGGTTTTTATTTCGCTTTCGCGGTCTGGCGAGGCGAAGCAGTCCGCAATCAGTGGAGCTGAAACCTGAGATTCCCCTCGGCAGACTTTGCGCTGGCTCAGACCCATGTCGGCTAAGAGGAGAGTAAAGTTTGAACTTGGAGTTTGTGTGGTGTGCGCTATTCTAGTCAAAGGAATGGGTGGAGCTTTCCAATCGAGCATTACAGGACAGGGCTGTTCAGGTCATGTGTAGGACTCAGAATAAAGGTAAACTACATTTAATCCCCTGCACTACTCTGATTTGGATTCTGGTGCTATTCTGTATTTGCGAGATTAGTGCCGGATTACTTAACCACACATTAGCCATTCAGTCAGGCGTGTGTGGGAAAAAGCACAGGCGATAAATTAAAACACGAATGTAATTGCATACATTTTAATGCAATATGTTGCGCGCTTGCACCTCAAACATGCCTCGGAAACGTATCAACCCGAAATCCTTTCCGATTGGCGTCAAGCGCTGTGCGCGATGCCAAAAAAGGCTTCGCCACCTGTTAAGCTGTTAATACTGGCTGTGTTTTTGTGGCGATACTGGGGCGGATCCCCTGCAGTGAAAGCCAGGGGTGCGCGCAACACAATGCGGGATCGGCAACCGTGGGTGCAGCTGGCACAACCGAGTCAGTGCCGTGTGATGGTGGAAAGCGTGTGAAAAAGCCTGCGGGTTAAAGCTGCCCAAGTAAAGTGCATTTCACTTTATGATGTTAACTTGATTAGGCCTACATGCTTAAAGTTACACTAAAATGTTAAGAGGTAATGTAGAAAACCGACAACTGTATTTGTTTCCACACCCTCATTCAATCAAGCGTTTCCTTGCTCAGTTTCTATTGTCGGCGAAGAGATGCATAGTAACAAAGCCACACCCGCAGTTTTGGGTTTATATATGCCTCAGATTATCGACAGCTTTCGCCGAATGGTCAGAAAACTCAGGAGCTCAATAAAAAGAGTCAGAGAAAGAGTCGGAAGACGATCCCTCAAACAACTGAGTAGGATAGCTACAAAAAAGCAAGAACAACTGTTTTGCGTCTGGCCGTTGTACATCGCGCTCAGAATACCTCAGATAACTCCGCCGAACCTCTAAACGCTGCAATATAAGGTCTTGATGTTGTAGCTCCTCCGCCAGACCTAAAATCACGGTTAGCGACCGAAATGTTTCGTTCTTGTTACTCTGGTGCCACCTTCTGGTAAATTTGCAGAATGCACAGCGTTTGCCCAGGATGAAAAATGTCGGCTAGTTTAAATATTTAATTACACCAATTTTAAATATTTAATGTAGATGATGTAAGAAATAACAGGCATAATCTTTGGTATTACAGCATGAATTGGATTTCATTTTTCCTTCGGCTAACCCAATTTTGTCTACGCAGCCGGTTAAAGACTACGCGTCATGGCGCAACTGGTAACGAATTGCACTTAAAGTGTTACAATAAAACCAGCTGTAAGAAGCAGGTACCATATTTGAGTTTTTATTGATTACGCCACGCAGAATGTACGCGCACGAACTGTTTTACATTACTAATCAAGCTAATATTTGTTGTGTCCGAAATTTTGGACCGCGGCTTGAACATAAGAGGGTCACCCGAAGAACTTTAAAATAGAAAATATTACAGAATAAACGTATTAAAATTAAAACGCTCAACACAGGCTTGGCGCCTATGGGGGTATCCATCCACGTCTGGGGACACCAAAAAAACTGAAATCCAGTACTCTGCGCCGAAAGTCATTTATTCGTCTGTCCCCGCCCGAAACATCTCAGCTAATGCGCACATGTGCTCGGGTGTGTAAGTTGCATCTTCATCAAGTTTTAAAACGTATGAGATGATTTTCTAGACGCATGCTTCCGCCTGCTATGCTCACACTAATCAGCATATTTCATAGTACTTCTGTGTGAAACATTGTATAACGTAACATAATCCTTAATGACCACAATTGAACCAAAATCACAATGGGCAGTTTCCCCTACATTTTATAGCAATTTCCCGTTATAATTATTTACTATTCCATTTTGTTGTTCTTTTATATGTAGCACAACGTCCATCGTTATACGGTGATTCACTATTTTTTTATGATCCGTTCAGAAAAGACTGCAGCTGAAGTGGGCATTTTCTCAGTCACAGGAATCTTCATCTCAAAATTTTACATTGCGGCTACGGATTAAGGGCTTCCCTTAATTTAAAGATTCCTCGTTTGGGGTGGGGTTCTCTCATACTCCGGTACATTGGCTCCTATTCTATTACAGGTGTCATATTATACAAAAGATCGAATATTACAAAAAATTCAACCTTACTCGAGTTCCATCATCACATCTTGTCGGACACACAAGGCACTGTCCGTCGCGTACTGGGAGTGTGAACTGGATCGGCCGAAGAGCTCGCACACTCGGCAGCATGTGCGCTGTTCGTGGTCCTGAAAGTTCGGTCTTTTTATGTATATCACCAAGATACATGTGTGATGATAGAACATCTAGCGTTTGGCTCATCGATGATTTTGGCATCATACACGACTTTCTACTCATTGGTGGTACCCGACAATATTCCTGAAGAGAATATTGTGAGCCTTTAACATTTTGGTTAAAAGTTTCTCGTTGCTGTGTCATTAAAAGTTAGCCTATTTTTAAACTGTGGTCATACCTGGTAACTTACCTTTGCTTTACGTCTAAGAAGATGGCTTGTAAATCCAAAAATGATATCGGAGTCCACAAAAAACGTCCCCAGGTCTATCAAAGTGGGTTTCGATTTACCAGCCCCAGAAGTCCCAGCAGAGTTCTGTAAAGCCATGGTGGAAATGCACACACAATCCCACGCTTTTGTGAAGTTTTATATATTCCTTCTCAGCTTACGAAATCGTTTGTATGTCCACCACATATCGCTCGAGATGCAATCCGAATGGACTCCTTTCACCGGACTCAAAATGGGCCGAAGACCCGCCAAGGCAATCTACATGTGGAAGCTGCTTTCCCGTACCCGCCTGTCCAGCCAGTCGTGGAACCTATACAATCCATGAGTAAATCCTGTCGTACTAAACCGTGCCACTTATACTATCTTTCCTCTGACTTATGGTCACGCTTCGTCCTCCGCAGGTCTCAATAAAACCACACGAACCCTCCGTGGACCACCATTAGCCGCTGTCCCTCCCCCGTCTGTCCACTCGCTCGCTCTGTCATGCACGCTCACTCCCACAGTCTGTCAATCGCCACCATTTACTCAATGATAGAAGCTCCATACGTTTCCTGCCTTGTGTCCTGGTCAGTCCCAACAGCTGGTGCTTATTCTTGCTTGAATAAAAAAGCTGATTTTACGAATGGCGTCCATGGTCATGCACAATACCCACCAAAATCATAACCGCTTTTTGATCTGCACAGAAAACGATGTTGTGCTATGGACAAAATAATCGTTAACTGCAGTTAATCCGAAATGGCCAACAGACATATAGCAAGCACGTGATATTTTTATGAAGCGAAATAAGGAGTATGGCTACGCGCTCAGTCTCAGAGTTGACGAGTTTCACCTCGATGCACGGATCTATCGCCAGCGGAGCTCCGTGATCGCTGTCTGACATTGGAGATGCTGCGGCGGACCTGGCGACTGATGAACCGGGAGAGATGCGCAGACACACCACCCATTCTGGACAGAAACTAGATGATTTAAGAAGCATAAACCAATCTGAAGTATTGCGACCGCCAAATGCCCCGCTGTGCCAGGAAAATCTTTAGACCACGTGTTACTTCAAATCCTTTAATATTATTACCTAAATTCAAGTTCTGAAAACGGGAATATTATCCACAAAGCACGGCACCCGTCAAAAGTTGGGTGTGTGCCTATTATCTGTTATATTAAGGTAGGGAACAGCGAACAAATGTCGTGCACTAAAGACGCTGTAAGCGTTTCTCAGGATTGCAAATATAGTTCTGCCTATAGATCTCCTATGCGCCATACAATAGTGCTACATGCTGGCTACTACAGTATATATATAAGGTTTGCCTTTTCCACAAGCCAAGAAGTCCTGCGCTAACTGTGGAATGAAAATGCACTTTTTTTCGCAGATGTGCACAGGTCGATTCGTAAATATAAGATCCAGATCCTTTGATTTCGGGTGGCTTCGCATATTGATTTAACAGTTCGGTTTTGTTCACGCTATGTTGGTTTGGTCAACTGATGTCTCTATGACTGCTGACGCGATTATTTTATCGCACAGCTATGGTTTTGAAAAATGACCACAGCACTGGCGGCCACACGCGAATTCCCAATACTATTATACAGTATTGTACTATTATATTATATACTGGACTATTATCTTTTATTGTTGTTAGACATAATAAATTGATCAGTAAAACCAAATACACACTTACATGTATACTGGGTGTGGGCCGTTATAGGTCAACCTATAACAAAAAAAAAAGATTTTAAAAAGATCAAACAACTCTGGAAATAAAGGACATAAAATAACGAGAGACAATAGGTTGATCCATGTGATGCATTCAACTAGTTGACGTCTTGATCTCTCATTTGAAGCTTGAAGCCACGGGGTTACATCTATACTAAGGCGTCTATTTCGAAGACAAATGTTAACTGCATAGATTTATGCTGCATGTTTAAAGCGTCATGAATCACGTATCGCTAAGAATTTTGCAGTGTGGTGTGTATGTGTGCGAACGTAGTTTGCGGCCGTTAATATATCATTTGGCGCTCCTGCCCGAGACATCCATCTACTCTGGAGAAAAGCAACACGCACTGCCTGCCTGCGGGGAGCGCTTGCCGGGACAATACACAGTAATCATATCGCACGTCGTTTGTACCAGGGAACTGCCTGGAAATCGAGGGGTCGTTTTGTAGTAGCCTACATATGGATAAATCGTAACTTTTATGGATTGGTCTGTAACAGAGTAATGGACGGACATGGGAGGACTGCTAAACTTTTGTTTATATAGCCTACCTACAGGGGTTAGTACACATAAGTATCTGATTGCCAGTTTCAAATAGCCCTAATGCTTAAAACATACTTCCTATCCTTCAAGGTAACCTTTTGTTTAGGCCTAGCTTGGAAAAATCAAGAGGTTAAAACAGGATCGGTGCAGTTCATCATTAGGCCTACTAATTTACTTCCGTGGGTGGCTTTTTTCTTTTTAAGGCTGGGCGCTGATTTATAGTTATAAAAATCACAGCTGTTCTGTCGATAAACCCGGAATGTAAGAAAACGTTTTACGGTTTCACAGCAATTTTTGTCTTGCAGAGAGTAAAACACCCACGAGTCCCCTTGAACACAAAGCTTAATAGAGTAGATAAAGTCAGTTATTCTTGAGCGCATTGAAAGCGAAACTCACACATTAAGCGCTTGTCTCTTAATAAAAATCTTATCTCCTGGACACAGAGGACCTCATTCAAGATAAGCAGGCAGTCATTATCCCCATAATAAACTAATTTCTGTCAAGCGAGCCGTAAAGATATCGTTTTCTTAACAGGTTTTGCAGGTTCGGTCTTTTGATTGTTTACACTTGGGTTTTAAAAGGCGTGTTATCTCTCAATAATGCCTGAACAGAATGCATTTTGATTCACCGAGAATCCACAAGAGGCGCCCGTTCCAAAGATGGAGATTTCTAATATTTCTCTTTGCTAAGGTGAGCTGGCCCCCAAGCACTGACAAGGCAAATCCCAATGACGGTTTACTGTCACGCTGCATGCTTTTTTTTCCATTGGCCTTTGGCCCTGGCGTCCACAAATAGGAGTCTACACTATATGCCTCGAACGGGAAAATTGAATGTGGTTGTAAAATTTAACTGCAATCTTTTGAAATTCGGATTCATTTGATTAAATGAACATCAAAATTACGACAGAGCTCAATGAAATCCTCTCTCCAACCATACTTACTGTCGAGTGTTCGTTTCTTCAGATTGTCACGAAGAAAGGACGGTTCGGTGTTTTTATTGTGCAGGCACATGTGTGAAATTAAATCATCAATTTATAAGGATCCAGAAGTCAACAATTTCAAGAACACTGCAACAAAGGTATTCCTTCTGGAACTAATATAGGCCTCTTTCTTCCAACTGGCGTGGTTGCACTCACCTGTACACACACTTACAGATGGAAACAATCCTCACACTAACAAGCATTCCACCAGTCGATGAGCCACATTTCAGTTTTGATTTTCAGGATTGACAAGGATTGCAGAGCCGATAATTACAATCCGTTGTAAAGATGATTTACCACGTGCACTGCCCAGCCGGGTCACCCCTGAACGCTGATGAAATTCCCAGGATTCGGTCTCGAGGGACTCCATGCATCTGCTGCCTCTTGTGCATGCACGGAAAAGACCCTGTCTTATCATTAATGGCGCAGGGATCCTTTGCTCAACTTGGTAACCTTCGCCAGTGGGCCAATATAAGAAATGTTTATCAAATGAGTAGGGTCTCAAACCGTGCGACGAGACCAAGCTGAAAGAATACAGCGCCCAGTCCATCTTACCTACATGACGGATGAAGAAATAAAATTGCCTCGTCTTTAATGAATAATTTATTTAAACAACAAAGCTGGTGTTATTAACGGTGAGTGATGAGTTCTTTGATGTTTAAAAAGCGAATCCCTGGCGGTGCTCAGACTTAAAAGTGGAAATATACGCTATAGATTAATCCGTTATAAAACATGAACGATTTATTTCGTTAACTGCTTGGAAAAAAAATGTGACGCAGCCTGCGTCTTACTTGGCAATTTATTTTGAAAACATTTACACGTTTAAACAGCGGGAAAAATAAAGGACTTCTGCTAATTTGAGTTCATTAATTTCGCTCGTTCCAGGAAAAAAGCGCGAGAGTGAGGTTTCTAATGTCGCTTCTCAAAAGTTATTTTCGCAAGTGACATTTAGCGGTAGAAACTAATGTGCAGAGAAGGCCTACTGACGAAGGGTAGTTAGGTGGAGCTGTTCATGGCCGCCAACGTCCAGATGTGTGTGGAGGTCGTTCGATTTCCACCCCGTTTTGCAATTCATGAATAGCTAGGCGACTCGCCACCCCAAACCTCACCCCTCGCTCTCAGCTCAATTCGTACCAATCTGGTAGTTTCAACCCCACTCGCATGATCTTGGCGCTTCATTTAAACACATTGATCAGTCTATCCCACTTGTCCGCGAGGTTTTTGTGGCTGCTCCCTGCCCAAGCACAACTATAATTGCATTGGTGAAATACACGTGTTCATTTTTTATTTACTTTTAGTTAGTTTGAAGCAAGTTGTAATGATTAATCATATTAAAGAAGATACAAGAGTTAGTATGCCCGCGTATCATTGCAATTGTTATGTAATAGTACAGCTGGGGGCCCAAAGGTTTGCTCAGCTAGGATCCGTCATTAGAGAACTGAGACACCACGAGCCGAGGGCAAATACAAAACTGGGTAGAAAGGGGCAAAGTAAATTCAAATATATCATACACATCAGCACCAAGGACAGCATTGTCCACTAAAATGCAACCATGCATCCATTTTCTGTAACCTCTTATCCTATTTAGGGTAGCGGGACCCAGAGCTTATCCCGGAGGCTACGGGCGCAAAGTAGGGAACAACCCAGGATGGAGAACTACTCATGGCAGGGCACACTCACGCACCATTCACTCCAATCAGCCTCGGTTAGTTCATACTTGCACATACACGCAGCCTGCCATTTAACACTGGATAAAAGCCTGTTGCCTTTTAGAAACTTGGGCTTCCCATAACGGGACGATTACAGCTGAGTAATTGTCTTGCTGTACATAAAGGTTTTGTGAGTTAAAAACATTTGATAAATTGAACAGAAATTGTTTTCAGACTTTATTAGCGAATCAAAACTCCTTTTATTGCCTCTTGAAAAATATATCAGGATTAAAAAACAGGTAATATTTATATAACTGATGAATCCTGCTGCAACATCGTATAATTTACATACATTTACATATTTAGTGTACGCTATTCTCGATAACTCCTGCTGAAACTAATTTTTGGCTGTTCGTGATTGGCAATAATCCCATTGACTAATTATATCACATTACATTTTAATGGTTTTTAGGCGTTATTCAGAAAAAGTGTACAAATCGAGTAATTTGTCAATTAGAAATAGTTAATAGGCCTACGTGGCGAACGTATGCAACAGAAAACATGATCGAACCGAAGAGGGCGCTCTAGACTAATCTAATCTAATCTTCCACAGGTGGCAGTCGTAGTCCAATTAACATTTAAATAACACAACTGTACGAAAAACAGTAATATACTATATATATATATATATATATTTTAAAGAAACACTTTTAAAAACAGGTTTACTACGCATTGTAACGTTCTTACATAATGGAATTCTACTGAAATCCACAAAAGTTTTTCTGAGTTAAAAATCGAGCAAAAAACAAATGAGATGGTACACATTTTACCGAAATGCGGAGGGTCGGCCGTGACAGGCGATTCGCCTCTGCTGTATCCGACTCGTTAGTCCAGTAAGCAATCCCACCGGATTCATTTAGCCTTTTCCGGGAAAGTTTGGCTTTCTCCTCTCTTCGTACTCAAACGTTTCAATCACCCTGATCAAGTGGTCCTAAACATTTCACAATTTTGGTAAAGAACTGTTGAACTGTTTAGAACCACTCCACCGGAGAGACCAGTTTAAAGAGGATTTCCCCCAATGTCAAAGCCCGAACATTGTTAAAGTTAGGATCTGTAACAAAAAAAAAAAAAAAAAAGTTTCATACAAATGGAAAAATAGCAAATCGTCCTAAATTTTGACAACAAAGTAGTTCACACGACAATCCTAATTACGATCAGGATTCCAAAACTTAATTTTAAAAGTTATATCCTGGAGACGAGTGCTTTTCAAAACAAAACATTTCTAAAGCGTATTAAAATATTTACCTTGCAGAAGGAAAGAGTTCCACCAGCAGAGCCGAAACGTTGATTGCTCAGTTTGCCTCTAGTTTCCTCCTTATATACAGCAGTGATGTTGGTAGGCTGTATGCACAGGCCTCATGACTGTGACAGGAATGAAGGCCATGCCGGTTTAACCTGCTCCATGAGGTCACAGCAGCAACAATGAAAACTGAAATAGACTCACAGACGTGCAGTGCACCTGTCTGGCCAGTTTGCTGTGAGAGCTAACCTAATACAAGTGGTTACCGTTAAGGTTGAGCCACCAACAGGAAGGACCAGGGCACACGACCAACAAGTTCTCCAGGTGATAAAGGGACATTCCTGAAATGTTCCACTGAGCTTCAGGGGGCTGTGGCAGGTTTTAAATGCCTTACCTAGACCTCATGTTCTGATTTGCTCCCCCAATTTCTCAGTTTTATTGACGTCTTCTTTTTCATTGTTTTCCTTCACATATCTGGGGTACAGGAACATTTCCTGTCCCGTTCTGCCTCTCTGCCAGCACCGACATTAAATCGGATCCTGGGCGTTTGCTGCTGCACTTTTGCCAGTGAAATTAGTCACTGTATTAATTGGTTTTTATGATCTCCACAGTTTTGTTTTGTTTTTTTTTAACCCAAGGTCTGTTATTAGTGCATGTATGACATAATACATATCAATGCAGAGAACTTAGTGACCCACTAATTGTATGTTCTTCAATGCAACCATTCCACAGGTACTTTTAACTAGATCAGCTGGTTTGATTCCTCCAGAGGAGGCCCATGAAAGGAGTCGAACCCCAAAGCCCCAGTTGCCAAGGCAATGGGAGCCGGATTACAGCAGCACTGCAACAAGGGTACTGGGTCACTAAAATATAAAGATTTATGGGCAACTAATGTCAGCTAAATGATTCTGATTCTGCAGGTCTTCTCGCAGAATTTGCAACTGGATCATTGTAGTGCTGTGAAACCCTTGTGATCTGAGCTGAAGGGATCAGCCCCACTATCTGCCTAATTGTCCATATAACTGTTGGTCCTCGGTAGTTGTCTGAAGTGCAGAAAGACACCAGGCCTTATGTTCAAAGTGGATCTCCTGAAGTGTACACCTGGGGAGTCCAACAAGCTAGTGAAAATGACCCCCCCAGATGGAGTTGGCATTAAAATTCATACAGATGCAAATATCACACTGGGGAAATTTTCAAACAACTTCACTCTGAAAGGGAGCTCATAAAGACTGATACCCCCCACTGCCCTGTTTACTTCTATTTTATTTAAATATCACAGGTTGATAAGTGGGCTTCTCTCCCCATCCAAACAGCAGCCGACTGCTCTGTTCAAGGGCTGCCGATCTGCTTGTTCACACTACAGAGCGGAGAGCTAATCAACTTACTCATCAGGGAACAGAGGGCTGACCGAGATTTAGCCACCGCAAAGAAACATTTGGAAGGAGAGCAGAAAGGTAAACGAATTAAATAAAACCAGCAACTCTGAGCTTGCTACCTTGAGATGTTCCATCCAGCCTGCAAGAAAGGGGGGGGGGGGTTACTCATGACTGTCTTTCTATTACAGGTGACATTTACGGCAGTCGTTTGAAGGCCAGAGGCAATCGATTTGGCTCTGCGACAAAGCCTGACGAAATCACAGAACACACTTAAAAATATTCAAATTCAGTAAGACGAGCCTTCACGACTGAGATCCCATGTCTCCCAATAAATACCCTTCTCCATGTTACAGCTGGGATGGGGTCAAAGAACATGGGCAGTGCAACTAATTTTCTGCAGCCTCCCTACTAAAAGTCTCCAGGCTATACACTTCACCCATCATGTTTAAATGTAAGTAATGGTAAAAGAATGAAGAATCAAGGCAGGCCTTGCATGCGGCGTAACGTGAAACCTGTCAAGGTGGTCTGGCAGGCTCACTCAGAAAGACTTAATGCAGAAACCAATTGCAGACAGTTGCATTTATTGTTAAGTTAGTACTTGTTTACATCCAGGTGTCCATGGAAGCGTTTTCACTCACCGACACCAAATACAGATCCTCTGATCACTGAATTGCTCATTATATAGAAATTATATATATAGAAATATAATATAGAAATACATTTTTATCAGCCACCTTGATCAGTGGGCTTATCTCCTGATAAGTGGTAGGTGTATTTGGGTACGGTTTACACTGATCACGCTCACATTCCAGCAGGGATTTCCAGTTAGTACACCTTATTCCTTTAACTGGCACTAGAGCAAGTTCAGATAATATGGCAAGAAGTACTTGGGTCATGTAAGCAAACTGTGCAATCACCGAAGGCATCCAAAGCCGCATGGGCCCGACGTGTCCAGCTTTGCAGGCTCGATTTCCCTTCTGTGCTAAGTAATGATCAGATGAGTCACACAGCACGTACAGAGTTTTACAGCTATCGCTGCCACTTACAGCTATCACTGCAAAATAAAGACCCTCAGGTCTAAAATGATAATTATAAGGATAATCACCCATACAGATCCCCCAGTATACCAGGTCAGAACAAGTGTACCAAGTCTGGGTAGAACATACATATAACACCTTGATGGTGTTATTCTACCTCCTAGTTTCGATAGTATTGAAAGGGAGGTGGCATCAACGGTTCTGACCAATTACAGTGAGGCTGGATACAATGGCAGTGCAGGGACATCCAATTGGGAATCAGAATGTGTGCGTGACTAAAGTCCCATGCTCTGCCCATAAATAAAACACTTTCAATATCACACCACAATTGCTTATATTATAAATTAAATAAAATCACACAACTACTGAATTGTGTGTGTGTGTGTGTGTGCCCTGCCATGGGTTAGTGCCCCATCCTGGATTATTCTACAAGGTGCAATAACAGCTTAGGGTGAACTTTACATGGCTAGGCAGGATGTTTTTGGGTTAAAAGCTGCAGGAAGCTGCACGATTAAAAATATGAGAGAGAAGCTAGACAAGAAGACAATGTGGCAAAGAGCCGGCTGATCTTGTCCTCAAACTTCTCAGGGGCGATGTGGGAAGCCTGTGAAGTCTCCATTCTGAAACATGAGTGAGAGACAGGATATTACTGAAGCACAGCTACAACTGGAATCCAGAGTGTATGACTGGACAGGCAGGTCCATCCAGACAAAAAGACAGATTAATCGATGAGGGGAAATTAAGGTGCAAACAGCAGCAACATCCAA
>JAODKC010000028.1:16369288-16388107 GCA_026777985.1 Mormyrops attenuatus
GCTATAAATGTCCGTTATTGCAGGGAGTGGTGTGCCTGTGATCCTCTGAGCTGTTTTCACCACCCTCTGCAGAGCTTTCTTGTCCTGAGCAGTGCAGCTGCCGTACCAAGACGCAACACTCCCTGCGAGGATGGACTCCACAGCGCACCTGTAAAAGCTGGTGAGGACAGAGGTGGACACCCCAGCCTTCTTTAGGCGTCTGAGGAAGTGAAGTCGTTGGTGGGCTTTTTGGTGACAAGTAAATAGTAAGGCATAGAAGAGAATATGAGGAGATTTGCCTCCAAGTTCAAACTGAAAGGTTAGTAATTCTTAAGGGAAAAAAGATTCCGGTATATTATGAATGTATGCATTAAACATTTTTTTAAATTGCGATATAGATGGAGAACTCTGGTTTGGGAAGAGAAGAGTGGTGAAAATCAGAGAGGAAGCAAAGACTGTGTTCAAAGAATTTCATTCATCTCCAGTTGGAGGGCACTTGGGCATAAGAAAAACGACATGCTATATCTTCAAGGTTTTACCAGTTTGGCATGTCAGTTGACATTGAAAACTGGGTATGTTTTATTGTAGATGTTGTAGTTCTTCAAATAATGATGCAATCTGTGCTGATATTAATTGTAAATATCTTACAGATCTTGGAATGTGACAAGTGCCAAAAGGTTGGGTAAGCCTTTGGATACTGTTCAGACACTACAATCTGTAGAGGTAAATGTCATGTCTTTTCATTAAATTTGCCAGTAAATACAGCTTCCTGCAGCTGAATCATCCCAAGCCTGTCCCTCAGTCATTATGGAAATTTATGTGATTTAATAATGGTAGTTAAGTGGTAGTAACTTGAAATCAGTCTGGTGAGTAGTAGCTCCTTATTTGTGCCTTGTTTAGGTGCCACAGCTGCACTGTTTTTTCCGGCCATTCTATAACACAAACCACATGTCACCTCGGGCCACTTTGACCATCGTAACAGTGACCAGTGTGCATATTATGTATGTAACATTTAGTATTGTACATAATAAAAAGGATCTTTCTTTTAATAGGTCAGCGATGTCTGGGAGCTTATCGGAATTGATCTAACAGGACCTTTCCCAAAAACCACTGATGGCTTTCAGTACATTTTGACAGCCACTGACTATTTTTCAAAGTGGGTTGAGGCCTTTCCCCTTAAAAACAAAAACAGCATCAGAAGTTGCAAGACGGTTGTGTTCAATTATATACAGACATGGCTGTCCCAAAAGAATTCTGTCAACAATCAGCAGAATGACTGGGATACCTATCTGGATGCCACACTCTTCTCCGTGCACACAACCACCAAAACAGTCTCCCTTTCTTTTAATGTGTGGCAGAGAGGCGATATTCCCTTCAGAGGTTCCTGCTGATATGCCGGTAAGTCCTTCCATATTTTATCACTTGCTATTTTAGAAGACAGTTTTTAATCCTAACTTTGACAATTCACTGTAATATGAAAAAATTTTCTTACTGTACATTTACATTTTGATCGCGTTCCATTCCTAATTATTTGAAATTCAAGGCTTTTAAACAAACAACACAACCAAATATTAAAAAGTCACAGGATAAATGAAGGAGCATATGCCAAAAGGGTTCAGAGGTACCAACATGTTGTGTATGGTGTCGGTGATGAGGTTCTCCTGCTGAATATGAGGAAGTGTGGAAGAAAAGGAGGGAGAATTGAGCCAGATTTCTCTGCTCCATATGTAATTGAAATGGTGTGTGACATTGGTTACATTAAAAAACCAAGAAGGGTCTACGCTAAAAACGAAATACAACATAGGTCACATTAAGCCATACTGAAGAAGCACAGACAATGATCAGAAAGTTCAACACATGTGCCAGCTGAAAGTAATAAAAGTTTCAGCACGCCTCATGCCCAGTACACCGTGAGTCACCAGCCTTTGGCCGAAGAGAATGATCAACACCCTCATGACAGTACAACTCCAAGAAGACCATCTGTTATTGCATTTGTCACACAATATGAAGAACATATAGAAGACTCAAAAGAGGTAACAACAGCCACAGAAGCTGTAGAGCCTGCACCGGAAATGCCATCCAGTCAAAAGAGAAGCTGTGAAGAACAAGGTTGCATACTCAGATTTCTACTTCTGACCTATTGGTTACTTGTGACCCATTGGGAAAGGAAGGCGCATATGAATGTAAAGTTCAGAGAAATTGGAGGTAATTGTGCATATGATGTCGTGGGAATACTTCTAATTAAACAAGTCACTCTGATGTAATTTAATTGAAACCATGTTAAGAGTTATTACACGCATTTCAGTAATGACCACTGGAGAGAAAACACAGACTTTAATTGTTAGTATGATTTTTTTATGTTCCCAGATTTGAATACCCTGTTTCTAATGTCTTTTACAATATCTAGAGATTTTCTGAAGATGAGAGACTGTGCCGAGCACAATGCAGTGTGGCAACTGCAAACCCAGCCACACAAGCTACAAAAAGATTCCAGCAGTGCGCTGTTCTTATTTTTAAGGTACCTGTTTGCTGATTTGTACTGGCCAGTTATTATTTTGAATTAATATTAATAAAACAGAATTTTGCAGTTTGCAGAACATTACTGTTCAACGGGTCACATCACGAATGTTAAGACGAGCCAAAGTTCTGTGAGCGCAGCTCCAATGGAAATTGCATGTGCACTGCTGGAATGTCGAGGTATATTTAGGAATATTGGTAATATTTTGGCAATTACAAATGAAAAGTAAGAAGATTAAGAATCTGGATGTACCAGACGAAACACCTTCAGAGAGTGGGATGGTGACAATACACAACAGTGACAAAATATTGGTAAAATCATGGTAACTACACTGGATGTACAAATCAGTCTTCCTGTTCTAGTATAAACTGTCATGTGAAATAATCTTAAATGTATATTTGGTGAATTTTTTAGTAATATGATCTGTATCAGTAATCATTTAGGTTACAAAGTGTGTCATTTATAGCCTAGTCTGTGGTCAGTTGTGTACTGTGTTACCTTGTCGGCAATAGAATTACAGAATTAATAGAATGGTCTTATTTTTTTCGTTTTATTACCTTGTAAAAGTCTGTAGGGTTTGCAAACTACCCCAACACTTTTGCAGTAGCAAATTTTAGGTTTAATGTGTGGCTCAGTGGGCTATACCTCTGATCGAAAGATTGTTGGTGAAAGCACAGCCTCGGTGCATCTGTAGGTCCATGAGCAAGGCCTTTAACCCCCAGCTCCTTGGGCACTGCAACAGGTGGCTGCCCTCACCTAGAGAGAGTAAATTGGGGGAGGTGTAAAGAGAATGGGTATCCATGGGTATCCCATGGGTATCAATGAAGTATCTATTATTATAATGGAATATATTTGCTGTAAAATTTCTTGCTTGAGTGCAAGTCTGAAATATGAGTGTTGCCAGCTGGCCACCCTGTAATCCTTGACTGGCTGACACTCAACTATAGAACCCTTCGTCCACCTTAACAGATCTGAATCATTAGCTTAGTATTGAAACAAAAAAGAAATCTTATATATATTACCAGGGGCTTTAAAAAGTTACACTTGACTTGAAATATCCAGCTGTGAATAATAAGGTTATAGGAAGCTCATTAACACGACCCAGAGTGGGACATTCAAAAAATCCTCCATCTTGACCTATTCAGTTTGTCATCTCCCCATTTGGCCGGCAGGTGCCACTGGACATCCTGTCTCCCATTGTTTGCCAGGTCTGTTCCCTGTTTGTTCTCCTGCTCCCTGGCCCACCATATATTATTTTTTCCTCCACCACCACCCCCCCTCTTCAGATGATAACTTTATGTTTAATTACAGCTTTATACATATTCTCAAAAGTATTTACATTCACATTTATATCAGACGTAGATGGGGGGTCTCATATATAACATACAAAAACACAAATACAGCATGAAACAAATGACAAGCATACAGGAGGCAAGATAGTGGGACATGATCCGGCAGTGAGGACAGAACATAAAGACAGACAGACATACAAGAGACAATATGAAGTGACTTACAAGGGACAGTACTGGGACCAAGCAGATGAGTAGTTCTTTTGGGGGTGCTGAAGTTGATGAAAGTGATGTATGTGTATTTGTGGGGTTTATCCTGAAGGTAAGTAAAAGTAAGTGTGTGTATGTATATGGGGAAGAAGGGAGGGAGGGGTTAATTCTGGGGATATACAGGTTTTTTTTTGTAAGATTATATTTTAGTTAACTTTATTCTGATGGAATTTAAAAAAAGTTATAAATGGGTTCCAGGTATCCTCAAAGGCTGGCATATGCTTCCACTGCACAGCATTATTTTTTTCCGTTGAGATGTATTCTGCAATCACGTTGGTCCAGTGAGTAATATGACATAAGCTCTTAGGTTTCCAGTTTTGGAGGACTACTTTCTTGGCGCCAGCTAGAGAAATAAGCAAAGGGTTTTTGTATTTGGATGGAAGGTGTATATTAGATGTATCACCAAGAAGACAAAGTGACGTTGATGCTGGGATTCTGCAACTCAGGATGATGGAGAGTGTTTCGGTGACCCTTAACCACAGGGAGTGAACTGGTTGACAAACCCAGAAGGCGTGAAAGTAATTGTCTGTGCTCCCCAAGGTGCACGGTGAGCAGACATCTGTGTTGGTCAATCCCATTTTAAACATCTTATTTTGTGTAATATGAGTATAAGCTGCAAGTTGGGGTTAGTGGTCATGGAAAAGATGTTTTTACAGATCTGCTTCCAGTAATCGGGCTTGAGAGAACAGTCCAAATCTTTTTCCGATTTAGCTGTTGGGAGTGTTATTGCACTATTTAAGAAATAAGTGAATACAATTTAGATACTTTTTAGGGCTGTCGATTTGAGTGAGTTCTTCAGTAAGTTGAGATGGTTGTAGTGTGTTATTAGTTATATTGACTTTTCCTTTAATTCTTAATTTGAGCTGTTGATATTGAAGAAATTGATCTCTCCCCACCCCATATGTCTGCATAAGAGCGTCGAATGACATAAATTGATTATTATGGAATAAGTGGTGGAGGTGTGTGATTCCCTTTTTTCCCATGTGGGAAAATGAACTGGTTTGTTTTGTAAGGTAAACATTGGGTTGTGTCACAACGGGGTGAATTTATTCAAAGCTAGTGATGACTTAGTGATTCGGTTTGTTTTCCACCAGGCTGACAGAGTTGTAGAGATGGTGTTAATCTTACCAATGTTTGATTTAATTAATGACTGTGGAAGGAAGGGGAGATCTACAACTGAGATATTTTTACACTGATGTTGTTCCAATTCAAGCCAGGGGTAACTATAGTTCTGTTTGTGAATCCATTTAACCAAGTACTGTAACTGATTTGTGAGAAAGTAGTGAAGAAAATTTGGTGCCTCGAGTCCACCAAGTGATTTTTTATTTTGTAATGTTGTCAGTGAAATTCTAGGTTTTTTATTTTTCCAATAAAAATGCATTGGCAATGAATTAAGTGTTCTGAACCAATTATCTGTGGGTGTAGTGGGGACCATAGAGAATAAATAATTGATTTGAAGTAAGGTTTTCTTTTTTACTACTGCAATTCATCCCATAAGTGTAAGTGGGAGCTTTGACCAGCGTTTATAGTCATCTTTGATCTTCCTAAGAAGAGGAGTGTAGTTGAGGTTAAATAGCTCTGACATCCTGGAGGAAATATTGACACCCAAATATTTGATGTTACCAATGCGAAGGGAGAGCGGGAAATCCTGAGGTCCAGAGTCCCCGGCATCATCTGAGAGGGGTAAGCCTATTGATTTATTCCAGTTAATTGTGTAATGTGATATTTGAGAGAATTCGGTAAAAATATTAAAGGTTTCCTGGAGAGATATGTATGGGTTCTGTAAATAAAGTAATAAATCATCTGCATATAGACTAATTTTGTGTTGTCTATCCTTGGCCTGTATCTCTTGAATTTTATTGTTTTGGTGCATTGCTGCTGCAAGAGGCTCAATAAAAAGGGCAAAAAGGGAAGGCGAGAGTGGACTCGCCCACTCCCCGGCCCACCCTGGCCCACCATATGGCTGAATGGGCTAAGTGGGCGGTTGCTGCTGAGCATTTCTTCCATCAACTTGTTGGACATTTTTGTTTTCTTTGCACTCTAGATCCTGTTTTATACACCTTGTTCATTTTCTTGCTTATGCATGGTTACGTTTTTTTACTTTTGCTTATTCCCGCTTGTCCCCCAGTTTTGTCTCGTATGAACAAATGTCTTTATTGTCATCGCCCAAGGTACAACGAAATTGGAAGATTAACCCTGTCGGTGCAAGAAAGAAAAAAGTCAGGAAGGATACAAATTAGGGGTCGACCAATTATCGTTGCTGATATGTAGCGTTTTTATGGTTATCTGTATTGGTCATTTTTTCCATCGATAAAATAATATATATATATATTTCTAAAGCGCTGCTTTGTCTCAAACGCACCTCTCACTGCCTGTACTTGCCACCCTGCGGTCTAGAGCAATGTCCTGCCTACCACACCATCATATAGGTTATGTACATGTGAATGTTTAAGGTAGATTTGGCCAGCCGAAGATTATAACGTTACCTACTGTTTGACTAATGGCCAGTTAAATCCACCCAAATTTGATAGCAAATGTCAATAAGTGCTTTCATCCTTAATTTAAAACTGACTAGCGAAAAAAATCTACAAGCTGTAGCCCATCATTGACAGGGCCGGTCATGAATCCCCCATGGCTAGAGCTTCTGTCCTGAAGTAGCGGAGGATGTTAATGTGATATATGGCCTACCTTTAAGGCCCACAAAACTGTATTTGGACAAAAATAGTCAACTACTTCTTTTTTGAAATGCTTTTATTGAACATTCAACCTTATCACATGCCTAGATATCACACATGCACGTCATCTTCTTCTCTTCCCCCTCCCTCTCGCGTGTACTCGCACACACCCACACACAGCAAGGTTACACTCCACTAACAGCTCCCGTTATGACAGCTACCTAGTCAACCTCAGTAATACTGTTAGTTTCATTAAAATAACTGCTGTCACTTCTTTAACAGTTCTAGAATGAACAAGATCTACATTATTTACACTTGTGCAAGCTGATAGATTTATCCTTCGATGTGAAATTAGATAATAAATGGAATTAAATTCACCTCTGCTATTATAGGCTAAATATCAACGGTATTGACAATTAGCAAATGTAGTTGTAGTGTGAAATTATGCATGACAGTCTCCTCTATGCCAGACATTAATTTGTAACATGTTAACAATGAAAACCAACCTAATACTAACCTTTACCAATAATACATATAGGTCTAATCATGAGACATATTGTAAGCCTATGTCACCCTTTGGTCCCATTTAACTTTCTATCTCATATTTCCCTCAATGCAAATGGATACACAAAAGACAAAATTAAAGAGTGCAGTATGGCAGTACTACACTCAGTCACCACCAGGGAGGGCAGTGTGCAACACATGTGAAGAAGTTGTCAGTTGGAAGGTACAGTGGCAAAAGCTGCCAATACCGAATTGGGAATGCTAGACATCATTCTTTGGATTATCATCCAAAATGTCCTTTTACTCATTTTTAAAACCTCAGGGAGTAATTTTATTCATTTTTCCATTCATTCATTTGTTTACATGTTTATTTTTAGAAATGCTGCTGGCAGCTCCCTGCATTTTTGCAGTTAAGTTCATTGTGAAAGGTTCTCAAAATTAGAGGCAATTAAAGGTCAGTCTTGCGTCAGTATTTGTTGTTACCTCAACTTTAATTTTTAGAGCAGACATATATCAGTTTCAAATATCGATTATCGATTTCCTTGTTTAGTAATAATCAGTATCGGCTCTGAAAAAAACACATTGGCCAATCCCTAGTACAAATATAGGAAAAAAACATTAACAGAATATAAAACAAACAGAATATAAATGGAATAAACAGAAACCAATATAAATAAGTAAACAGAATTTAACATTGAGTATAAAAGGAGTGTAAAAAATAAAAATGTAAACAATGTAAAAATAAATATAAAAAATTACAAAAAGTAGGTTTAGTAATTCTAGTGTTAAGTGTTGTGTTATAGGTATTTCTCTCTTTATGATTCAGTTTAACATTAAATATGAAAACTTTGCACATTTTAATAGTCTAATGTTCTAGTGTTTGAAAGCTTAGTATTTGTTAATGACCCTCACCTGTGTCTTGTTGTTACCAGCCCCAGGGATTTTTTAATGTTATGTGTTACACCTGCCCTCATGCAGCCCTCATTATCTGTGTGCCTGCCCTCACTCTGTTCCCCAACCAGTAATTATATTTGTTCCTTTGTTGGCACGTTGCTCCCTGCTTGGTTCCTGTGTGTCTGTCTTGCCTGTGTTTCCCAAATATGTTTTGTGTTAATTTTCCATTGTGTTGGTTATAACCTGTTTAATGGGCAGATGAAGCCTCATGAACTATACGAGGTGTTGCTCTCAATGTGTAGAGAAAAGTGTTCCTGTTGCGATACATTAAACAGCGACATCTGGTGGATTGAAGACGTTATAGCAGGCAGCCTGGATGAAGAGCACATTGTCATTGCATCCAAGTATGATTTTGCGGACAACGCTACAAATGTACGTTAGTACGAATTTCATGGTTAACCAAAACTAAGCTAAGTCTGTACATTGATTCTATGTTAATTTATGTGTAAAGCATCAATTTAACATAGAATCAATGTATAGACTTAGTAAATGAAAATTTATGTGTAAAGCATCAATTTTTCATTTAGAATCATTGATTCTATGTTAAATTGATGCTTTACACATAAATTTTCATTTACGTGACTATGTGGGAAGTACAGAAAATAAGTTTACAGCTCATTTATGTAGAACAACTTACTGTAGAGAGAATGTGTATAATTTGGGTGCGCGCTCAGATTTGAACCCGCACTGTTTGTATTATTAGCAAAATATTCCACTAGCTATGCTACTAGCACAAAGAACATCGGTGTGGGTTTTTTGTGAAATAAACGAGCTCGCTTGTGTAAATGACAAGCCACAATGCTTTTTAAGGAACTGAACAGGAGAATGTTTTATAATCATCTTTTCTCAGAAACCGTGAGCTTGGGGGCGGAGTTGGAAGTATAAGTTGTTGCCGAGTACGGCCCACCATTATGACCGACGGTTAAATATACTGATAAGTATACCATAGTTTGAGGACCACTGAAATGAAATGTTATATATGTGAAATGATGATACTAAATTGATTATAAAAAGCATATAGAATAACAAAGCAATTCACAAAATCTGGGTACGGTACCTTATTGGCAAATAATATTTACCTTATTGTATGATACGGTTTCAATATGTTCCCAAAACGGATTTTTCCTCTCTCTGTTCGGTTCCATTATTCAACACATCAAACAAACAGCGAAACTCTCCCGAATTGCACGACGCACGAGGGCACCAGCCAGTTTCGCATCAGACCGACACCGCAATTATATTGGTTAAGTAATTCTCCTTGAAATGATACGCGTCGATACGGGTCAACGACAGGCGACGTTATCTATACCCGACGCATGCTTCGATGCGTCTATACTGGAAAGAGTATCCTTACTGTTCTAGTTATATCTCCTACCTTTGTTAGACTCCTCGTGGTTCCTTTTTGCTTGTTTGTTTGTCTTAGTTCAGCTTCCAATAAAGACCCCTGTTTTGTAAGCCGCAACGTTATGATCTGTATCACTCCGTGCACCGCCTGAACAATAAAATACAGTACTGTATATAAAGTATTAAACGTGCAAGTGTGCAACATCTTAACTTTGTAACAGATAAGTAGATATGATAATATGGTATTAATTGCAACATTACTGTATCGCACTTAAAAGCTAATATCGAATATGCCTTGTATTTATATTCATGGCCAGCAGATGTCATGACGGCACATAAAACAAAGACTTTGGGTAACACATTAATGCTATCAGTCTGGAGAATGAGAAATACTAAGACTATTATAATGGTCAACAGTGAATGTAAAACGTGCTTAACTGTAGCTATTCATATGTGTGCATAATATCGAGCGCGTATGTGTACGTATATATTTAATAGGTGGGGTTAGCTACGTCTTACTTGGGATGACGGTCTGAGACTCGGTTCCGGATTTACACTGCCTGAAGCAGGAATGCATATAGTACCCTTTTAACACAGTGAACAATGGTAATTGATACTGTTCACGTTTAAACGAACTGGTGCGGATCGGTGAATTTATTCTTGAGTTACACAGGAGCAAAGCTGCAAGTATTAAGTTCGGTGTCCGGAATACAACTGGTTCTGAGCAGGATAAGACGTCCTATGAAAAAATCTGCCTTTCAAAATCGACTTTAACGGGGTATACCCTCCGAAAGATGGAGACCTAATTTAAAGTTTCTATTAAAATTACAGCCATGCGTGTGCCGAACAAGGTAAGTGTGAACTGATTTGTCAGGTATAATACAGCAGATTTGATTTTCTTAAATTTAGTATTCTCGATCTACTACAACTGTGCCCGCGATTCTTTAGTTCTAATTCTGTCTGTGACAATGTAAATGGATTTTACAGTGCCGATCAGTGCTAGGTTCTCGGTTCTCAGCCCATTTTCAGCTGCATTAGGATTGGCCGCTTTAGGCTGGCCCACATAATGACGCTTATCAAACTGACGTGAAGCTGGACAAATGTTCCGCAAGCATGCAGACCCGGCCCGCCTTTCGTAAGATACGAAAACCAACACGCGGATTGGGATTCCTGAACGGTAGTGATTAGGAATTCCGGCTCTTTTAAAAGAGCTGGTGTTCTGTCGAGCTGAGCTCCTTTGTCGAGTTAGGCTACCGTAATGCTAATCGATAACCCTAACCCTAATCCCCCAAAATCCCGTAAGATCCTAACCCCCCAAAAACCCTAAAATCCTAACCCTATCTGCAAGACGGTGGAACTGCACATGCGCAGAAAGGCACGATAGCACGTCTCGATAGGTAGCACAACTCGTCAAAACACCCGGCTCTTTCGGCTCCCAAGTGGTTCTTCAGATTTTTTTGGTGCTTAAATTAATGAATTACCAAAAATAATGTAAAAAAAAATAAAAGTGAAATGAATTACTAACGTACAAAACATAGATTATATCAAATGTATATTATTTATATGGCTTATAACATGGTACAGAATAATACATTTTAAGGTAAAAAAACAAAACCATCTCATTTTGAGAAAAAGATTCAATATTTTAAATTATTTACAGTGAAACAACATAAGCTTAGAGAATCACAAAACAAAATACAAATAATATGTAAAACAAAAAAAGTAGCATCCAGGTAACAGTTTTAGCTAGTCTTTAAAGAAAGTTGGCATTAAGACAAACCAAGTGCCTCAGCTTTGAGGCATTGATCCTGTTTCTTATCTCTGTTATTATCTGCCCTGTTTTGGAGAAGATTCTCTCTGAGGGGACTGATGTTGCTACAATGCACAGTCTCCGTGCCATCACATGCATAAGACGTGGGTAAACTGAAGCCTTGGTCTCCCACCAGCTCAGTGGGTCTGCACTTCTCTGGAAAAGAGGCTCCTCAAGATACGATCTCACTTCCAGTATTGCATCTGCTGAGGGATTCCTTCTTGTAGTGTCTCCAGTTGCTCGTTCTTCAAAGAACCTCCAAACAGCAGATGTTTATGGCTCCTCTTGTTCATCCTCTGTTCCCTTTTCTCCCTCTTGGCCCCCTGGCAGTGGAGCTGGCTGGCCGTATCTTGCTGCTGCTGCTGCTGCACTTATTCTCTGAAGAGCTTCATCAGCCGCTCTGTTTTCATTAAAGGCCAACCTTTTGAATCTTGGGTCAAGCATGGTGGTTTCTGAAAGAATACTGTTGTATTCTATTCTCTGAAACTTTCTGTCCATGGATGCACAGAGAGCAGCCACTAACTCTACCGCTTTCCCTGTGGTGACTCTGGTCTGGTGCTCAGCTGTCACTCTCTGCAGACCCTTTTTGGATCGATCACCATTTTGGAGGCTGTAACATAGCTGAAAATGAGTGAAGAATAACTGTTAATATTGTGCTTCGTTTTATTTAGCAGTATATGTTATCTCCATTCATGTCTAGTCTACTTTTCATACCAATAATGCAAAAATCTGTGCAATAATTCCAAAAATATGTGCATGTCTTGCACATGGCTAAACCCAAAACAAAATATTGCCAGAACATCATCTTTATCCACACTGAAGTCTTCCTCAGCATTCACTGCTTGGTTCTCCTGCAGAGCCTTCCCAACATCTTCCTCTATCATACTCAGTATCTGGGGCAGCTGGACCAGACCAATGAATTGTTGCTGATTGTCAATGCACCACTGACTGGCTGTTAAGTGTACAATGACAGATACCTTAGACATGAATAAAGATTTGGTTTATTATTTATGTAAATGTGTGTTATGCAATTATTATTGATATATTAAAACCAGAATGAAAAAACTTGCTTCTACTTTTGGTGGTATTAATGCATCCTCACATTCATCCTGTGCCTGCAAGACATAACACTTAGTTACAGTTATCTGTTATCTGGTTGTCTCAGGACAGTACTCATAACCTCCCTGGAAAAAACTGAACTGGCCCACCTTGGGTTATTTTCAGACATCCCACATTTTCTGTAGTTCCAGAAGTCTACTGCATACAGCTTCTTGACACTCTCAGATGACACAGAACATTGCACAAATGTGTTTTTTTTGTGCACAGGAGTCAGTGTGAGACTGAGGGGGCATTCTGATTGGCTTCTCTTTGTGCTAAGTAAACCTACATGATTTCTCTGTATGTGGGACAAACAAACACAGCTTAGGGTCCCACTTAGATTCACCTAATTTGTGGCTACATCCCATAACTTTTATTTGTACTACTGTCCATTACAATCTTTCCATCACAAAGGAGTTTTCCAAATTTCAGATGTTTAACTTTAAGTCCAAATATCTTAGGGTTACCTCCCTTGCTTTTCTGTCACTAAAAAGAGTCCACGCGGAACCTTACTTCCGCTCTAATGAGTTCCGACTCAAATGTACACGCTTAAAGGAAACTTACAGAAAACGTTTCTAACAGATACACAATAAAGAACAGTAAAACAATTCACTGTCAGTAACAGTGGGATGAGATGAGACTGGGAGATACATATGAGGCTGGGATGGTGGCACTACCATACAGTACAGTACTTTCAGTACTTTCCCACTGCAACTGTGTGTGTGTGTGTGTGTATTAGGTTTATACTGTATTACATTGTGGGGACCATTTTTCAGGTCCCCACAAGGATCTGTGGATGTAATAAAAAAAGTAAAAATTCCAAAAGTCTTTTGTTTGGTTACTTATGGTTTAGGTGAGGGCTGGGTAGGGGTTAAGGTGGTCCTGTTGGGATTAGAGTTTTCCCCATAGAAATGAATGGAGAGTCCCCACCAAGATATAATTATAAACCTGTGTGCGTGTGCATGTGTGCTTTTAACAGGTGTACTCCCAGCATTTAGTTCTCTTGCAGTTATAGTATCATAGTGGGATTACTGTCATAGAAAAAGGGACGGATATAACATCTTGTTTTTTTCTGTATCTGCTGAAGCTGACCTGGAGGAGGGCCTGCATACCTCAGCTTGCACTCGCTTGCCTCTAGAACCGGGGGCTGACTATGGCTTTGCCTTGCGGCTCATGCTGTTCTCAACAATTGTGCTGCAGATTTGCTTCGGTCTGTAAGGTGCGAGTGGTATATACAGACAGACTGACAATGCTATGGAAAATCACCAGAGGTCAGAAGGCTGTTGTGTGCTGACAGGTCCGCATTGCCGTCACATAATCAAGATATTTGCTGAACGTGGTTTAAATACTAGTCTAGCATGATTTGTGGCTGTGTATCTTGCATTTTAGTCAGAAATGCATTTTTGTCACCATAGCAAAATTTTCTTGAGGCAGAATCGTCAAGAATCCAGGATCTCTAATGCACTTCGAAAAGCCCCAGCCTGTGTTTTCCTTACCTTTTCCTGGAACATTAGCTTTGTCTTTCGCTCAATTCCAAGTCAATAGTGTGTGGAGACGCTGGCAGATGTTATCACATGACCTTGCAGCTTTCATACGTTAAAGCCGTTGCCCGAGTCTGAATATATTAGTCCACATTAGTCCAGATTAATTACCTGCTTGCACTGGCTACCTGTCAAACTTAGAGGGCAATATAAGGCAATACATTTTCCCTTTGAAGCCATAAAGTATATCTTAGTGACATATTCCTCCCATACAATCATTAAAGATTACTTCATTCACAAGTTGGTTGTCTTGTACTATAAAAGCAAGAGCACAAAGGCTATGGAATGCTTTATGTGGTTATGTACATGACTCAAAGACATTCTGTTTTTATGGCAGGGTGGATTCTGACCACAGAGTGGTCTGTACTGTTGATAAAAATCTGTATAATAAGCATTTTTATTTGAATAAGTGTTTTTCCTAGGAATGTGACTTTTATGGGACTTTGCTTTTCAGTTTTTCATTTATTTGAAATGATTCCTCCGATATGTCATTGGACTGATCATCGTCCCTTTGTATTTTATATTATTCCAGGTAATATCAGGAAACATCTGTGCATGTAGAGCAGCAGGTAGCTTAGTGGCTAAGAATGTGAATGTGGCTTGTTCAAATCCAATATGGCGGGCATGCTGTAAGCCAGGTGCTTCACCTGAAGTATGCAGCTGTGTCAATGCATCAAAAATGCAAGGACCTGTGGGTAAAGGTGCCAGCTAAGTCTAGCTACTTTCAAATCTCTTGAAGCTTATTTTTGAGTGTCCCTGTCAGCTGTATGCTAATAGAGCAATGAGTAAGAAAAAGCTCAGGAAAGCTCTTTTCATATCTATTCGTATTTATACAATTGAACTAGGAATACTCAAAATACAAACCAATTCAGTAACAACAGATAATATTCAAAGGCACATTTTCATTGAAAATATGGTGTGCATATGAGAAGCACTGAATGAAAATAAAACTTGTATATAGATACATATGAAGATTTCAAAATACATCTGAAACAGTTCATATAAGTGAATGACCACATCCATCCATCCATCCATCTTCCAATTGCTTATCATGGTCAGGGTCTTCAGAAAGCCCTAGACCGTTCAGAGTCGCCAAGCCACAAGTCAGAGATCTGCCCTAGACGAGATGACAATACAGGGCAAATTTAAAACTCAAAATGAGAAATTTAAAATTTTACCACTAAACAAACAAATAGGATTTATGGTCAAGTGAAAAACACACATTATCTGTGAGATCAATAAACAACCTAAGGCAAGATTCTGTAGTTAAATCAGTATGGTACATCTAGTTGTCCATGCGAAACTGTGGATCTTAGAGAGAATGAGGTAGACAGCGAACACTAGGTCTTTAAAACTGTTGAAAGACGCATATAATGTTCTCTCATTCATTTTGTATTTGTCAGAGTGACAAAGCAAAGGAATAAACCGGTTAAGTCGAAAGCTGCATTTTTCATTTCAAATAAAATGCAGGGTTGCCAACTTTGGTCAGCTGCATGGAGTGAGATTTTCTGTCCTCTGTTCCGCACACACGTTTACATGTACGTAAAAGTTTTATTACCTTGTAATTTAGTCTGTAGGGTTTGCAAACTGCCCTAATGTTTTTGATACAGCTAATTTTAAGTTCAGAATGGAATCTAGATTTGCCATAAGATTTTGTTTCACCTGAATTGATATGTATAGAAAATGTGGCCCTATGCACCCACAGGGATCACTACCCACCCCTTTGTCACTTCCAACTACCCCACCTCCCCTTGGTTAACCGGGAAATTAGTGTCCCTTAACTGGGCCCTACCCTGCACTGGTAGTTTTCCAGATGAATGAACCGCTGGAGGCTGAGGTGCAAAAGCAATGTACACACTTTATTAACAGGATGGTCACAAAACAAGTAAAACTGGATCCATATCCTCATACACAAATTGTCACATTAAGAAACTCTCCAACCCATAAAAGTACACTTAGCGGCATGGACATCCACGACGTCCAGGGTGGTATCCAAATCCCCAGCGTTGCCACGTGCTCCACTACAAATTCAAACCTAGGTTAATCCACACCCCAACCACCCCATTCTAATTAACACAGCAACCAAACTCATGCAATCTCGCATGGAAAAAAAATTAAACAAACACTCTTAATCCTAAAATGTTAAGTAGTTAAAACACGCAAAGTACACGTGGCCACCATGCCAGGTGAGGATCGGATTCCCCCTTCCCCCAACTGCCGCAACGGGAAGATATTAGTGTGCACCGCTATAAAACGACCTTCCAGCGGAGCAGTAATTCGCCGGCACAAAAAAAGCAAATAAATAATGTAACGCATAGCCTTATCATTAACCTGGGAAAACAGTGGCTGTACTGTAAGGAAAATCAACCAAAAGTTCATGAGACGCATCCGAAGCAGGCCTCGTTGGAAACAGCTCCGTCGCAGAAGCCAAGCCCAATGTGGTCCCCCGCTCTACCGGAGATCCACCCAGGCACACAATGCCCACGTTGGCCTTTACCGTACAGCACCAACACCTAGATAGGGAGAATAACAATAGCGTTTCTAAACAAAATACACCATCGTCACGTCCCGCTCCCCGTGCGCAACCCTCCATCCCAATAGCACCACAAGCAAGATTACCTACCAAAATTAACTTAGCGTCAATCACACACACACACACACACACACACACACACACACACACACACACACTAATCCCCGAATTCACACAGACCTAAAATTTACAATACACACCACACATAAGATTACAATAATTCCACAGTAACCAACGCAATATCGAGTGATTCAAACCTGCCCCGGCTTGCAGCTGAATCGAAGCGCCTTTGGCTAACCGGAATTACCGTCTTATATACTCTCCTCACACACTCTTGGGTCCTAAAGTCCCACTCGTTACAAAAATAACTATAAACTTGATAAAAAGCGGAAACCTCGACCAGCATGAAATCGCAAATCACTTCTATTTATTCGGCATTTTATAAAATGCATACTGCGTTTAAAAATTTCCAGCTTTACGGTTTCAGGACAGAACAGCCACTCTGTTATGAACATTGCGGCTTTTTGAGTGTTAGATTCGCCGCTGTTATTAATACATTAGCACAAACAAAAGGCTGCATACACCTTAGTAGTTCTTGCTTGTTCATTAGCGTGGGAAATGGCGGTTCTGGTGTTATTAGGAGGGTAATCAGCGTTACCTGCAAGATAGCTATTGTTTATCTTTTTGCTGCAATTGTTTTCATTATTACTTTATTTAGCTTAACACACCACATCTTTAAATTCTCATTCTTGCATTAGAATATAGACAGGTTAATATTTTTATGGTATCTCCTGTGGTAATGCCAAATCAAATCGTAATCGCCATGTCTGCCAGAAAAATCGCGATTAGATATTTTCCCCAAATCGTTCAGCCCTAGTATTTATGTCAGTCAAATTGTTTGAAGGTATGAGTTTAGTTCGCGTATGAACAATACCGACTGAAGCGGAATTGAGTTTCTTTTCCTTAAGTAATCAGTCTATAATTAGCCACCGCGAGTTCGTTCGCGCGGACTGAGCTCGTGCAGGTGACGGTTGGAGTTGCCACCACATAGGCGAATTGCCGAGTGTAAGAAAACTGTTGCGAAAATGGAGGATTGACCCCTGTTCCACCGCATTCGGACGAAGACATCGTAGAATGAAGTTGGTTCGCGACGTGGTCTGAGGTAACTTTTATTTATTTATTGAGTTGACAGCGCTCGGGAGAGTGAAGCGGCCAGTGCGTTTTGATTTAAAGGCCTCAATTAACGTACGCTAGCCACGACTCAGGCCTGCAACGGAGTGGGGAAATTCAGACTTCAGTTAATATATAGTGTGTGGATCCACTTAAGTTACATAAGGACTCTTAACAGTTTGGGTTTAACTTATTTTACAAATACAGTGGGCCTGATTTTGGCTTGTTGTTAATAACTGTGTTTACCGAGTACGTATTGTACCCTGCCTTTATTATTATTTTTTCGGTGTTACTCCCGGTCGAGGTTTTTTTTTTTTTTAAATTTCAAACAGTCGCATTTGTTTTTAAGTAAAGAAAAGCCATTTCTTTTATAATAATTCTGGTATTTCAATTATACTTGCGAGTTGCGATGCATATGCCATAGCGGTGATTTGACAAGGAGACATTAGTTATAACGTATCCCAGATTTTTGTGTGAGCCACGAGTTGATTTCGAACCCAGGGCTCCCCGTCTTAAAGTTAGGTTTATTCACACCTAAGAGGGAAGGGAGTGCTACATATACATGAAGTTTAGATAAGTCTAGGAGGGCGTTTCAAACTGGTAGCCCTTCGTATGGCTCAGTAGAAGTAGCTCTCAGTTTCAAAAAGGTTGATGTCCCCTGATCTAAGGGATGGCCATAGGTGGACATAGACCCCCTTTGTAAATACTTGGACGTGCCTGTGGTCACCCCAAGTCAGAATGACCAAATATGGTCATTTTGACCAAATATGGTCATCAGTGAGAGAAGAGTTTTTCAAACAGAATTCTAGAATCTAGAATGTTACCGTGGCAACTGTGATGTCATCATGTCGATAGTATAAATTGTGCTGTTTGCAATCTGAAGCACCACTTTTGAAGAAATCTGACATTGAACTAGACATGTTCCGGTGCTTTTTAAGTTGCTTTATGCCCCCAGTGGTAGGAAAGGAGGCTGGGGCAGGGCAAAGCAAAGCAAAAAGGAAACTAAAAAAATGTACCCTTTTCAAAAAAAGGACAGAAAAAAAGCCTGCGGTCCCCCTGGCTTCGGCTCTGCCGCCGCCGCCCGAGGTCCCACTGGCTCCGGCCCTGCCGCCGCCGCCCGAGGTCCCACTGGCT
>JAODKC010000028.1:16388207-16409051 GCA_026777985.1 Mormyrops attenuatus
ATGGGACAATACATGAATGGGTTAATAACTTTAAAACTAGACAAGACAGGCACATCTAGTGAAGTGTGCTTTGGTCAGTCAGTGGACCACAGGGAACAATGCACACCCCTTGGATTTTCAGATAATTTTTTCTGTAATAGTTGTTAACTATTATATTGCATCCAACACACTAAGGGGTTAATAGCTGTGAAACAAAATGAGGCAGGCATGTCCTATGGAGTGTGCATGTTCTCCATTTTATACATATTGATAGTCGTCAGGGGTTAGGTTTTTCCAATGCTCAGAAGAACCTGCCCTGAACTCCAGCAATAAGTTCTTTGAGTTCCTTCTCCCTTTGTCATGCACTTGCTACAAACAATGAAAGATTTGTATGAACTCTAAAATAAATATTTCTTCACAATTGTCCATATGAAACAATTTTTGGTTCACAATCATGGAACAATCAATATTATAGCAGCAAATCCAGAGTGCTGTGAGACTAAGAGGAAAAATGCACCACTTTAATGTTTAAGTAGGTATTGAAAAATAGAAAATTCTATAAAGTGCATATTTGCCTGGGAGATGCTAATTGCAGAATTTGTCTTTAAGTTCAACAGATATGTCAGATATATTGCGTTGTCCCGCAGTGCACTGCCTAAATCACACTTTACAACTTATTTATGAATCAATTTGTGTTATCAATTAACTATCAATAAGTATAAAATGGAATACATGCACACTCCATAAGACATGCCTGCCTCATTGTTTCACAGCTATTAACCCCTTAGTGTGTTGGCCCATTGCACTTTAAGTGGATGCAATATAATAAATAACTATTACAGACAAAAATAATCTGAAAATCCAAGGAGTGTGCATTGTTCCCTGTAGTCCATTGACCAAAGAAACTTCACTAGATGTGCCTGTCTTGTCTAGTTTTAAAGTTATTAACCCATTAATATATTGTCCATTTGCACATTATACGGATACACAGCGCCGCCCCTCCCTACACGCAGAACACGCGCTGTGCGAAGGGCCCCACGAACCCTCCCACAGCCTACCCGTTCCAGCACAGGAACCCTCCCACAGCCTACCCGTTCCAGCACAGGAACCCTCCCAAGCAAATGTGCTGGGTCCACAATCAAAGAAAAACAACAAAGTGCCCTCATTGCTCATTAGATTTGCTCAAATAAACCCTGGTACACACATCTTGAGAAAACATGCAAACATATTCAAGGATGTAACACTGATGTCTCATCTTTCCAGCATTTGTGTTGATGTACCTAATGGACTGTCAGCAGTTCAACGAACTGGCCATGGTTTTTCTGTTCCGGTCCACACACAGAGGAAGATAACGGGCAACATTCATCATGTTAAATGTGAACTGGAGGAATGCTGGCAATTCCAGCTTTTGGCTCAGAGAAGTGGATTGCCTTGTAGTTAGTGTGAACACCTCTGCTCACTTGATTATTGCTGTGGCACTGCATCTGAAGAAATTTTAAATCCCACTGTTCTAGATGAAATGGTGGCCCTTAAATTTTTTGGTAATGAAAAGACAGCAGTTTGCCTAAAGAGACAAAAAGCAGCACAGGCAGCTTGTGTCCCATTTTCTGTTTTGGTGGAATTTGGTGGCTCTCATAAGCAGATTACGCTATCCATACATGAGCCTACAATACATCATTATAGCCGTCTCAGTAGAGTGATGACCCCTATAATTCGTTTGATGGCACTGGGCACTGTCCCTGTGCAAAGGCTCGCACATCCTGTACTGACGGTAAGAAGATGCCCAGTATGTCATGTGCTTTACAGATACCAGGAACGGCAGGTTGGACTCCACAATTTTGGTAATCACTTGTTTCTTGAACTTTGTCTGTACCTTAGACAAGGCGTGCATGTTTGTATGAATGTGCATAACACAGAGCTTGGTTGCATAATGTCTTTTTGGTTGGTTTGCATGATCTATATTTTTCTGTTCACCCTGCTCCTTTTTTCCTTCAGAATCATATTTCAACTTCTAGGGCCATAAACTCTTTGGAAGGCCTCAGGGGAGTCAAATACCCAAACAGAGACAGCCTTCTCCATGGTTACTTGCATTTTGAAGCATTAACAGATAATGACTACAGTTATTCATGTGTAAACTGTGGTTACCATCCATTCCCTTATTTCCCTTTACAACAAAGTGAGTGACCTCAAAGAGCCACCTGGCGAATGCAAAGGCGAAGTGGACATTGAATAGTTCTGGCGATCTGTTCGCCTTGAGATGATTGCACTTGGATTCTTTCCAACTACCTGTTTAAATTTAACTAGCTCCTGAAATGTTTTTATTATATCATCTGTTTTATCTATATCATCAGAACTATGATCTTTGTCATGGCATGTTTAATGACATTTTATTATTACCTCTATTAGGTTGGAGTTGTCAAAAAAATCATGCAAGACCTGCAATACTGATTTCAGGTGTTCTCACATGGACATGTTATCAAGCTTACGAGCAGAGATGAGAACACGTCAGTGTTATGACAAGGTTTTCCAAAAAATCTGGGCGGCATCAGGTAAGAGCAGTGAATGTTCAGTTAGGTATTGCATCAGTAATGTTGCTTCTATGTAGACCTATATTTTTAAAAAAATCTATTATTGTTCTAGGTGAATGGTCAGTCATATTATGTCCACATGGTGTTGTGTATAGCCCGAAGTTTAATTTGAGAGCTGAGAGTCCTAGAGACTATGCCGACCTCCTTTTCTCTTGGACACACCTGCCTAACATTGCTGTTTACGACTTTGCACCAGGTCTTACCACACATGGAAATTTATGCATGCCATCTTCAATCCCATTCCAACCACATGAAGGAAGACTTGCCAAATCAACGCTGGAAAACATTGACTCAGCAAAACAGGGTTTACTGAAGATATCTCTTCCTTGGTTGACTGAGAAGTCAGAAGATCCAAGTCCACAAAGCCACCCCGTCACTGGATCAACTGATCACTATGTTCTTTAAGATAGACTTCAGGAGTCCAACAAAAAAGATCCTCAGGATGTATTGAGAACTTGGTTCCAGAGCTACAAGGATGGTTAAACAGTCAAGTTGTGGAGCAGTTCTTTGCAAGCTTATGGAAAAGCAACTACTTTCTGAACAATATGGCCGCTTCAACACACATCTTCATGATGCGCAACATAATCCATTACAAAAACACTACAACAAACAAAAAGGTTTTGGAGCTCCAGTTACAGAATGGTCAAAGATCTCATGACTTTGCGAATATCACTTTCTCTGACTTAGGACAAGCAATAGTAGGTTAGTAGACATCAGATGAGCTCTATCGTGTTTATGTATCTTATACTTTTTCATAACTTAAGGACATAATTTAAATTATTTCTCTAGCCACACAGGCCAGTCAAAGGGCATAAAGTCCATCAAGATGTACTATACCCCTGTACAGCAACATTTAGAGCAGTCTCTGGAGTTGAGCGGTGAAAGTGTATTTCCTTTTTACTCCAGCTAATAAAAAAGGGTCAATTTTGAGTCACTGCTGCCTTGTGCTTTTGTATCAGCAGGCAAAACACCATGTGAACTGTGGTGTAAAGCAGTAACATTGTGAAAATATTTCTGCATGTCGTGCAAGCTGGACCTTACAATATCATCAGGCTCAAAAAGAACTGGCTAGTTTTATTAAATGTAAATTACACAGCATTTCAGTAAATACATTTTTAAACCTAATTTCTCATATTGGCTTTTTATTAGCTGGACTGTGTACTTGACACTGAGAGACCAGGAAGAGAACTTATCGTTCGAACTGCAAAAGCATGTCTCACTCGGGCTGACTGGGAGCCTGGGCTTGAATGAGGATATGGAATCCACTGTGACACTTTGGTACCTAGTGGCATATGTAAAGTATGTGTATTACGTATTACAGTTCTGATATATGATTATTCATAACAGAATTGTACTATTTTTTGATTACATTTTACTCTTTATTCACACAGACATAAATACGGTGTGTGTGTGTGTGTATATATATATATATATATGTAATACATATATATGTAATACATATATATGTATGTGACTGTGGATATATAGAATAAGTGGACACGCGCGCGTTAGCGAGTTATGATGGTTGCACAATTAATTTTTCCTTGGAATAACAGCGGAAAAACTAAAGTAGCAGGGTCTGAACATCAGTGCTCTCGCTACGCTAGCACGGCCACGATGCTAATAATTACAAGAATAACATGCGAGCATTTAGCTTGATTAACTTGATCTGGTATTTAAAATCGAACATTTTAATAAACCAACAAAGGCCAGCCAAACAACATAAATATGCACATATTAACATGATTAATAATATTTCATATCGTTCATAATTGGCAAGACTGTAGCTCGAAAACGTACCATTTATACACTTTATTAGCACTAACTTAGCAATTAGGAAACGATTCCCCGGTTGCACTTTCTGTTGCGGCTGAGCGTGCACCTGACGTCAGTGGCTGAGCGTGCGCGTTCTGGCTGCTCCGCAAGCTTGCAGGCCAGGCCCACCTTTCGTAAGATACGAAAACCAAAACGCGAATTGCTATTCCTGAACGCAGTCGTACTCTTATGTCGTAGAGAGCATGTGCTAGGCGGCGCGACAATTCACGTTGAACTGAATCCCTAACCGGGTTAAGGGTAGAAGCGAAGTTCAGAGATAGAGCGAAATCCACTGAGACGAGTCGACCCCACCGAAAGTTAACGATGTCTGCGCAGATTATCAGCGGAAAAGAAATCTCGCTGTAAGTTTTATATTTGAAAAAGAATAAGCATATTTTATATTTGCATTAACCGGGCAGTGTCGTAATCCGTGGTCTGACGCGATTACGGACGTATATCTGGCATAAAGATGCACACATGCTGTCTGATGGTTTTGATCAGGCTGTAAAAGTTTAGAAAGGTCGTCGATCATGTATGAATCCGGTTTTATAACGTAAATATGTGGGAGTGAAATCGTATCGTTGAACTTTAATCTCTGCACTCATGACTGAGACCTGTATCTTTAAACAACAACTTGAACAAAAAGATACGTATAAGCGGGCGACATATGATTGTGTTTTATGACCCGCTGAAGTGCTTCATAGCCGCCCCGAGATTGTAAACGTCAGTAATAGTTATTCCTTAATCACTAAGTCACTTGAATATGATATTAATTTTTAATATGCGCCTCTGCCCTGAAACAGCTAACTGAGCTAGTTCATATGGTAGGTAACGGTGGGTGTCGAGTTGTGTCTTTAATTGACGGACACATCTGAATTATAATTTGTTTCAAGTTTCAAGTTTTATTGTCATATACAGATAACATTGTAGCATCATTACCCGCAATGAAATTCTTAGGCTCGCGTGTTCCCCCCAACTTTACGTAAACATATAGAAAGCACACAGATTTTTAAAAAATGGGTAATAAGAAAATAACAGTATTAGAAATTGTTGGTATTTGCAAGTATTAAGAGAGAATTTAATATTTACAGTATTAATAGCGCAATTAATGCAGTGAGATATTTAGAATGTGGGGTACAAAATTGTCCAATGAGGATTTAAAGTGACATTGTGAAGAGTCCAGTAGTTGTGGTGAGTGTATATTGGTGTGTGCAGAATGTCAGCAGTTCAGAAGCCTGATGGCTTGTGGGTAGAAACTGTCTCTGTGTGCTGGTGCTCCTGTACTGTCCATTTAGTTTTCCATCTTCACGGCCTTAGCTTGAATTTCAGGTCAGTGAATGAGAGGGAAAAGGTTAAAGACCAGTCGTATCACATTTAAGGCCCAGACCCATTTAAGACTCATCTTTCAGAGTTATCAGTGAACTTCATTGATTTTCAATAACACACACAGACACATATGGGTAGTTTGAAAATGTAACCTAATTGGGGGTTTAAATGCTGCTTTACCATGACTTCCTAAAACGTGCCTCCCAGTTATTAGACTCACCATCTCTAGTCTCACCTGCACAATTGGCCTCAGGTATATGTAGCAATAGGCAGTTTGGATGGAGCTCAGAGAAATTCCAGCCAGTCACCAGTTTGTCATCCTCACTGTAGGCCTGCAGAATGGGACCACCATGTGCCTGCAGGGAGCACAGATAATATAAACGTTTGAGTACTCCTGCTTATGAAGGGGAAAGGCATTGTTTTCTAATGCCTTTATTCGTTAGTTTGGTTTAATGCACTAAACCTTGTTGGAATCTTGCCTACTTCATTACCATACTGCACACATGCACATAGTACTTTTTCTCACTTTAGTCTGTTTCAGTGTTAACGGCTTATTTCTCTAACTACAGAATCCTGGCATTCCTTCTAATCCATGAACCTGCTTCGGCTCCTGTTCGACCCTAAACTCGTGCCCATCATAAGACTCGCTCTTGTTCAGTTAATTCTGCCCTTGATGTCTCCCATTAGCTGCTTTTCCCTCAGGCTTCCCTCAGGTTTCACCCATGACTAGTTCTGGCAAATGAAGGCGAATGGATAGAACAGACCGAGAAGATGAGGCACACAGCTGTGTGTGTTTGCCTGCTTAATGCCGGATAGGATCATATAGGTGTGTGTGCTTGGTTTAAGCATGTACATCCTAGTATTCATTAGCGCAAATGCCTTTATGTGCCTGACCTTAGTTCTGGTGGACTGGGGACTGCTGATTTAAAGGTAATAGATAAACTGATTTGTTGCAGAATAGATGTTACACTATCAGTCAGGTTACCTCAATCAGAATGCAAAGGTCACTGGTACACACCTCTAGCAGACAAGGTCTTTGTCCTGATTGAGGAGTGCTAAAGGTCCTTTCGTTTCATATTTGTGTGGAACAGTCAGAAGGGTATGTGTCCTTCACCATAAAGCGTGCTGTGGTTTTTTTTTATCTTTTGTCTTGGAATATAACATAGTTGAGAAACGATTAAATTTAGAGGGTTTCAGGAAGTCGCCTGAGATTAATTGTGCTAACATTAATTATGTATGCAAGCAACACGTGGAAACCTGTTTCTTCACCTCATAGATGTGTCAGCCTCTTGACTTAAAAAATAGAGGGCTGATTCTGTGAAAGAGCGGGTGAGGCGCTATGGTACTGCAGGAAGAACCATAAAAAACTGCTTGTTATGCTTTTGGGAATTCTGCCATATTTTTTTTTTTTTTTTTTTTTTACACACAGTGTTCTGCGGAAGGGGGCGGTATATTCAACTTCCAAGTTTCTTTCACTCTTATTGGTCTTGGCTTCTAATTGGCTGAGGGAGCCATGCCTCCTAGCCCAGCCCCCTTATTGGTTACCGGTTAACAGCTTTTCTATTGTTTATCTGTGCGTGTCCCAAATCTGGCAGCGTCGGCTACTTCTACAACCAGATGGAAGCTAGCTGAAGCTTACTGGCACCATCCCCCCACATTTGGCTGACCTACTGAGACACAGGCCTTGGACCTTAAAACTTAGGAACTTCTACATTGTTTAGCTGGGCACAGCATTGCCTAGTAACATTAACTGTGCTATTCCTGGGTGGAAAAAAAGGTGTGCTTAGTTGAAGGCAGAAGAGGCCTCCTTGAGGCCTTCCCTCTCTGTTTTCCCTTCCTTTTCTCCCTCATCCCTCCCTCTAAAGACCATGTTCTCCTTGGCTGCCCTGAAGCTGTGTGAACTGTGCCGAATCATGGGGGAAAGGAGAGCTGTGTTCACGGTGCTGTCGGGGAAGAGGAGCTCTGCGTAAGAGTCCCCTCCAGTTCTTGCTTGGTGGGTAGACCCACTGAGGAGTGCTGTTGCTAACGTGACTAATGCAACTGGCCTCTTCTGTCTCCAGGCAAGTGAGGGAGAGGCTGAAGAGGGATGTGGCGGAGATGAAGAAGCAGTTTCCAGGCTTCCGTCCTGGCCTTGTAGTGCTACAGGTATGTCCACAAGGGCTCATTTTGTCCTTCATGTGAATACTGTGTCTGTCACCTCTTCTCCTGACAATCTTAACTCTTTATATGTGTTTTTTTTCTTCTTGTGTGCTTCTTCAGGGTGATAGCAGGTAAGAGTTTATGTAATTCTTATTTCCGTTGGATTTCCGCATGAGGTTCTGGTTGTACATGCGTCGCTGCTCCAAGGTGTGATCTTCCTGCAGCGTAACCTCCGAAAGAGCATGCCATTGCAATTGGACAGCTTTGTTCTGTCCTCACCTTGACAAGGAGATCAGTGCCACTTCCACCACGTTAGGAGCTGCGCAGTTAACATGCTACTTTGTGTAAAACTGGCAGAAAGGCCAGACTCATCTCTGCTTGTGTTGATATTTCAACAACTGCATTTTGTGGGGGGAAATACGGCCTTGTTTTATTCATAATGGAGAAGCACTCACAACCCTGACACCTTTTTCAACATTAAGGTACTATATATTCATTTAAGAGATTGTTCTATTAGAAGCAAAACCTTAACCTTACAGTTTACTAGGTAAACTTCAGGGCTAATGGCAGTTCAATGGCAGCATTTCATCAGCAGTATGACTGGCCTTCAATTTTTAAATTTAATTCACTGAGATCCAGTAACAACTTCCCTTTTTCATGTATGTATATTTATTTGACAATTAAATTGAGAACAAGAACATTTTTAGGGATACAGTGATTACTAATCCCTGTAGTTATTCTATGTTTAGGAAACTCTTATAACAATGTAGAATACTGCTTTGAAAGCTGCGTCTTCATCTAGTTGATACTATTGTTTCAGTTTTAAATTGCTTTTCTTGTTTAAAAACTGCACCAACTTGCATTTTTAACAACAGAGCTGCAGCGGATGAACATCTGTGGGACCTGGAACTGGAGGCCCCCCCACATTGAGAATACTGACTTGTGCCATTTTTCAGGTGGGGGACAGGGAGGATTCTAACCTGTACATCAGCATGAAGTTGAAGGCTGCTGCCGAGGTAAAAATGATTAGCAAAGCCGTAGTGCCATGGACATACAAGTGACATTATCTCCTTAGTTATGTTATAGTGTTATGGACACTATAGAATGCATTTCATGAGCTGTGTTCTGGTTGGCTCTTTGTTTGTCTGCCTATCTGAAGATTGGAATCAATGCCAACCACTTGAGGCTGCCAAAAACTACTACTGAGGATGAGGTGAGTTCTGACTGAGATCCACAGTAGAGGCTTTGTGTTTAGCAGGCCAAGGCCACACCAAACCCCCTTTTGTACTAAAACCTCATAGGTCCTGCGGAGCATTGCAGAAGTGAACAAGAACCCAGATGTGCATGGTCTCATCATCCAGTTGCCTCTGGACGCCATCAACCGTATCAACACTGAAAAGGTCACCAACGCTGTGGCACCAGAAAAAGATGTGGATGGGTGAGCTCCTCCGGTGACTAAAGACCACCAAATGTGCTTTACTGATGTCCTCTACAGGACAGAGTGCCAGCCAAGCTTTGTGGACAGATGTTCTCGAGTGCACTCTCCTTTGAGAGGAGTGCTTTCAAGGATCGCACTAGGTTCGGTTCTGTAATCCTTGCCTCTATCTGGGCCTGGCAATATCTCCATTCATTTTGGACCTTGCTATACCTGGGGATCCTGAGCAGATGGCGGTAGCCTGGATCTTTGGAAGATGGGCATGGTGGTACTAAGCAAACCCGCTGATGAGTCCCGCAGCGCAGCGTCTGTTCCGTCCGGATGGGTGGTGTTTTGCTTTTTTAGGGAAGTTCCTGTTTGAAATGACATGGAAAAATATTGAATTAAATGATGTTTTATTTGCCATTTGCACGAATACGATTAGAGGTATGGAATGGATGGAATGGTTCTCTTTGCCTACCCCATTCTCAGTGAGACATGGAGTAATTATTTGGAGTAATTGGAATGGAATGTTTGCTTATAAAAGGAGAAGTTATCGAACGATTATCAGTGCATCGTTTCAGAAACCTTAAACATGATCATAGTGCTTTTGAAGTTGAGGAGCAACATCTTGTGTAAATTTGCTACTCCGTTTTAGTGGATTGTCAAAGGTTGAATGGATTTAAGGTCGTAGTGACAAACCACCAATAAGGGTGTCCAGCAGGCAGTCTCTGGATTGAGCAGTCCAAATTAATAGTCAGATGGATGTCTGAAATTGTGTTACAAGATATAAGAGTGGATTCCTCTGAATCATAGTATAGACAAGCTTTGTATGTCACTCCGGCCTTGTCTCTGTTTTCCTGTGTTCCAGTTTGACCAGTATAAATGCGGGGAAGCTGGCCCGTGGAGATCTGGGTGATTGTTTCATCCCCTGCACCCCCCAGGGCTGCATGGAACTCATCAGGCAGACAGGTAGGCAAGGGTCAAGTGGGCCAGGGTCGGCTGAGAAGAAACAGCTGACCTATGGGCCACTGCTGATATGAATGATAGTCATCTGGACTCCTGATGTCTTTAGTCGTATGTGGGAAAATACATCAGTAGTATAGACATGCCACAGAATAAAATTTAGTAAAAGTTGTCATTACAGTACAAAAAAAAAAAAACCTGGTTTCCAAATGTGTATAGTAAACGAGAGGGTTAAAGGGGTATAGCAGGACATTTCTTGTGCCCAGGTGTGCCAGTGGTAGGGAAGAATGCGGTGGTGATCGGTCGCAGCAAGATTGTGGGGGCGCCCATGTATGACCTACTGCTGTGGAACCATGCCACCGTCACCACCTGCCACTCCAAGACCACTGACCTGGCAGCCGAGGTGAAGCATCATCACTGACTTCTGGACAGTGGCATATGTGAATGATGGTTGGTAAATCCAGAAATCCACTGTTCTTCCTAGGTCAGCAGGGCAGACATTCTGGTCGTGGGAGCTGGCAAGGCAGAGATGGTGAAGGGGGAGTGGGTAAAAAAGGGTGCCGTGGTCATTGACTGTGGCATCAACTATGTGCCAGGTGGGTGTGACTAAGAACCAGTGTTTGTTTTTTTTTTTTTGCCGAGGGCATCTTTACTGAGATGTACTGTACTGTCCTGTCTCTTTGATTTCCCCCCTCCAGATAGTAGCAAGACCAGTGGAAAACGGATGGTGGGAGATGTCCACTACGCCTCTGCCAAAGATAGAGCAGGGTTCATCACCCCGGTACCAGGAGGTGTGGGCCCCATGACTGTTGCAATGCTTATGCAGGTATCCCAGCACTCTCCCTTCTATGACTAGCCTGCACTGGCCTGCCGTGTTGTCCTGGTAACAGAAAAGGCTATCTTCCTCGTCATTGCTTAAATGCTGCTCCCAGCAGCTGTAGATGAGGCTGGTCACAGTCTGTTGCAAGCATGTACATGTTTTGGCATAAAGTAATAATAATTTGCAGCAAGTCCAGTTTCAGTCTACGGTGTCTGATTTTTCTGCACTGCACTGTTTTGCTCCCTAAATGTTGGTGTAATCTAAGTGACAGAGGATTTTTTGCCACAGTATTGTCTATTAAAAGCTCACTTATGGCCATTCATTCATACCACTGTTAGCTGACATCTTATTTTTGCATTAGAACACAGTGGAGAGTGCCAAGCGCTTCCTACAGACATACCGGCCAGGGAAGTGGAACATCTCTTACAACAAACTCAACCTGCAGAATCCAGTGCCGAGGTACATACCACACCTCTTCTCTGATCTGTCCTGCTTTCCTTTTTCCTCAATGAAAATGCACCATTTGCCTGGTCTCAATATAGAAATACAGTCTGTCTGACCTTCTGAGTAATGTCACTGTCTGTGTCCTTTCCATGCAGTGACATTGCTATCTCTCGCTCCTGTCCACCTAAACCCATCGACCAGCTTGCCCAGGAAATTGGTCTTTTCTCTGATGAGCTCGAGATGTTTGGCAAAACCAAAGCCAAAGTGCAGCTGTCCACCATCAAGCGTCTGCAAGCGCAGGCTTATGGGAAATATGTGGTGGTCACTGGGTAAGCTTCCTTTGCCAGCCTCTTTTGGCCAGATGTGGAGCAGTATTGTTCATATTTGGCCTCCTCTTTTACCCTTAGGGTGCTTTTATAGAGGGTTAGCATTTTGCCTTCCAACTAATTGCTGTGCTTGGGTTTCCCTCCAGGATCACACCCACCCCACTGGGTGAGGGGAAGAGCACCACCACTGTGGGGCTGGTTCAGGCGCTGGGGGCACACCTCAACCTGAATGTCTTTGCTTGTGTCCGCCAGCCGTCACAAGGTCCCACTTTTGGGATCAAAGGTAAGCTGTCACCATCCTTGATAGGTTTGATTGATGATGTGATCCCTGATTCAACAACAGGAGATGATACAATGTCCACTTATGTTTACTTTTTGGACTGGTGCTGATATGTTTTTGTTAAATGTGGGTCATGATGAAATTCTGTCGACAGGTGGTGCTGCAGGTGGTGGTTATTCCCAAGTCATCCCTATGGAAGAGGTATGGAATGTTTTGACTGCACTTGGGTGATAAAGGGATGGTGTAGTATGGTACTGATTTGCGGTTGAATTCTGACCCCCACCCGCCCAGTTCAACCTCCACCTCACTGGTGACATCCACGCCATCACAGCTGCTAATAACCTGGTGGCGGCCGCCATCGACGCTCGCATATTCCATGAGGCCACACAGTCCGACAAGGTAAGGACCAACTCTGGATAATCTAGAACTTTCTAGATGTTATTTTTGGTAATGCTTGTAGATTATTCTGATCTCATATTCACAACAGTCTTACTTCTCGTTCATCTTTTTCTCTGTGTCCTGTAGGCCCTATTCAATAGGCTGGTTCCCCTGAACAATGGCCAGAGGATGTTCTCCCCCATCCAAGTCAACCGGCTGAAGGTGAATTATGTTCAACCCTGGGCTGATGCAGAATCCCCAGTGGTGTGAGAATGGCAGATCAGCCATTGAAACAAGAGAGCCAGGATTCACTACTTATGCTTTGCATTTTTCTTCCAGAGGCTGGGAATTGACAAGACTGACCCTAGCACCCTGACAGACGAAGAGGTGACCCGTTTTGTGAGACTGGACATCATCCCAGACACAGTTACCTGGCAAAGAGGTACCAGCTCTATCATTTGCCTGAGATATAAAAGAACTTACAAAATATTCTTTGTTTTTGATTGTTTATGGTATTTCTGGCATGTCTGATAGCTGTAAATTCATTTTTGGTTGGTTTGGGTCTTTGACAAATAGATTTCATTGGCTGTTGTTTTTCAGTGATGGACACCAATGATCGCTTCCTGAGAAAGATCACTGTTGGACAGTCTCCCACAGAGAAAGGCTTCACCAGGACGGTAAGCAGTCCACCTGGATGATGGGATGTGATCTTGACTATTAACAGGTAGTCATCTAGGGATGAATTTCATGAGGGGCCAAGTTTTGCAGACCCCTAGCTTCACACCCATTTCTGTTCAGCTGCGCCTCTTATGCCCTGTTTCACTGCTCAGCACCTTTTTCTCTGGATGCTATTAACCTGAGACCTAAACTGGCAGTTTCACGTCCTGCTCAGCAGCTGATAGACCTCCCCAGTTTAAAAGTTGTGCTTCCACTTCCCAAGGCCCAGTTTGACATCTCTGTGGCCAGTGAGATCATGGCTGTCCTTGCGTTGACCAGCGACATGGTGGACATGCGGCAGCGCCTGGCCAAGATGGTGGTGGCCACCAGTCGAAGTGGCGAGCCTATCACAACTGCGGACCTGGTGGGTGTTGAAAGAGTGTGGTTGAGAGGCATTTCTGTATATGATGAGTATAGGAAAGCCTGTATTCCCTAATGTACTCCTTAATGGTGCTGTTTCAACCTGCAGGGTGTGAGCGGTGCTCTGACTGTATTGATGCGTGACGCTATCAAGCCCAATCTGATGCAGACATTGGAGGTAGGAAGCAGTGGACAGAAAATGAACCGGGAGAGGCTGCTTTGCTTTTCTGTCTCCTGACCCAGCATCCTTGGGCCTGTTGCTGATGTGCAATGGGAGTGGGTTAACTGTTTCCCAAACTGACAACTAGATTGAATCATGTGTGCCATGCATATGCAGCCTTAAAGTAATTAGACACCCACCCACATACAGCACCAAGACAGAAATGTCTGGCATGCAAATGCCTTCCCCTTGTATTCCTGCTCCTACAAAACCCAGCTTTTCATCCCATACATGCTGCATGTTTACCTTCTTTTTCTAAGGTTTGCTGTTAAACGAAGCTTTCAATTATTTTTCTATTTTCAAGGTTATTTTTCACTGGCCAGGTTGCTGATGGATGTTATGATTATGCCTGCCATGTTTTTCCTTTTAAAGTGTGACTCTTTCACCCTTGTCTGAATGCTAAAACGCAAACCTCCGCCCAACTGTCTAGGGGAACCCGGTGTTTGTACATGCTGGCCCTTTCGCCAACATTGCCCACGGCAACTCCTCCATCCTGGCTGATAAAATAGCATTGAAACTGGTGGGCCCAGACGGATTTGTAGGTGAGCAAATTGCATTAGGTTGGTTAGTGTTTTTTGTGTGTGTGTGTGTGTGCGCGCGCGCGCTCGTGCGCACGCACATACATCTGTATGTATGTTGCATTTTAGAGAGTTTCACCTTTATAGTCTCCCTTGTACTGAAACATAAATGTTAATGAGTACAAGCATGTTATCTTATTGTTAACTGGGGCAGTTATGCTTGTTTGGTGTTCAGGACGTTCCACTTGCTGGGACTCAGTCTGTTTTTTTGACTGCCACTGCATGCCACTTTCCCTTTTAGTGACTGAGGCAGGGTTTGGGGCTGATATTGGTATGGAGAAGTTCTTTAACATCAAGTGCCGGTATTCGGGCCTGCGACCTCACGTTGTGGTCCTGGTTGCCACAGTGAGAGCACTCAAAATGCATGGAGGTGGACCTACAGTGAGTGCTACGTCTGGGGTGTGCTGAGGGTGGGACATTTTCAACTGGTAGTTCTTACCGGAATAATGTATTGCTGACCATTGTTTTGAAAGGACCATACCAGCTCTGTAATTAAGGAAATTCCAGGTATTTGCTCATAACATTCTTCAGATGTTCACTTCAGACATTCCTTCTGATATGTGTTCCACTTTCACAGGTCACTGCTGGTGTTCCCTTGCCGAAAGAATACACTGAAGAGGTAATTTGCTTGTAGCTCCTTCTTTGTTTCTGGACCTGATTGACGTCTAGATTTGGCCATCAGTGCTGTTATTGTTATTGCTTTGTATATCTGTGTGTTTTTTATATAGACAATATATTGTATTTTGGTACTGGCATAAATACATTTGGGAAAACAGCAGCATCACGTTAATTATCTTAATACAGGTAAAGTTGGAGTTAAGGATACACTGGTGGCCCAGTCAGGCAGTTTTCCATATATAGAGACCCTTTTTAGGAACTGCGTATGTTTAAAACTGTAATTGCCCACTTGTAACAAAAGCCTCTTGAGATGTAGGGAAACTACATTAATGAAATTAGGTCAAGTGATTGACTGCCTTGCCATTTAGAACCTGGAGTTGCTGGAAAAAGGCTGCAGCAACCTGAGGAAGCAGATAGAGAATGCCAAAACCTTTGGGGTACCTGTGGTGGTGGCCGTCAACACCTTCAAGTGAGTGCACTATTTAAAACCTTTGTGTTTGTATGAAAATATTTGGTTCTGCTGTTGTACCCTTGAGGAATATACTAAAGCTAAGCAGCAGTACACCTACCCTACTTTAGAAGTGGTTTATACAGCAGGGCTGCATGAGTATTCCAATAAATGTTTAAATGTCATGATCAGGGACTTATTTTATGATATTTTAGGATGAATTTGTAATGTTCTGTCACCTTAAATTGCATCAAGTCAACTCTCTGTTCCCATGGAGTGTGCCTCAAATGACTACAGCAGGTTCAGGAATGTTGAGGACACAGGACTTAATTTTCATTTATCTTTCCATCTTGTGGTGTCAGGACAGACACAGACTCTGAGCTGGATCTGGTCTGCAGCCTAGCCAAGGCAGCAGGGGCGTTTGATGCAGTGCGTTGCACACATTGGGCTGAAGGGGGCACTGGAGCAGTGGCCTTGGCCAAGGCTGTGCAGAGGGCAGCAGAAGCACCTAGTGACTTCAGGTTTCTCTATGATGTTGAGGTAAAGAACTTAAGTTCGAACCTCTGAGGTAAAGAACTGTAAGTCTGAACCCAGGCTCTGCTTCCTGGGCAGGTTTCTTAGTGAGACCTGTGTGTCATTTTTACCTATTCCATCAAGCAGAATCAGTTTCTTTGAGTTTCTCACAAGCTGTATTCTCATGATAATAGTGGGGTACCTTCCACCCCCATCTCTGGCTTAAATAAGATATATTACCTCATTGATTGAAAAGGATTCTAAATGTACATCCCAGGCATCTGAATGCTTGTCTGGATTTCTCACAGGAGGTTTGGGGAGGGGGGGAGCACTTAGCTGATGAAAAGTCCAGTGTTTTTTTTTTTTCCTTCTTGGTATATTTCAAACCGTTTTCAGAAGCTGATCTGTGAGATGTAGTGCTTGACAAGCAGTGTCCCTGAAAAATGAGATTCATATTTTACATGCTATATGTTGCTTGCAGCTGCCCATCATTGACAAGATCAGGATCATTGCACAGAAAATCTATGGTGCAGATGATGTTGAGCTACTTCCAGAAGCCCAGCACAAAGTGGAGCTGTACACCAAGCAGGTGAGGACCCAATCATTATGGATGTCATACTTCTCCTAGGCTCTCACTAAGAAGGCTGAATATATCTCAGCCTTCAGCCTAGCCTCAGTATGAACTGGGTTTGGGTTAATTAGTGTGTTCCTACCTTGATAGAAGGCTTTTCCCCTGTGACATTCTTCAGAGCTTGGCCAGTTTTAATCATAAATGATGTAAATGATAAATGTTCTGTGTAATTCATCTCCATGTTTTTGGTTTTTATTGTTAATTTCTAAAGGGATTTGGAAATTTGCCCATATGCATGGCAAAGACCCATTTGTCACTGTCCCATGACCCAGAGAAGAAGGGGGCCCCCACTGGTTTTGTGCTGCCCATTCGAGACATCCGAGCCAGTGTTGGAGCCGGTTTTCTTTACCCATTAGTGGGCACGGTAAGAACTGCAGGAGGCAGTAATGGCCAGCCAGTCGGGGAACTGGTAGATATTTATTTGTATCAAAAACTTGCTCAAATGTGTGAAATTAGACCAATCATTAAGTTGCAGAACAGCTTACTGAACGAGACTTGGCAGAAATTTAAGAGTGGGCAGTGCTCTCTGAGTATTGTGGGATCTCATTGTTCGGCGTAATAAGCTTGCCTCACGATCTTGATAATACAGTTCAGTCAACATGTGAGCAAACAGTGGGCGTTTTATTTGCAAATGTTCATCTTGCTTTGTTTGAAACATGAAGCAGTCCTGTTGAGGGGAATGTGTCATCTTCAGGGCTGCATGATATCACATCACGATTTTATAGCACATGCACAATAATCACCAGGGCTTTAGAAGATGGGTGTAAAAATTTGTCTGGGTGCCCGTTTTTGGTGCTATATGCTGGTGTACTTATGACCACAATTTCATAAGTAGATTAGTAATAATTCCTAAAATATTAATGAGATGTATGTTGTGACTGCTAAGCTGTCCCTTTCTTCACCTACGTATTGCTTCTGTGATTTGCCAAAATTGTAGCAATATGGCGTGCTCTGCTAATCAAATTTATATACATAAGGATTTGCCAAATTTATACAGATTACTAACTTTTTGCTGTTACAATACGCATCTCATTAATATTTTAGACATGCTGCTAATTTGCTAATGAAATTGTGGGTATTGGTAAGCAATCCGTATAGTACCGAAAAGCAAGTATCCCGCAAAATTTTTACATCCATTACTTAAAGCCCTAGTGATTATTGCACATGGGCACATATCGCAGTTATATTGCGACGTGATATTGCGCAGCCCTAATATTAGACCATTGAGTGCTGCATATGTACTATTTGTGGTATCTAAAGTACATTGACCCTTGAGAAGCCTTATGGTTGGATTTTTTTCCCCCTTAAGTTACTTGAATATAATGAGAAAATAAGGATTAAAAGGGAAAAAAAACATTCCAGTAATTAACAGAAGAAATGAGATTTGAGAAGCATAATGGATGGGATTACCAAGCGCTATCCAGTCATGAACTGTTTAACCAAACTGAAACCAGTAAAGTAACCACTAGGTAGTGGATTAAACCTACTGTTGATGTCACAGCACATATTCATCCTATCTACTATAGCTTCACATAAATCTGTTACTGCCATCTGTATTTGACAGTGTTAATGGGGGCTACCCAGGTGAGATTGAGATAAAATGGTTCTGTGTTTTGTTTATATATTGATTCATCATTTTATATTTAAATTTTTCTAAACAGTGCCACAAAAGACTGGGCAAATACATTGGTCTGATAGTCAGGGCTCTCTTTACCATTCATTCCATCTGTCATGCAGATCTGCTCTTCTGGCACAAAAACCAGAGGACTGAGCAAGTCCGCCGGGCTCAGAATATAGCCAGAACATGTCTTTTTACTCTCACTCCAGATGAGCACTATGCCTGGGCTGCCCACCAGGCCTTGTTTCTACGACATTGACCTGGATCCAGAGACTGAGCAAGTTGACGGCCTCTTCTGAGAGGAGCTCACCTGGAGACAAGTAAGGAGCCATCCCGGCCATCTGCACTGTGGTTTTAGGCCAGGACAGTGCAGCGAAGTGGAACTTCTGGTGGAGCAAGAAAGCTGTTATTACATCGCTTACTGCCCAGTGTCAAATCCAACATCAAAGTAAAGCTCAGGAGGAAAAAAAAGAAACCGGTCAATTTCTCCACTTTGGCTAAAATATGTATTTATTTTTTTCTTTAATACAGCAAATCTCAATAACAAAATAGCATGAATTCTTCATCTGTATACTTCGGTCATCTCAACTTATTCTGTTCAGTATTTCGGGGAAAAATCTGTTTTGTATGTATGAGAATGAAGCCGCAGCAGTTGCATTGATCGCCCCGTCTAGCTGATTCAGCCCACCCTCCTCTAGAGGAAGACTTTGTTATTAAATGATGTGTTGCTTTCTTGTCATCTTCCTGTCAAGATTTTGTTGCCAATTCTGATTGTCCCCTTTCTCTCCCAGTTGCCACACAGGGCCAGACCACTGTGCTGTAGAACTTTACCAAGATGTGATGGACCACGCCTCATCCAATAACTGGAACAAACGGGGGGGGGGGGGGTAGACAAGTAGGGGCATCGCTTCTCCAGTGGACCACCTCTCCTTATAAAGCAGTTACCATTCTGAAGTCTACCATTCCCTCATGGTTATTTGGTAGCAGAATTCACCCATTCCTTTCATTAGCTGCCTCTTTGTTCTCTCTTCCTGCCAACTTGCCCAATGACTGAACTGACTGTGAACCGTGCTGAAACATACATTTGAAAATTCTGATGTGAATGTACGTTTGGTCTTTTATATCGAAATGCTAATAAACTGTGGGCCCTTTGGGACTGGAAATATAAGTTTGTCCTTTTTTCAATAGCTTTTCATAGAATATGCCAGTACAAGCAAAGACACCTATTGGTGTTGAGGGACACCAATGGGATTTCAACACCCATATACTTTTTATCCTAAGTATTGCCCCTGGTCCCCCTAGTGCAATCCCTGCCCTCACATGGTGAATTTCCTCAGACACAGAAAAACAACCAGCCTTCATCTATTATTCCTAACCTTGGGCCACCGTTAATCTCAGTGAGTCTGTGTACTAACCTTCTTGGGTTTTTTTCTGTGGACCACTCACTGTTGATTTGTTGCCTCAGGAGATGTAATCTTAATCTGACTGGCCAGAGCTTCTTTGTTCGCAGTGAAGAGGACAAAAAAAAAACCTGTCCTTGCCATGACCTTAACCCACAAATTACATTCCCTGTCTGAAATGCGGCCTGTCATTTTTAGACGTTCAGCACAGGACTGGCAATGAGGATTTATCTCTGCTATTGTTGAGATGCATTTGGAATAGTGGGAATTGTGCTACATGCATAATCAAACAGATGGGGGTATGAAGAGAAGGCGATTTGGAGGCAAGGCGGTGAGTAGATGTTTTGCGTCACCATAGCAATTTGGTGTGTCATCCTGCCAGCACCCTGCTTGCTTGTTTGTCATAACTCCAGCAATCTGGGGTAAACAGAATGCCTTAAAATAAGTCAACCTAACACCACCCAGGGAATTGAACCTGTCAGCAGCCATGCTAAGTGATGGGACAGAGGTGTTTCTGTATTCTGTTGCTGTTGGGTAATATTTAGGATGAAGCTCCACATGTGAGGAACAGTAAAACTGATTAACAATTTATGAGATGAGGTCGTTCCCACTCAGAGCTGGATATGGTCACACTAACAAAGTAAACAATCCGTCACTGACAGATTACTTGGGTGGTGTGTCCAGCTTCACAGTATTTGCAAAAAATTAACCTGATGGTATGTAGCATTTAGCTTTCATGGCAGATTCTTGAAACACAATCCCTATAATTGACTCCTTTGTTCTTATGATCCTCCTCATATTTATGTTGTCTGTGAAGATTGAATATTCCTAAACTGTGTTATCTTTAGATGTGCAAATTAAAATGTGTGACAGAAGCTAAACAGAAATATGATGAACACTACCTGTGCAATGCTCTAATGTGAAGGTTATTAAAATAACAAATGGCTAAACCAAGCCTCTCACTTTCTTATTCCAAAACAGTCTGCATCGCTTCTGCCTTGCCCTCTACTTCTCGCTGTTAACAAGCTTGTGAAACACAGGGTGTCGATGCCTGCCAAGCTTCCAATCTGTGTATCCAATGCCTGAGTGAGATCTGCTGAACCCCATACTGAATCTCTTACAGCCCTCCAACTCTGATGGCGGGGCCCCCCCCCCCCCCCCACCGCGAAGGGGAGAAGAGAAAAGGAAAGCAAAAAAAAAAAATCAAGACAAAGTAAATAAAAAAAAAAAAAAAAAAAATAAAAAAAAAAAAAAAAAAAAAAATTA
>JAODKC010000028.1:16410013-16427371 GCA_026777985.1 Mormyrops attenuatus
CACCCACCCACCCTTCGACTTTTCCAATCACTTATGCAGGTAAGGAATTATTTTAATAAATGTAGTGGGGAAAAATGGCAAGAATAACAAAACCTGGTGCTACAATGCTCACAAATGAAGTTAAGTCACTTGCTCTTAGAACTGAATTCAGAGTCTCAAATTTGCCATGGTCCTCGACCAGCAAGCTAAACTGAAGGCTACAGTACCTCTCTCCAGACTCCCTGGAGAATCTGGAAGCCCTTGAGTGACATCTAATCAGAGGTCACCCAATGGCAAAGTTATAAAGAATTTAACTTAAGTGAACCTATATTATGAGACCAGAAATTAGGTCAAAACCCCTCAAGGGGGACATATCCTAATTTACAACCTAATGGGGAGCAAATTCAATTTTCAAATGCAGTAAAATTCAAATACAAGCCAGAACAAATGTTTCGGCCTACTTACATTTATTTAGGCACCATGGCAGAACCAAAGATGTTCAGTCTTGGCTTCATATGCCTGAGATATCGAGTCCTGAAATTGGAAACAAGAACAATTTGACACGGTTGCTAATATAAAATAAGCAGGCTTCCAAAAAGGTTTCCGATGTGGTTTTGTCAACCGCTTGCTTTCTGGTAACTGTCAACTGTTTCCTGGTTGGATGTGTGTACAGGTTTGGTTCTTGAATACAGACGGATGACTTCTTGGAACTGGTGGAAGCAAACATACAAGAGAGTATGTTGTCAAAAGGACATCTGGACTGATAGATGACCCATCGTTAGGAACACATTGCCATAAGAAATGCGTCGCGTTTTGTCAGAATCCATCGTCCATTTCTAACGCAGTGACGTCATTATGCAATTTCTACAAAATTATCAGACTATCCGTTTTGCTACATTGATGTTGTACTTCCACAAATCTCAAATGTAACCAGGTTAGTTGTGAAAGCTGCTGTCAGATTAAATGAGGAAGATGGGAAGCCTTGGTACAGAAATGAAATGTCTTTAATTAGGTCTGTCAGAACCTGGGGAGCAGCTCGTTATACTTTCGTCCTCCCCAGCCGGTACTCAAAACTGCTTTCTGTGTTTTGCCGGAGGCAAATTTGAACTACCAGCAGCCGCCGTAGCCCCGGACATACTGTAAAGCAGCCTACAGCAACGGACCAGCCTTTAGTCCGCAGCCTGCACGTAAGAAAAGCCTCCATAATAAAATACCTCTTATTTTACAAGACACATGACAAGTAGTCCTGCAAAATAAGATAAGTTCATTATCTGTGTGGTGTCATACATGCGTAATGGACGTTTTAGTGTGGTAAGACAAATAGCCTTCGCTAATTTAGCCTATAATCATGTCATTAAGTCAGTTACGGCTCCATTTTTCTCAGCGGATAGAACACACCGAGTATACTTCACATTAATTAACGTGATTCTGGTTTAAATACAGCCATCTCCTTCACTCATGAACGATACGTTTTCACATAATACCCGCTAATCCTTTGAGTTTCCATGGAAACTGAGCGTGACACCTCCCTTCCAGTTCGCCTATCCCGCGCGACGTGTTAAAGGCTCGCGGATAGTCGCTCGGCTGCAGAAGCGGGACGGCTCGCGGCCGCTCGGTATCAGTAGCTTCGCTATAAACTTTGAAGGCGGCGGCTTTGCAGCTTCCGGACCCTTGGAATTACGTGGGATCGTAAGTACGACGTATTTCTGTTATGCATGTTAAATATTGCTCTTTTTATTTATATTTATTTATATTTTTGATTGAGTAATTAGCAGTATTTTAAAACCGATAAAAACACACATTGCAAGCGATGTGCAATCAGTTCTTATTAAAAAAAACAAAGCTTTAAAAGGTAAGAATACGTGTAAATATGTGTAGTTATGGGAAAGTACTGTGATATCTAAAAACATGCAAATAATGAAGATTTTAATTATGTTGCCCGCAATAACAAGTGATTTACGAAATCCTAATTTATGGATTTTGGGATTTTTTTGCGTCTGCCAGTTTAAGGTAAACCCAAGCTAGAAGTGAAGATATTTTTCAATATATATTCTTAGGCTACGGGACTCGGAAGTTTACGAGAAAACAAGGATTCTGTTTATGTGATAAGCATTAGTTTTGAGATTTAATACCATGTCCAAACTTGTATGATCTTTCATGTGTTATAATAAGAATATGCAAACACTTATTACATTTCGTTGTTGAATATTAAGTTAGTATATGTTTTACAAAGCGAAAGTATCTATCGTGCATGAACATTATCTTCAGTATGGGAAACTGCATGACGGAATATATAAATAACATTCATTGATGTAATAAAATCAGTGTAGACTGTCGGATACCACCCATGTAAATTAGAAGTGCTATTTATGTCTCATAAAATTAATTAGAGTATGAGTCAGTGCGTATAAAAATAGAGTTAGTGTTATCGGTCAAAAATGTGTAATTGCCAGTTGACTTAAGAGATGTGCTTTATTCCTACCTAGATGGACTAACTGATTGCATATCTTAAATTGTGTGTAGAGCAAACAAGCAAAACTGAGTCCACAAACTATTCGATTTGACTGATTTTGATATTCCGGTGTAGATTCTTTCTTGTTTCCAACTATATTATAAAATCAATGACTTATTTAATCGTATACAAGAGAAACATTAAAATGGTGCTACTTTCTTCAGAAATTAGTTGTAACAATGTTTTGTTTTCTGCTTTTTCAGATTTGTCAGTGCTTTTTCTGTGGTACTGTAAGTAATCACAAAAAAAACGAACTTCATAATTGAATGGAAGGTCCATGTCTAGACAGTGCTTTGGTTTTGTGTCATGGCAACTGCACAATGAGATTTCAAAGCTCTCTTATAGATTGATATATTTATACAGTTATATCTTATTCTGGTGCTGAACACCAAATCTACCATGTCTATCCTGGAGTCTCCAGATGGAGATAATCATGGAAAAGTGGGTCTGAAGAGGAAGCCAACTGGTCCTCCAAGGCTCCTGCTGGGCAAATCCAAGTCCAAAGGTCACCGTGAAGGGAGGAACACCAGAGGACACAAAGACACTATTGACAGCAACGGGATCCAGAGGAGCTCCAAGTCTCCAGACTGTCAAAGCAGAATTCAAGGAGATAAGCAGGGAGAGGCTGCTTCTATAGATCCTCAGATGCCAGAGATGGGAAGCAAGAAGGAGACTCACAAAACATCAGACGGTTCATACGGAAGCCCTGCTGCATTCCAGAGTAGAACTAAAAAAAAGAGCTTGAATGCTGGACAGGACAAGAAAAGATGGGGGTGGAAACGATGCTTCTTCCCGCCTCTGTTTTGCCTAAAAGGAAAAGGGGAACAACTGGAAAAAGTGTCAGACAAGAAGGAGGAACAGTGTGATGTCATCTCCTGCAATGCACAGCCAAAGGGCAATGTGGGTCATGGTGATGCCACAGGTGACCCTGTAACTCAAAGGAGTACCTCTGACATCCCTGCTAATTCTGCGGTTAGAGGAACAGGACGATTCTCAGCTTGGGGGACTTTAAAGAGGCTTTTGCGTACATCCAACTATCAGTCTAGGTCAAACGAAAGACAGCCAGAACAAAAACAGCATTCTGCATCTGTGGACACAAAACCCCCTCATTTTTCCTTCAAGGACAAACTGAGTAGTGTCTTGAAGCGTAGAGCCAAGAAGCCTTCTCCTTTCTTCCAGGAGAGGCTTGTAGGTACCAATGAATACATAGAGGAAGAAAATATAATGCTTTCTAACAGATGTACAGATGGAGTGTATCTGGATGCATCTCCAGTCAGTCAAGAAGGAGACCTTACAGAAGGGGACACAGAGATCAAAGGGTCATGCTCTGAAACTCTGACCATAAGTGCAGAAGTGACTGCCATGATACCAACGGTTGAAGAAGACCAAGACATCTCAGGAGGAAGTACAAGCTATAGCCACCTTGAAGACCTAACATCTGTAGAAGGACAGAAGCAAGATGAGGATGGATCTCCAAAATGTGCAGAAGAAGGATCAGAGTCATGCAAAGATATACCTATAGAGAGCAGTCCTGTGCTGCAGCCCAAGGATGGTTTTCTTGGTGGGGAATCCCAGGAGGAACTGCCAGTAGTTATGGATACTGTATCTACCATTGCATGTGCTGATGTAGGTGTTGAGTTGCAGGAAGAGCCATTGAAGACTGAGGAACTCAGCTTACCTATGACTGGTGAATTTACAGATGCAAGGTCTGAACAGGGTGTAGAACACGAAAAAGTGCTTGAAGGAACGGTACCACCCGGCAATGCAGGATCACCCATGCAGGATTACTCTCCATTGAAAAACAATGTAAGCAATCATGTGATCATCTCTCTTGAAATCAGTGACACTTTGCAAAATGGCACTGACAAGTTTCCTTTGGAGACCCTTCAAGCTATTAACAATGGCGGCCAGTTGTACCCCACTATTGATGGCCTGCATCCCCAGCCCAATGACATCCTCCTGAGGCAGACTGCATGTGCTTTGGTTCAGGCAGCCATGACGGCTGCCCTCAATCAGCTCAAGGAGGAGATGAAAGACAGTGTGGCAAATATCCATAGGGAGATGCAAGAGCTCCAAAGTCAGGCTTAAGCCTTAGAGTTCACCCCATCATGACTGTTCCTGCATATAAAAATACCTCAAAAGATCATCGACTACTGCTGTACCCTACGGAGAACAGTCAGACTTAACTTGTGCAGCATTATGAGGGATCACAATAAGTCCTTTATATGCCGTAAAAATCCACTGGTTACCCGAATGAGGACTGAAATTAATGTGAGGCATTGAAATATCCCCCTTGCAGCCTTTGTCATTTTCTAGTGGTAGTACTGTGCACATTTATTTGCCGTACATGAACATGGCTTCTGTCAAACAAGATTATGTAGGTTTCATTTTCAAGCTAATGAACTGCTGGGAAGGATTCATCTTGATCCGTTATTCCATGTTCCAGGAGAGGTGAACCTATGTCTAAAGTGAGCTGACTGAAGTCAATGGTGAATAATAGGTTGATGGGTTATTCCCCACGCTTAGACCTATTTTTAGCATCTGCTGTATTTCAGCCTAAGCTTTTAGTGACGCAAACATGAGAGAAATGTTTCTGTAAAACAAATAGCATTGTTTGTCTAGCTGGTGTTTTGAATTTGCCATTCCTTACAAGCTTACTGCAGTGTCCATGTTGATGAAAGGTAGAGCTTGCATTTATGTGGAACTGTCAGATGGTGATTTCAGTGGTAAGTATGGAGCACTCTGCTTCCTGAGGTGTTTCTCTTGTTATGCCATGTATTGAGGTGTCCAGGGTGTAGGTGATTTAGTAACGCTTTGAAAGGAATGTGCCGGAAGATCGTAGTGGCAGGAGTAGTTGCAGTGACAGTTGCAGTGTAACTCAATACTGCCGCAGGATTACTCTTGTTAGGTGGCCCACAAGCACTGCAAATGCAGAGTGTCAAAAATGCCAAAAATGTCCTTTCTTACTAAATTTCACTATGACTATATTCTCAGTGGTCAGTTTATTAGATAAACCTGCTCGTTAACACAAGCATCCAGGTCCTTCAAATCATGTGGCTACAGAGGTATACATACAGTGCAATGACAGGGTCAAGAGTTTCATTTACTGTTTGGCTAAGCATTAGAAGGGCTAAGATGCAGGCTTTACGTTTGATTGATGGTGTTAGATATGGTGGTTCCAGCATTTCATAAACAGCCATTTGCCAGGGATTTCCACATATTGCAGTTTCTAGAGTTTACAGAGAACTGCAATAAACAAAAATATTCATTCAGCAGCTGTTCTCCGGACAAAAACACCTTGCCTCTGGTAGTTACCCCTGGTACTAGCTAGGTATAACTAATAAAGTTATCTCTAAGTACTTCCTAACAGTGATGTGTTTGTAATTTGGTCTGTATATTCTTGTAATGTTTTTTACATATGAATAACTACATGTTAGTTACAGAGAAATGTAATGTAAAAAGCTGAATGCAGAACCTATTTGTTATTTAAATGAATAATTGAGGAATATTTGGTGAAATAAAAATCTACATGTTAAATGTAAATTGGTTTCTAGAGAAGGTATTCTGTATTTGAAAGCATGTAATGGAAAATGTCAGAGGTGGTAAGTTCAGCTCCCAAAAGTACAAATCCATACCAAGGTTTTGTTTCAACCAACCAGCTAAGTACTCTGTGACTGTGACTCTTAATGCACAACTGCTTGGTTGGAACAAAATCTTGGTCTGGATCGGTACTTTCTGGACCTGAATATTCCACCTCTAGAAAATGTGGTGATGTAAAACCGGTGGATATGGGTAAGAGTTTCAATATGGAATCTGGGAAATAAGTGGCAGTGTTTCTATAACTCAGTCTAACTCAAAAGCTGAGTTAGACTGACACCACACAAACACACACACCACATATCTTTTAAAGGAATTTACAATTGATGTAATCTCTATGGATAGACATATTCATAGCGTAAACATGTCACAGAGCAGGAGCAGAGGCTCCTGTGGGCTTAACAGTCCCAGATTTCAATGGAATGCATCCAACAAACTCTAAATCTGGATATCGACTATTTCATCTTTCATGTGGAGATGAACATCTGGTAAAGTCATTAAATGGCATCTGAACTGCCCATAAAGACTATGGGCTGCCAAATAGCGTTGGTTCTGTAGGGATAATATCTTGCAATCTTCAGTCCTTGGTCATCACTACTTGAAACACTGAGGAACGCATTACTGTCTGACAGAGATGTCTGCTGGTAATAACATATTCTTGGCTTCATACTCCACGTAGCAAAAAAGAGGGAGAGAATATCTAAGAATATGCTTGCACTGTGATTTTACGTCATTGCTGCCACCAAATGTAAAAGACGAGAATAGCAGTTCATGCGGGCAGTCCGGTGAGCTGCATATCGAACACACTGTACAGCCGATCCTCACACGTTAACCCCAATACTGGAAGCAAGCTTAAGATACCCTTTTTGCGTTTAGCCGCATCCTATTATTTGGTTCTTCATTTCCAAAGCAATTAATCAGTTGTGATCAAGAAGACTTACCCTCACCAAGAGCCTTACGTTCCTGAAACTAAAACAGGTGAGTTACTCTAGAAATTAAAATCTGACAGTTTTGGGAAGAAATAATATTTACCGTGTGTCTACGTAAGATTCCGAAACCATCCATTTTCTTAAACCGTTCGTTATGTTCGGGATTACAGAACCTCTGAGCGCTACGCAAGAAACAACTCAGGTCCTAACCCATCGCAGAGTACACTCACATGTTATTCAACCCTAACCTCAGCTTGTTTTTGTACTGTGCAGTACCCAGAAGAAACCCAACGACAACATGAGGAGAACATGCCAACTCCATACAGAGCCAGGGCAGAGCCTCGAAACCAGATGCTAGAGGGGGGAAATCAACAGTGCTAAGCACCGGATCACCATGCATCCCCCGGCTCTGAAACCTTAACTATACGAGATTGAAAAACACGTTCTAAACACCCCATCTAGTGGTTGACATGAATTACTACACAGACGGAGTCGCCTTTTACGGCGAGTTCCTCCAAGTAAATAACTCTTCTCAATTTATAAGAATATCCAGTCATAAAAAACTGGGTTCTCTTTATAGATTTGTCCCTTGCTTCCTAGCAAAATATATTATTATATGAAATATGCATGCATGCTGAATGTTTTACATTAAAGTTGTCTACAGCTTCTGTTACTTTGCTTATGATGGGTGGTGATGTGTGATGAGGCGAAGTTTGTAAAAAAAACGTTTATTTGCAAATTTGTTTATTTTTCAAATAATCTTCATATGAACGCGAGTTAATGCAATTTCAAAAGACGGGAATGAATTTCTACTGCACTCCGAACTATTAAGAACACAGACAGGGCGCGTGACAAAATTAAAGGCTCTGCACAGCCAAAAATATAATTTCCGTTTAAAATGTTAATTACACAGTTGAGTCATACATAAATACAACCATGTGTTTTCACTTTTTTTCTTGTCAACACAAGCAAATTTAAAACACATACAAGGTTGAGCTCAAAGAAATTGTAAAATAAACCAAAAAAAAACTTTAGTTTTTACTCAACTCGTGCTAACTGCTTCAATATCCAACTTGATTGTACAACTTTGCATTACTGTGATGAACGATAATGTCGTCTGCTGAATTTTCCAGCCTGGTTGAATGTAAGACTTCCCATAAACGAAAATGGAATGCTGAGTGTACAATACACCGGAATTAAAAATGAATGCACACTAACCGCTACACTGAATACAGTACTTTCGTTAGAGGAAAACATTTTAAGAACCTCTATTCCAGTAAATACAGTGATCAGTTTAGCTCGAATGCCGTGCAAAAGAGAAAGCAATATCAACAATTGTATGAGGCCTAGGAATTGAAACAAAAAAAGTTTATCGAAGGGCGATTAGGAAATTATTATGCTTGATTGGCGTTCATATAACTCCAAATCTGTATTTACTTACCATAATTCGTTTGCCTCACACTATTTTAGGCACGCATAATTTACATATACAGTGGATAGACTGTGAATAGACAGAGCACTATGTGGTTTTTAAATTAACACACACCTTAAAATAAAAATGTGTGAGATTTAAAAGTGCGCATTTACACACGTTACCAATGGGAATCTGCGTACCAGCGGCCGCCCTAACTAATTACTGTGAGTTATGAGAATTTAGCCGTGTTTAGCAAACTCAGCTTTTTGCATGTGTTTTAGCTCTCTGACCTGCCTGTACTATTCTCACAATGCTATTCCATTCTAGTGCTGATTTTGCATATATGTAAAGTTGGTTAGTGTGCTTCTGAAAGAGCTTCGGTGATACGTAGCAAAGTAATGCCAGAATACTTAATACTTTACAGCAATGGGTCGTCATCCGAATATGGTGCTGTAGGCTTCCAGCACTCAAAAAGAAACTTAGCGCGCTCCTGAAACTGCAACAGCGTGGTCTTAGATTTTACGTATAATTAACTGCGCCCCAAATTATCTCGCGATAAAATCTCTGCCCAATTAACCACACTAGAATGCTTAACGGCCGAATCTTTTTGATATACTGTACTGCACATAACTTAAATATGACTGTTTGCTGTCAATGCATCTGCATGCGATGTCTCAGTCCCTTACATTAAAACTGGCTGTCAGAAATGGAAAAAGAATAAATATGTCCACAAGCTCTTTTACAGCAATATTTTACAGTGTAGTGACTGTCACTTGTATAATGACCAGACTCACAAATACTAAAAAGTACAACACATTATTGCAGGAAAGCAAACCGTGGGTGCTGCCATCACATCGGAGAAGGTTCTGAAAAGAAGTCTGTCTTTTTCACTCAACCACAACAGTATCTATGCTCTCCTGGGAGACCTCAGAGTCGAGCGAGTAGCAGGAGCTGACGTTGTCCTGCGTGTCCCTGTTGGCCTCCTCGCTCATGAACTCGGCCGGGCTCTCGCAGAAGTGCTGGGAGGCCTGTATGAACTGGCTGCAGAGGCGGCTGTACCGGTGGTACCGGGCTTGCTTGCCGGTGTGGCTGTACATGTGTTCCTGCAGTTGGCTTTTCTGGGTAAAGCGGAGGCTGCAGATGGCACACGCGATCTTTCGCTTCCGTGAATTCGCGCCACTTTTCCGCTCAGCCACTAGTTCCTCCGAAAGGGCCTCGCTCCGCTGCAGCGCCTCCTCCAGGCCGGCCACGTCCGGCGGCTCATCCCCACCGGCGCTCTTCCCCACCAAGAAAGAACCCTGGTGGGGGAGCCGCTCATCAGGGCCCTCCAGTTCCTCCCCCCCCGCCCCGGCAACCTCACCCAGATGGCTGTTCTCCAGGATAGCAGGCATGCTGAAGGGCAGACTGGAGGTGCTGTGGGTGAGGAGGTGCTCCCGCAAACCCTGGCGGGAGCTGCAGCGCTCCCCGCAGAAGTGACAGCACAGCATTCGCGGATTTTCCTTGAAGAGCCCCTGGCCGGGGCTGTCCTGGCCCAGGGATGGGGAGCCAGTTTGAGGCTTGCCAGTCACCTCCATCTCCATCTTCTCCTGCTTTACCCTCACAGGGAGCTCGCAAGCCTCGCCGTCCTCCGTGGAGCCCATGGAGGATGCACAGTGGAGATCTGTGGGCCGCCGGTCGCAGGATTCCCCTTCCGGGCCCGATGCTAAAGAGGTTTGAGTCTGGGGCCTCTCCGCCTGGCTGTTGGGGCGCGACCCCTCCAGGCTGCGCCCCTGGCAGTCCTTCAGGGTCAGGTGCTCCTTGGAGGCCGACTGGGAGGAGATCTGGATGCCGTAGAGGTTAGACATCTTGGCCGCGTCGGCGTCCTGGCCGCCCTCACCAGTGCTGCGGCACAGTTGGTGGGCGTGCAGGAATTTGATGCCCTCCTGCAGCCGGCTCTGGTCCACTTGTTGTTTGGGGCCCATCCCTGTGTACATGATGTGCAGCAAGTAGCTGAAGATGTCCGGCTGGATGTCGGTGGGCTGAATCTTAATGCACTCACTAGGGTGAAAGACACACAAAGGGCTGATTCCACAATCCACCAGTGTTAATGTAAAAAAATTAAATGCAGATTTCAGTGGTAAATTACAATTCTTATTTTTGTTGAATAGGAACTTTAATGTTTGTTTATAAATTAATATCTAATTACCAGCTTTGAAATGATGTTTTGAAACATTTTAATCCATTTCAACGGTCAAACAGTTTCTGAGATAATTGGAAACATTATGAGGTGTGAGGGTGTCTTCAGTATCAAGTTACTGTGTAAGAACTGTTTTGGCTTTCTTGATTTATTTTTTATTAATCTGATTTCTATAACACATGCTGAGGATTCAGCATTCTGGTAGGAATCTGACCTGGACTGGTGGATGAAAATCATTTTGAAGTAGTTTGAAAAGGCAGCCAAAACAGCACGGTGAGCCTTGAAGTAGACATTTCCAATGGCAACAGTGCAGTCACACAGGAAGCCAAACTCCCTCTGAATGTTCAGCTGCTGGAGGAGAAACAGGCTATGGCTGGATACCTCCATGGTGCCCCTTCGACCTGTCACACAACACAGGTTACGTTACTTTTCAATAACTTGTTGTAGATGGTGACCCCTGCTGGCCACACCTGTGATGAACACATGACGCTGGACAAAGCTGCAATTCTGTTATCTACACAGTTTATTTAAAAGTAGCGATTATATTGGTCATTATCTTGGTTTTAAACGTTTAATACAGAAACAGCACACGTGTTTAATTTGTGCACTCATATAATGATTGAACGCACTGCCAATTGCACAATTTTAAATTACACCAAGAAGCGTTTAATATATAAATGGGTTAATTATAATGTAAATATATGACAATTAAATAATCACACTATCCATCTAGTATTTTTTTCCTCTGTCAGTCCCATGAAACAAAATTGAGAGCAAGATTGACATCTTTCACAATTCGTTATTTTATCTATTTAAATTTTATTTAAAGGCTTTTGTAAAGTCATGTCACGTATCTCTTTTTATAAGAGACGTAGTTATGCAGCGTTTAAAATCTCCGACTGAAAAATGACACCTGGATTTTAAAACCAGCCGTCAACCTTTGACAGCTCTCCGTTTTCATTTCGGAGCGCACCGATACCTGGTAGATGGCACACATCAATGCAAAACTTGTCACTGGCATGCATCAATAACATGGCCTTACATGTTTTTCTTACTTAAAAAAAACACAACACAATGCATTTTTGCATGCAGTGCCTCGGAAAATTGAGGTATGCATCATCCGTAAGGGAACACGTTACTAAGATCTACCATGCATTACAACTAGATTGCAAGATACCCTAACTAATTTCAAGGCAGCACATCCATTTTCAAAGGTCTGCATTCGGATCGAGTGTATTGCTGAAATCATAAACCCTGACAGACCCCGCCAAAGCGTTCTGGATCCATGCAGGCAAATGGCGCACCTACCTATGAAGCACGACGATTTATTACCTGCAATGGAAAACTATTTCTTGCCACCTATGCGCGAGAGATGGGTTTTGATTTCGTATTTGTTGCTACAGGGAAGTTCTCGTGCAGTCTCGCGCTTCTTCCAGGGTGAACGCAGATCATTTTTACACCACGTGACCGCACTGTAGTCGTGTATTAATACTGTACACAGGAACGTAAATTTTAGTTGTGCTGAAATAAACAAACCGCTGTCAGATATAAAAATATGAGGACAATACAGTATTATTGTATTTCCATTTGGATTTTATCAGAAGGAACCGAACTTCGCAAAGTAGTTAATAAAAATACTTATCAAGCGTTATTACTTTGACAAGGAGATATTATTGACAAACCGGCACGTGTTGTTGCCTGGTTTCGTAAATTCCCCTTTACTTGTGAGCCTGAAAATGGACCGAACGTGAATTTTGAAATAGATATTTTAGTGGACTTAAATAACTAGCTCAAACGTTATAAGAATTATATATTAATGAGCTGACTGACCTCAAATCAGATATGATTGCACATCATTTATTTGCAGTTAGGGTTTATGGCTAAGGTTAGTTTAACATTTTGGGGATTTCCTTTTTGAGCATGCAGCCCTGATTTCGTCAGCTGCATGAACTGATTCTGTGGGACCGGTTCAGGATCTTTGTACAAACTTTGGTTTTTCATCAAGATAGTGGACAAATAGCCTCATTTGGCTCGATTAAGCTGCAGCTGCATTTTAAATGACTACACAATGACATGAATGTAAATGTAAAACATGTTTTTCGTTTCATAACACTGTACATTTCAGTCCTTCGTTTATTGAATACGACTGGACTTCAGAAAATAAGTGAAAATGTAATAATCCGCGAAACATTAAAACTGGGTTGACTTAGTAATGAATACACCGATGTTTTATTAGTGCTAGTTCCACCGGCTCGGGATGCTTGGAAATTCAGTACTGTAGGCTACTGTATAAGCAGGCTGCTATAAACAGCAGCGGGAGGGCTGGATTTGCGTGAGTGGGGCTGGATCTGGTTTAGACAGACTCAGTGCGGTGATACAGCTCACAGAGCGGCTGTGCGGAAGTTCTTTCATCCGTGCTGCAGGAGGGGTTCGCCTCTCTGCGATTATTCTCGCCACAACTTTACTGGGATAAAGCTGGGGGGAAAAGCGCAACTCCCGGACCAGATACACCCCATTTGGAGTTGGCGGTGTTTTACATAGACTTACCTTCCTGCCGGTAAGAATTGTGTGCGTATTAGTTATCCAGTTTTTGAGGATCATTCCTGTGTACAGTATAATGTGTGTGTTTTTTTCTCAGCGTGAATGCGGGAAGTAGCGCGGGGGCGGTAGTGCGTGAGACCTCACCGCCCGGACAGCAATGCGATGGCGCCCCCTCCTTTCTGCTCTCACTTCGCCCGGTCGGATACACGTACCGAAGCGTGTTTCACGGTGATGCTCACGACGGCTAAGGCCCGAACGGGCGTTATTTTACAGCATAGTTTTAATGACTTTTTTTTTTGGTGCGGTATGATTGACAGTCGTGATGCCCGCATGAGCGATCTCCGAAAGTAGCCAATGAGCGCGTACGTAGGCGGGACGAAGGCGAATCCCCGCCCTCCGTAATGCTGTCACGGGGATCGCACAACCGTCAAAGGGTGCTATTATTCAAAGTTTGTTAGTGTAAATGCCTCTCAAAACACACGCTGCTTTCATATTTAATGTGAAGGCATATGTGGCTCTTAGCAGGGTGCGATTCCGCTGGCCGTTAGTCTGCTCAAGTGCCCAGTTTAGCTTAGCTATATCGAGCATATTAGCCCATGCTAACGCGTGTTGTATGCATCACGACGCTTAGCCGTCGTCGCATTAACCTCTGCTCAGCCGCTTTATCTCCCCCTTTAACTAGACTGGCTACTAATTCAGAAATTTGAATGCAAAATGGCAAGAGTGGAGGCGGAGGTAGCCAACTAGCTGCAGTCTTTGACTTAGCAACCGCTGGGTGGGTCGAGCCCAAAATAGTCGGCTCACGCACTGACATTCGCACTTATGCTTTGGGAGGCAGAAAAGAGATGGGTTTACATTGCAAGCTGCGTGACAGTATTTTCTCATTCGCAGCTTTATTTACGCGTATTTTAATAGCATGTAGCTGCGCGGAAGGTTCTGGGTTTTGGGCTGGAGTCGTATTAATAAACGTGTTTGCTGTCAGAGCAGAATGATCGGCTTGCGGGGGTTGTGGGGTTGAGTGCAAGCATGCACGCAGACAGTGTGGGGGGGAGGGGAAGTGAACCTCTTTTTTTGTTTCATACACAGAGTTGTCATTTCTCTCATGCTGTTACTTTGCAATTCATCTCTAACCCCCCCCCCCCCACTAGAGTGTGGGTTTAATTTTAGTCAGAAAAGATGGCGACCCAGACCAAAATAGTTGCCTGTCAAACCAGTCTATAGTCACAGTGTGAAGAGCTAATTTGTAAATAGTTTATTCACTTTAATAAATGTTAAAAGTTATAAGTATGGTTAAAGCAACTTGATATTTATCTAGTGTTGCTGTTTTACTTGAAACAAAACTATTGGACGGTCCCTCACTATTTCCGATGCTCTTTCTTCTGGGTTCTACACATCTTTGGCATGCCACCATATCCCAGGGCTGTGAGCAAAACTGACGGCACCATGACGAGGCTGAGCCACAGCGAGCACGTCCTGCAGCAGCTCAACAACCAGCGGGAGTGGGGCTTCTTGTGCGACTGCTGCATCGCCGTGGGGGACATCTACTTCAGGGCTCACAAGGCTGTGCTGGCAGCCTGCAGCTCCTACTTTAGGATGATGTTCATCAAAGACCAGCAAGCCATGGCGCGGGTGAACCTCAGCAACATGCAAATCAGCGCTGAATGCTTTGACCTCATTCTTCAGCTCATGTACCTTGGCCGCATTGCTGTGGGCTCCTACGAATTTGATGAGCTCAAGGCTGCCATGGTCTACCTGCAGATGTACTACATCCCAGACTCTCTGGATGACCTCAAGGACATCCGCAATTCAAACCTGGCGCCGTCATCTTCTTCGTCGTCATCTTCCTCTTCCTCCTCCTCATCATCATCCTCCTCCACGGCGCTGGCTCTGCCTGGAAGGAGGATGATGTTTGGAGTGCGGATGTACGAGCAGCAGCCGCAACGCCAGGGTTCTACTGACGGAGAGCGCCTCCAGCAGGCCTCGGCCTCTGCGTCGTCCCTCCAGACCTTGGGTGGCCTTAGCGGGGCTGCAGCAAAGCCCACGGAGGAACCGGGGCTGCCCCTCAGCCTGTCCCTTGTGACCGAGGCCATGGCGGAGCAGCCGTGTGACCTACGCAAAAAGCCATCGGGTAGGAGTGCCACCATGAAGGAGCGGCCTCGCTTCGGGCGCACCTACACCTGCGATGACTGTGGCTTTGTCTTCAGCTGCGAGAAGCTCCTCATTGAGCACATCCTCACCTGCACCAACCGCAAGACCTTCCATACACCCAGGGGGGCCAAGGGCATGGAGACAGACGCTAGTAAGGCAGAGAGCTCCTCTTCCGAGGGCTCGGAGGAGAACTTGGACCCCTGCAAGGTGGAGGGTGAAGCTCTTGAGAAGTCTGATGTGGAGACGTTGAGCAAAGGAACTGTGATCAAGTCCATTGGCACTGGGGCTGACAGCCAGCCCACATCTGCCCGGAATACCATCATCATCAAAATGGAGCCTGAGGATAGCCCTGAGCTGGAAATGGATGGCATACAAGTAGTCCAGGTAGACGAGAACTGTGTGGAGGGCTGCAGCTCACTGGCCAATCGTTTCAGGGACTCACTCCCCGATCCGGCTGCCTTCGTCCGAGACGAGGAGGTCAGGCCCGCCACCATGGAGGACAGTAATGACACTTTTGAGGCGCACATGTCTACCAGCGAGGATAAGAGTACGGGTACCCGGGCAAGACGTATCAAGGAGGAGAGGGATGGCCGGCTGTGTCTGCCCTGTGAGCTGTGTGGGGAGCTGCTGACAGAGGATGACCAGTCAGCTCACTACATCGCTAGCCACATGGGCCACATATGCGCCTGCGGCAAGTGTGGCCAGATCCTTGTCAAGGGCCGGCAGTTGCAGGAGCACGCCGAGCGCTGTGGCGAGCCCCAGGATGCTGAGACGGATTCACTGGGCGATGACTCGCTGTCTGAGGAGCGGCAGGTTGTGGAGGAGGGCCTGCTGGAGGCCGAAGGCACATTCGAGGGTGAGCTAGGTGCCGCATGCCACGATGATGCTGACGACAACTGCCTGGCCTACCGCTGCCCCCACTGCGGTCTGCACCTGGGCAGCGAGCGGCAGGCCCTGGAGCACGTGGCCCGCTGCCCAGAGCAGGAGCTGCTACGCTCTGGACTGCTGGAGGATGGCGAGCGGGACCACCGGCGCAAGCACTTCTGTGGCATCTGTGGCAAAGGCTTCTTCCAGCGCTGTCACCTGCGTGAGCACTACACCGTCCACACCAAGGAGAAGCAGTTTGCCTGCCAGACCTGTGGGAAGCAGTTCCTGCGTGAGCGGCAGCTGCGGTTGCACAATGATATGCACAAGGGCATGGCCCGCTACGTCTGCCCCGTCTGCGACCAGGGAACCTTCCTTAAGCACGACCATGTGCGGCACATGATCTCCCACCTGTCGGCTGGGGAGACCATCTGCCAGGTGTGCTTCCAGATCTTTCCAGGCAGTGAGCACCTGGAGCAGCACATGGACGTGCACCTGTACATCTGCGGCGTGTGCGGGGAGAAGTTCCGTCTCCGCAAGGACATGAGGAGCCACTACAACTCCAAGCACACCAAGAGGTTATAAGAGGGTGTGGCAAGACGCAAGCATCTGTCTGGTACACAAGCCATAAATGCGAGAGCGACAGTAGTCACCTCAGCACCGAATCAGTTAAATACGTCACATTGGCATGTGACTTTCTGTAAACAAAGCTAGCGACAGTAACCAGGGCACCTGATATACGGGTGTATGCAAGATCGAATGCAGTAGTGTTGCATACACATTGTATGATGTATTCCTTTTCTATTTGTCCAACTCCCTGTTGTCCGTAAACATTTCACTTGTATGAGACATTCATGAAGGCTCATGCGTTACTTCACACGCACTTGACATATATATTCATATATAGAAGCTTGGCTTTTCCATCTAGCTCCATGTTGTGTTAGAGCTATCCTTGTAGATTAGGCAGAGTTTTCCAGAAGACGCCTTGGCAGGTGTATCAGCGGGCCCTGTTATTATTTATTTATTTATTCTTGGGGTTGGTGGGACACACATCTGGATCTGTTTGCTCCCTCATTGGGACATCAAGCGGGATTCTGTCAGATTCAACAACGACCCGCAAAGGGGGGGGGGGGGGGGGGGGGGGGGGGGGGGGGGGGGGCGGGGGGGGGGGGGGGGGGGGGGGGGGGGGGGGGGGGGG
>JAODKC010000028.1:16430284-16454166 GCA_026777985.1 Mormyrops attenuatus
TCCTAACGCGTTCGCTACGTGATCGTGTTGTTTTGAGTTGCGACCCGACGGGGGGGTGTCCCTGCGTATTGACGCCCCCCCCCCCCCCCCACTGCAGTGTGGGTGCTGATGACAGCGGTCTTGCGTTCCCGTCCTGGTAACCGACCCCAGTAACGACCCAGCCATCTGTGGGAGGGCGGGGACACAGGAGGAATGGGAGACGGGGGGAGAGAGTGCGATACAGCCGGTTGTTATGGCGACGTCTCCCACCTCGGGCTGCTTCCAGCGCCTGCATTGTGTTTCTACGGCTGCACGAGTGGCTCAGAGCTGGGAACCGGCCGTTCCGATGGTGCCCATCTGCTGCGCAGGTTTAGCGCGGCCGGCTAACTGCTCTTTCCCAAAGAAATCTTCCTCTTTCTCCCGGCCTCACTCTCCTCTCGTGTTTATTTTCGCCCCGGACGCCATAACGGCAGAGTCGCAGTAGCGCAGAGAAGCGCGTGGGGTGGCTGCCTCTAGCTCTGAAAAGATTCCCGGTGGTCCGAAGCGCCCGCCGCTGCAGGAGCAAGCGCCTGATTTCAGGGGGCCGCCGGATTGGCAGGACGTGGATGTGACTGTCCTGGAGGGTGTTTTTATAAAGGAGATACGAGCTTCTCCTTAAACTGTTTGTAACTGGGACCATAGCAGCAAACTGTACATAACAACACATATAGTATCGCGGTCTGACTTTGGACGACGTCCCTGTGGGTCAGGATGAGCTGTTTTTAGTCATTTTTTATATGCTGTAGTAGTCTTTGGTGTAGGAATGTTTTGCAGTGGGTCTGTCGTAATGTTTCTGTTACATTTCTCTCTGCTGCCTGTCTCTGTGTGTTGGGAGGGAGGGGAGGGGCAGACTAGGAGAGTCCTGTGTTCATGCTCAGCTCCCTAACACCTTTCTGAACGCGGGTGTGCAGAGCCCGGCGGATGCCATGCTCCGGAAGAAGGAGCAGAAGGATGCCGAACTGGACAGGAAAATCGAGGCCCTGAGGAAGAAGAACGAGGCACTGATGAAGAGGTATCAGGTGCGTGTCTGCGGCTCCGTGGGCTGGAAGAGCCTGGCTGGTATCCAAGTGAGGCCACACCTGCTTCTCATTTGCTGCTTTTTGTATAGCAAGAACTTACATACAGTGTGTATGTGAAAATTACATGTGATTACATGTGAAAATTCTGAACAGACAGTGCTGTTGTATCTTAACACAAATACTGTGTAATAAGTGCCAAAAAAACACAATATGAACACAATATGAAATGCACTACAGTGTGAATCACAGGTAATGCAGCACAGTTAGTGATTTATTATGTTTATTTTATTTCAGGTGAACCCTGCAGGTTTAAGCGTAAGCTGCGTTTTTGTTTCATAAATCGTTCATCGCTGAGTATAAAAAGCATTATTCCCACCAGAGATTAGCATCACTGCCGGTCAGCTTCTTAGAGATTAGAGAAGCTTTTGCAGATCTGTTTACCAAGCCGCCTGGTTCACATGCTTTCGCTAGTACAAGTAAAGGCTTTGGTAAACCTCAAGCTTCGGGGGCTCGGCTGAGCTGAGGCCGCGTTTGTTCTCGACAGGAAGTGGAGGAGGACAAGAAGAGGGCGGAGCAGGAAGGCATGGCTCTGCAGGGCCGCAAGGGCAAGGCGGAGGACCTGACCATCACCATCAACAAGTGTGCTAATGTGAGTGAGGTGGCAGCTCAAAAAAAACTGACCTGCAGCCGTTCACATCCAAAGCCGCACGCGAACACTGTACCGCCAAGGTCTGGAAAGCAAGTGCATAGGCGTATATGAGCTGCTAAATGCCTGTTTCTGGAACAGGAAGGACGTGTCGTCACAAAGAAACCTGGGACTGGTAGCCAGCCTGCCCCTCGGGCAGCACCTGAACCCATGGATGGAGATTCGAACCTTTTCGGCGCAGGGCGAGGCAAAAGGAGGCAACTGTTGGTCACCACCGGGGGCAGCACCAAGGCAAGCAGTGTTTCCACCATGGAAATGTGCTGGATTCTCTTATGTTTGCCCTAATTACCACTGTGAGAGGCAACGATGTATGAGTACAAAGTGGAGGCCTTTGGATTCTGACATCATCTACGGCTTCGGCCTTTTGATTGGCTGCTGGATGGTGATTCCCTTTACTGGCACACTGTCTTGTTTGCATACTGGCCAACCCTGTTAGCACGAGGCTCTCACTGTTTCTAGGGCAGGCGGATTGTAAGTGAGAGGAAGGGGGTGGGCCCACACTCAGGCCCCAGGGAGCCTGGCAAAGCTGAGGAAGACTCCGGAATGGTCAGTGGAAGGCCGCCCCAGAGCTTGAAGGGGGACACGTGGACACAGGTGGGCTGGTCATGTGACCTTTTGGGTACTCCACAGCAGACATAGGCCTAACCTCATGGGAGGGGGCAGCATTATTTTGTGAAGAAGGAAGACTTTTATCAGCCAGATTGTGGGTGAAATGCTGAATTTTATGGTCTCGTCTGGCCTTTTGTTCGTTCCTCTGTAACACTTCTGCTCCCCCAGCTGCTCAACATGTCAGACATGGGAAAATGCACAGCACCCTGACCCAGACAGACAAGAATTTGGGAAACTGGAGGAGAGGTGGGGGTCATGGACTGGGAGCCCCACCCTGTCCCTCCAACAAAGCCCAGTCCTCTAATGAATATTCATAATTAGTATTGTGGGCCAGAATCAGCAGAGGGTAGAAGAAAATAGCCCCTCCCATTCTTCCATTAGTCCCACCTACCAGCCCATAGTACAACTCAATTAGCTGCTGACTCACATTTCAATGTAATTAACAATCCCTGACCTCAAAACACCAAAACATGCTGTGGCATTTTTAAGGCAGATAAGATTTTTTGTATTGTTTTTTTTTTTGGAAGAGTTGGATCAACTCAAAGCTGAGTTGGATCATTTGTCTTTGGGAGTTTAACTGGCCTGTTGTGAGTTTTGTTTAGAAACTCCGCAGGCCAGTTAAATGATCTCAGCCTGCGTATGGGTGGGGGTAGGCTGACACCCCTTCTATTTTAAAGTTCCCCCAGATACGGTCTTTGGCACGAGGATTCTGCGGGGTGCTTTCATTGCGTGATTAAGCTGTTTTCAGTAACATCATTCAATGCAGCTTTTGCTGAAAACAGAAAAAAGTGAAGCTGGTGTAGAAATGACTTATTTGTAATTAATTTTTTCATTCTGCTTGCCCTTCGGTGTTTTTGGAGTTCAGCTGGGCTCGCTGATCCTGTGCCTGGGTCTGTGTGTGTTTCTCCACTCCCGGAACATTTTAAATGGGCAGGGTGGGGGCAGAGCAGGGCGTGGGTCTGCTAGTTGGCGTCGTCATGTGCTGCCTGACAACCGATTGAGTCACTATAAACACGTAGAGCCTCTGAGTTCCCGACCTGAAAATTCTTGGGCGTGTGCCTTTTCAGCTCATGCCGGTCACGCTCCAGAACATTCTAGAAGGATATGAGTGGCGCCATTCTGTTGGGGGGGGGGTGCCGAAGGCGGTGGCTGAATTCCTCTACGTTTTGCCCAAATTTATGAAACCAATTTTCCACTGGATATCTGCTCTCTGCTTCTGTTACCACTCGGCCTCAGTGTGGGAACTGAGGGACTGAAGTTTGAGTGTGGGCCTCTGGCCCGGCCCGGCCTGGCTGCTGTCTGCTCCTAACCACCGCTAATAGCTAACATGCTCATCTCCCCCCGCCACAGTGAAAACGAATGGTATAATCTAATTAGCATTTCCCAGCGTTTTGCATTGAATGGGCTCATTATCGCCGCAGACAGGGATGGGTTTGGCAGGGAGCCGGGGAATGGCAGTAGAAAGGCCGTTTCTGTGGTTCTGTCTGGTGGGGGTGTAGGGTGGTCCAGCAGTGCTGTGGCGGCTGCAGGCTGTATCAACTCAGATGCCTGCCTTTATCTCTGGTGCCTCCTCTTGACTGAAAATTTGAAGGACATCTGAGGTCCCTTGTAATGTTCTCCCTGCCTCCTCTTCTGCTCCTGCTGTGTCCTCCACTCTGGCGCTTACTTCTGCTATTCCTATGTTTAACCTGTTTTATCAGGGACAGTTTTATCAAGAACTGTTTTATTAGGGGAAAACCCACATTTTTCACGCTTGACAGCTGTGATAGGTGGAAGACATCTGTGTTTGTTTACTCCTACATAGAGCTACATAGAGGTTTTAAACGTTTTGGCTAACGACAGCAGCTCCATGTACAGAACTCCGCACAGAGCAGTCTAATGGTGAGCTTGTCGGTTTTGTCCACAGGGGGGCAGTGTTGAACTCTGTGGCTTTCTTCCCTGTAGGCAGTTAGATTTGTCTCATCATTTGGATCTAACTGCATGCTTCATCTCACTTCCATGTTTGGGTAAAGCAGGCTATGAAAGGTCATCTGCCTTTTTCCATTAGAGTCTGGACACCAAAGCAGTAGAAACACTCCTGATAGCCAGAACAATTACGGGTTTTTCTGTCGTGGTGTGTATGGCTGTTAACAGAGATGGATAGTTCAGGTCCAGAAAGTAAAAATCCAGACCAAGAGTTTGTTAAATCCAGCCAGTTGAGTATTTTTGTGACTGTGACTCTTTATACTCAACTGGTGGGTTGAAACAAAATCTTGGTCTGGATTCTTAATTTCTGGACCTGAACTATCCACCTCTGACAATTACTTGCTTGTTACTTGTCTGGCTTGTTACTTACTTGTAAACCGAATGTACGCTGGTGGTAATTACAAAACTGAACATTAACTGTGAGTGCCATGTGCTTCGAGTGTGTGCGCGTCTCTGTCTCTCTGATTTTTGGAGAGGTCACCAGAGGACACCCGCCAGCCACACCGTACACAGTGTCTTTCTCTGTTTATGCTTGTCTCACATTGTTCTCACTTTCTAAATTAAAGCGTGACCTTCAGTGAGATCCAGCCACTGCAAAACATGCCTTGTATGTATAAAGGTGGTCCCTCAATGAAATGATACCTGGTGTCCATGTGTAGTGTTTTTCCTCTGTCTGCCTGCCTGCTCCTCCTGCTTGTTGGTGTTATACACTCTCCTTCTGGAGGGCAGGGTGGAGGTGACTGTCTACCCCCTTTGCCCGACAGGATGGGGATTCGGTGATGAGGACCTGGATGAAATGTGGTCTCACACTGGTAAATTAGGAGGTTGTTGCTGGGATGTTTCTCAGATGAGTTGGTGCAGGGGGAGGGAACCAGTTCTCGAGGATCTCACTACAGAACCAGGTCCTCTTTGTGGCCCAGCTTAGCTGCAAGTCTTAATTTGGTCAGTTTAGTGAATCTTTTTGCATCCTGAACATATCAGACTCTTTATATGGGCAGACAGCATGCAGGTTGACTCATTTCTGATGTCTCTCAGCTTACATTTTGCCCTTTTGGCAGGAAACAGTGTTTTTAATGATTAGAAACAAAATGATTCAGGTGAGAAATGGTAAGTAACTGTGTCTCTCTCTCTCTTTCTCTCTCTCTCTCTCTCTCTCCCTCTTAGGAAGATGCTGGGAAGCAGGAGCCACACGGCTCAGCGGAGGCCGAACGCAACCCCTATTACCAGGTGAAGATGCTCGTTGGCTTACGTAACCGCCCCCCCCCCGACTCTCTGAGTGAAGTGCCACTGCCATCAGTCCCCCCTCCCCCCAGATACAGTCTGGTCCACTCACAGTTTGTGCATCAAATCAAATGTGTCTTCTGTCATAATCCCAACTCATGAGCACACACCACACACACACACACAGCTCTCAGGTCTATGCGTGTGTGTGTTGGGGGGAGGTGCTGTTTATGCTGCCACATCACTGCGTCTTTTAAAGGGAGAGCTGCTGTGCCTGGTTGTTCTCGACCTTGCTGACGACTTATTCGCCATGGGGCCGCTCTCTGGTGTGCGTGTCAGTTGGACTAGGCTACAGAGGTGTATTCTGGGAATGTTTCTTTTTTTTTTGTACCCCCCACCCGTGTGCTGCTTTTCCTTCCAGCTGAGCTCTTAATTATTCGGCTGGGATGAATCACAGAGTGTAGGTAGTATTCATCAAATATTACTGTCAGGACAACATATAACAGTAGCAGGTAAAAGAGAGCTTTAGATTATTGAGGTTAGAAGCGTAATGGTGTTCAGGTTTAGCTGTTGAAGTTACCTTTAAGTACCTTTGTGCTAATAAAATATCAGCTTGACGACAGGGGGAACAGCTGAATTTAGAATACTGTTTGATCATTGGCCAAAGGAAACTAAATAAAGATAATGATGTACAACTGTAGCAAACAGAGTCAGCAGCCAGGCTGAGGGAGCCATGTTTATATTCCCGGGTCAGAGAGAGGTTGTCTTATTGCTCAGAATGTTCCGGGTGCTCATGCCGCCCTGGGAAACGCTGGTGTGCCGTGTTTGTTTGCGCTCCAGCTTCACCTGGAGGACGGCGGAAGCCGCTCTCCCTGTAACTGTTATAACCGGGGAACTCCCGCCGGGCAGGAAATTGAAAAGGCTAATTGGAGGCGGGGGGGGGGGGCAACCCGCAGGGAGGGATGCTTGTTTACTGGCCACTGATTGGCTCCTTGACTTGGAGGAAAACATGGCGCCCAGTTCTCTTGGTTTTTCCTTGCCCCCCCTTCTTTCTCCACCTGCATGCTGGGTCACTATGAGATGGCCAAATCAGTGAGACAGCGAGAAGCTATCTGAGGTTGCACTGGCACGACTCAGAGGCTCAGCGAGGTACAGAACGTGGGCTGGGCATGGCCAGCTCTCACAGCTGGGCCCTCACAGCTGGGCCTCAGACAGCTCATACGGCCCAGTAAGGGCAGGCACTCGTGGGTCAGAGCCGGACACATATGGGACTGCTGAGTGTCAAACGTGCAGTATAGCCCCTTAGCATGCAACTGATTGGTGGGATGAAATGAACAAAGAGAGGAATTGTCTGTGTTTTTAGGGCCTGTGGTGGTCCACTCGCCTCAGGTTCGGACGATTCCTGTATTTTGTGCAGAGATTCGGCCATAGGGAGACGTGGAGTGCATGTGTGTGTCTGTGTGCATGGAAAGACCGGCTCTGCTCCAGGACAGACCACATCAGGGTGTCCACAAGAGGTGCACTACGGAGTGTAACTACAGCTTCCGACAAGCGACTTCAAGCCGATGATGTGCGAATGAGGAAGTTGAGAGGCAAAGAATTCCTTTGTTTTTGATCTACAGTGGTATTGACCCCTCCCCCCCACCACCACCACAGACAGCCCTGAGCAGCCCCCTCTTTCCTCCAGTCTTTGACTAGTTTTTCATGTGGGACATACATGTCTCTCCACCTTGGAGGGTTTTCCTGTGTGTAAATGCATTGACCAAGTGGGGTTGCAGCTTCTGCAAAAACAGCCCCGATCACCACGAGCAGAGTAAGCGAGCGCCATGTGCGTCCCATTGGCAGGATGGCCAGGGATCTGGCCAGGAGGCCCACACAGACCTCACCATCCCCACCTCCAAAGAGGAGCAGCTGGAGTACCTGCGGTGGAAGAAGGAGCGGGAGCGGATCGACCGAGAGCGCGTGGAACGTCACAAAAATTCCAAGGGCCAGTGGAGGAGGGCCTGGGACATGGACAAGCCAGAGACAGGGTAAGGCAGGCCTCCAGAGACAGGGTAAGGCAGGCCTTCAGAGACAGTGTAAGGCAGGCCTCCAGAGACAGGGTAAGGCAGGCCTCCAGCGACAGCGTAAGGCAGACCATCACTGACGTCCATTTATGTTTGTGTGTGGCCCTTGACTTTAATTACCAAACAACTGGGTACTTCTTTCCCTCTTGTTGTGCACTCTCAGCATCCTCATGGAGGTTTGTCTGCCTTGTTAGCCCATGAGTGAGTCTGAAATGACCCACTAAAGTGGAAATTTGCAAGTGAACCGAGACTGTTACTCCAGCTGCCTGCAAGTGGAGTACCTAGGCTGCAGCAGTGGCGCTGCAGTGAGAAATGACCTCGTGGATTGAAAAATGACACCTGGTTCTTCTCGTTCTGATTTATGGTTGTGTATCTTATGCTTCGGGGATGCAGTGTGTCACCATGGGACAAAAAAACTATTTCATACAGCATTTCTCTGATTCATCCTTAGGGTTCCTCCAGTTCTGATGAAAAACATACTATATTTGTACCTGGGCTTACCCTTTACTAGTTGCCCTGCAGGAGTACAAGGTGTCAGTATGTCATCAAATATGTTGATTGCATTTTAGCCGACTGAAAGTACTTTACTATGGAAGTCCAAACTTAAATGAAAACCTTTTGAAGAATGCAAAACACTTCACCTCATTCCTTTCATGGCAGGGATGGGCTGCATTCAAAATAAATTCACCCATTTATAGAAGCTGCATATTTTGCTGGAGACGTTCGGGTCAAGTGCTCCGATTATCAGCCGCAGCAGATATGACTGGATTTGAAGAGGATAATTCGATGTAAAAAGCTTGTATGCCTGCCTGTATGTCTGGCCAGCTAATGGCAATACATTTTTAACAACCATCCGTTAATTCATTGTGTTATCATCTACCCAAAGTAGCATGTAGCGTGAATGAAAAATAAAACATGCATATGGTCATATTTTTGGGAATGAATAAACATCTGTACTTGATGATGGGTTATGAATCCCGTATCTGCTCTGTTGACTCTCTCTTTATTACAATGGTTTTCACAAGACTATTGAATCATCTCATTGGACAGGAGCAGGGCTGACGCACTTGGACTGGGCTGGAACAGTGAATGCTGTGGAACAGAGACGTTTCGAGAACAGGGCCCCTAAAACACGATCCGTCGTGGTAGCTCGTGTGCCTAATTCTTGCAGAACAGTTCTAGATAAGCATGCTGAGGTCCGTGCCTTTCGCAGACCTCAGTAGACATGGTGGGAGCATTAGGTTTGTGCTTGTTCGCTGGACGCTGCTACTCAGCTGGATTCCATACGTGTTAAAAAGGCAGCAAACACAAAATGCTCTAGGGAATAGTGTGCAAATACACCTGGTGCTTTTGGTTACTTCATTATCGCCCAGGAAAGTCACTAACTTCTATCTCACTCTGTTTGCTTAATTTCCTCTGGTGATGGAAGTATCACATCATTTCAACCTTCTTGGTTTGCATGTGTGTGGTCTTGCAAACTATTGGGTCTCAACAATGTAATAAAACACTGATACTTTTTACATTGTGGGGACGATTCCAGGCCCCACAAGGGAAAACCCAATTTTATAAAAATCTGTGACTGCAAAAAAAAAGAAAAAAAATTGCCAAAGGTTTTGTATTTTGTCTGGTTACTTATGGTTAAGGTTAGGGCTGGGTAGGTTATGGGGTTAAGGTTGTCATAGTTGAGATTAGGGTTATGCCCATAGAAATAAATGGAGAGTCCCCATAATGACATGAATACTAACATGTGTGTGTGTGTGTGGTCAGGAGAGAGCGATCCTGTTTAAAGAGCGGATCTCTGCCACCTAACAGTGCTGTGATTTTATTGAGACTGTTTCCTATTCAGTTTCTGAGACGCAAGGCTGCGGGAGTGATACCTTTTACAGTAATGCTGTAGAACCTTTGTTCCCCTTTGTTTTATGAAGGTGTCTTTCTGCTCAATGTCTGGAAGCTCTCAGGCGTGGATTAGTGCACTGGGAGTTCAGCATGGGATAGTGTTCGAATAAATAGATGCTTAATGTGAATTAGAGCAAAGAGGATGGGAGTATTTTTAGCATGGTTTGAAATGCCTTACCTTATTTGGGAAGGTTTGATAATGCTCCAGCGACTTCCCAGATGAAGGAATGCTTCATTTGTCTATACTTCCTTCTTGAATATTAGCAGCCCTGGGGGGTTTAATTTGTCCCTGCTGGGAGGCCCCTTAGTATTCTTGCTGGTGCATCCACAAATTATAGCTACTGTTGCTGGTGATAATTTACTTTTGATTGTTTTTGGTTTGCAGGTTTCGGGAGAGAGTTCACGGGGAAGCTGATCATGGAAGTCAAGGCAGAGGTGAGGGACGGTCAGCTGGCGAAATCACAGAGTGCTGAACAGTGCTCACTTTCAGCTGACTTTGGGGGGAGGGGGCTAGCTGTGAAATTGACCATAAGCACCCCCATTTTTATCATTATCTGAGAAAGATAGGTCACCTGGGTTCACTATGCCCCTGTTCAACCTCCACCATTTTTGTTGATGGCGCCTCGCAACACGTTTCTCCAGCAATGGCCTTTGTTTGGCGGCAGGCCTTCAGTTTCGCTGTCCCCCTGGGGCTTGGCTCCCATTGACGCTTCGGCGGAAGGGAGGCAGCAGCCTGTCAGCGAATCGGCGGCTTCCTGGCGCCCCGTGAGCCTGCAGATTGCACCACAAACTCTGCGCCCCAAAAGCATCAAGCCTACTGATGTCTGGTGGCACTGTGACATCATCGTATGACCCCTCCGAGGAGGCGGCTTGTGGAGGTTTACTACACAGGGGACCAGTCACAGATCCCACAGGGTCTAAGGCGGGTAGGATTATAAAGCTTGTGTGAAATATCCTAGTTGGACCTGTGCTCTTTTTCCTCAGGAGGAAGAAACGTGCGACGGGGTAGCCTGAGACCGTACGCGGAGTCGCGTGGTGAGTGCATGTCGAGCAGAATGGAGCCAGAAACGGCACAGTGATGACAACACAATCTGAAGTGATTATGGTTCATGGACCCAGTTTTTAATTTAGAGCAGTGTTTCCCAACCCGGTCCCCGTGGACCCACAGATGGGTCCACATTCTTGCTTCTGGTCCTCACATCTTTCCAATAACTTGGACTGTCTGCAGGTCCCCAAAGACCAGATTAGGAAACAATGATTTAGCGTGTTTATAATCCCTGGATCTACACTAAATCAAATCTGTTCACTTTTTTTCTGCCCATTTATTGTAAGGACCTTTGATTTCTTCTTCTTAATCCGTTTTTGGCTTGTGTCATAGGCCCCAAAGCATATCTGTGAAGCTTACATAGTCTTTTACTCTTTTTTTAATTAGCAAACAATTGCAGTAAAATAACTTCCATAATATTTAACATATTAATGCTGATGAGCTTCGGAAGCCCTGGATCTTAGGATTATGATAAATAATTACCTTAGAGCCATAGATCCTCCAGCCTGCATAGTATTACCTAAATTATGGATGCTTTTTCAATCACACTGCTTTCCTCTTCTGAATTATTGAATTGTCCTTATGCCATTAGCAGTTGTGACACCTGGGAAGGCACTCTAACATTATTATGCATTATAAATGAAAAGCGTTAATGGTCTGCATATTCTCTTTGTTAAGATGCCCACCTCTCGACATCAAAGGTCTCCGATCTCCGATAAGAGAACCCGTTCTTTGTGTTCTTTAAGCCACTGAAGCGGGTTCGGCAGGTTGGAGTACAATTAAAAAGAATCAAACTTGTCTGCATTAATCAATTTTTTTTTCAGTTTGTGTAAAATGTAAAATGTAAAGTGGTGATTACACGTCCTGGCCTGACTGGTTTTCTCTGGGGTGTCCAGGGCATCGGACCCGGGACAGGGGGACAAAGAACCTGCAGGCTGTCAGCAGCAAAGCCACGGGCAAGGATCGCCTGACAGGAAGAGCTAGGAGGTGAGATACTGTAGATAGAGGACTGTGCCCTGGGGCCCTAGTCATTCCTTGGGGGCCACACTTCTTGAACAGGAAGTCACCAGTGGATGGAGAGGGTGACTAAGAAAAGAAGACCACGGTGCCCATGCTGTGTTTTTTAGACTTTGAGATGTTTCTGGAGAATATTTGTCCCATGTTCACTTTCTGCAAAGCAAGTTAAACGAGGCCTTTTCTGAATATGTTTTTTTCAGATGTTTCCAAAGATTTTTATCCTACAGTAGAGAAATGTAACATTTCAAAGCTTCTGATTCACCAGTGTGAGTCGATGGTGCAGAGCATACAGGCAGTGCTCCAGACTACGGGCTAAAAGGAACGAGACGTTAGTGCATGAAGGCGAGACCATTAACACGGAAACGTGGCGTTTTATTGAAAGCGTGTGTACGGCTTTGCTGTGACCTCACAGAGGAACGAGGGGGAAATGTTTGGTGACCTTCACAGAAATGTGCTCCGTACTTCACTTGCTAACGTGGAATATTTGGCCTTTCAGATGGGATGCCAAGGAAGAAGCAAAGAGCCCACAGGTTAGGATTATCAGTCAGTTGTCTGCATGTGTGCAGTGTGCTTTGTGATCTGCTGAAACGGGAAAGGGCACTGTAGCTCCAACAAGATACTTTCTTGTTTGATTATACAAGTGCTTGGTCACAAAACTGCCTTCTACCATCAGATTGTATCTACAGGACAGTCAGTCTTCTTCCACAGTGAGATCATGTGAAAGTTTGTCAGCAAGCTATTTGACTTATGTTGAGAATTTGGACCATATCACAGTGTCCACCCCCACACATTTCTGGTATTTATATCTCCAGACCCCAGAGAGTTTTGAGGAGTTCTTAGAGGAACTGGATGCCTACGGAGATGCTGACGTCAAGGATACCCATCCTGGGGCAGAGAGTGGAGATGGAACTATGGGAGATAAGACTAGGGATACAGTAAGTGCTGTGGGGACTGTTACAGAAGACGGTTCCGGAGCTTTGAGAAAAGGCCAAGAAGAGCAGGGCCTTAAGCCAGCCAATCCGGAGGCCTTGCCCCAGCGAGAAAAGAAGGTCCGCTTCTCCACAGAAGCATTGAAGGGCAGCGAATGGTCAGACGAAGAAACTCCTGAGCCGACCCTCCCAGAGGCCCAAGAGGACAGCCTCGATGGAGCCCTGCAGCGCACAGACAGCCCTCCAGGGGGCGCCGACACACCTGGGCTTCAGGGAGACCGTACCTCAGGCAGGCCTGAGCAGAAAAAATGTGTTTGCCTTCCTGAGACTCCCAGAACTGGAACGTCTGATAGCAAACCCGGTAACGTGGTCATGGCCAAAGTGGACCCAGTGTCTCAGCCTGTGGACGGCGACTCTCCAACCGCTCAACCCACGGGACATTCAATGGGCAGTGCCAGCAAAAGCCCAGGTAGCTACCATCGCCATTCAGTGTGTCATGCTGTCCTTCCCCCAAGAGAGCAGGAGCGGCCATTGCTCTGTGTGTCTCGAGGCCCTGACGTGTCTCTCGTCCTCAGGAGAGAGAATTGACGCTGGGTTCTCTGTGATGACCACTGACTGTGAGGCTCCTCACCCTGCTCACAAGAGCAACACTGAGAAGGTGAGGTGCCGGGGGTGGAGGAGCATTCAGACCGACCTGCATCCATCCCCCCTCCGCAAACCAACCGCGGTGCTCCTATAATCTGGGACGACTGTGCTGCGGTCTCTAACAGAGCATTGCTGAAGGGGTCGGGAACGCGGACTCTAACGTGATATTTAGCTAACAGTTTAATGGTCTACACATGAAGAATGACCGGGAATGTCTTTAAGAGAATGTATCCACGTGGAGGGCATTGAGGACCTCGCTGCCTGGTCACAACTGCATGGTTACAACCTTTTGTTTTGTTTTGTTTTTTCTTCTAGGCAAAAGAAAATGGGAAAATAGTTTGAAAGTGAAGAAGAGGGGTCTTATGCACTACGCTAAGGAACTGATGTTACTTAAATGTCATTGTTGGGCTTGTGGAGAAAAATGAGAACGAAAACATTATTGCAGGTGGAGTCAACACACAGGCAGTGCCGTAGTGGTGAAGAATTAGTTTCGCTTTGCTTTTTGGAGTATTATGTATAATGTAGATTAATCACATCATGGTTAATATATTTCACAGTTGAAGTGTTTGAGAAGAACTTTGCTCTTTTTTTTACTTGAAACATTTACAATTCATATATGACTTGGGTTTAGAGAATGTCATACTTCCCAAATTAAACTTAGAGTTGGTGACATCATTATTAATATTATACTATAAACTCCTGTTTTTCATAGGGAAGTAACCATAATGCTGGCCCTCAGTTTTTGTGTTTTTTTGTGTATTTATTTACTACATGTGACACAGAAACTCTTGTGTTCATGTAACCAATCAGTGTGTTAAACATTTGTATGTGGTTCTTAAGACTGGATAGATTAGCGATAGCCTTTGCACATAAAATATAGTCTATTTATTTGTGTTTGAATATAAAACACTTTTGGCTTTTCTTTGGAAATCAAGGCTGCTTAGTGGCCATTATCTAAGCCAATAAATACTAAGGATACTAATTGGATCCTTCATGTAGAGCCTCACAGTTATCAGAGAAGGCCGTCTGAATGTAGGTGTGCAGTTTCTCTCGCCTTCCTTTAAAACCGATTTGACCTTTTGTGCTTCGGATCTGCTGTTCTGTAATTGATGAGGTTAGGATTGAACGGTGAGATGCGGAGCCTTGGGGAGGAAGCCTTCCAGAGGAGCAGTGCTCGACCCTTTAGTTTTAGGTTGCACAGCCATCGTCACCTTTAGTTTTCCGTCCTTGTTCGGGCGGCTGAATGTTTTTTGGTTGCAGTGATAGCTTGTGTTGTAAATATTCAATATGGTTGATTCCATTGCTCAGAAAGGAAAAAAAGAGATTGGATGTCGATATTTAGAAAATGCACTTAGCATACCTGTTTATCTCATTATGGTGGCAGGGATGGTACAGTGGGGGGCACTGTTGCCCTCCTGTCTACACCCCTCTGTGGGTGGAATTTGCATGTTCCCATGGTGTTTCTGGGGTATGCTCTGGGTTCCTCCCACAGTCCAAAAACATGCAGGTAGGCTAATTGGTATTGCTAAATTGCACGGGTAGTGTGATCGCATGTGTGTCCTGTGAGTGGACAGCACCCCATTCCCAGCTTTGTGCCCATTGCTACCTGGGATAGGCTCCAGGCCCCTCTGTGACCTCCAGGATAAGCAGCTAGAAGAAGGGAAGATGAACTTAATTCATTATCTCTTTCACACAAGATTTAATGGAGCCTTACTGTAAAAAAGGAGAGAATGTTTGCTAAAGCACTTTCGTATGAAAATTCATGTGCATCTGATGTAAGTGGAAATCCGACTGTTTTAGGAAGAATGACGGAGGTATGTGTCCATTTTGGCATATTACCCCTGGAGAAGGTCCGCAGCAGATAGCTAGCGGTCAGTCCTAGGGTTTGTGTCAGTTGTAGCACATCATTACAGAGTGTGAATTAAATTCAGCGTGGAGCAGTGATGTGTCATAGGACATGGTTGCTAGCATGACCACATAAACTCCATTAGCAGCACATGTGCACATTTGCGGCTGATTAGATGGTCTCAAACACACAAAAGTCCAGGTACTGATTAGGAAATAGCTTGATCGAGCAGATGATGAAGACCAGTTGTTTATAATTTCTATTTTGAAATGAAGTGTCACAGCTTGATTCTGCTCCAGGTGTTTCATCCGATGGTCAGGAAGTCAATTCCTTGGAGCACTGGCCACAAACGTGGTCATCATAGTGCTGCAGTGACAGCCATGGAGCAGAGAGACACTTTGTAACGAAACCCCTCCCAAGGGTGACAATGTGCATTTGGTTTTTGCTCTCCTGGGACACAAATGACACAGCTAAGTGATCCTATAGGAATGGACTCTGATGTGCCCGATATTAACCCCAGCAAAGTCTGAACACACTTAACGGGCATCATTGACTTGTGTGTGCACTGTTACCTAAAGTCCTGTTTTGCCCTGTTTGTTTCCTATCACCGGGTCGTCGATAAATGTTTGGCTGTGGAAACCGGAAAGCAGGAGTGTATTTCTTACTTACTGTTCGGCCCGCTAAATGTATCTCCCCAAATCAAAGTGCACCGTTGTCATTTGCCTGTGTAGTTAAGGCTGCTGAAACAAGTTTTTTTCAATAATGCATAAATCTGTTTCGCATAAGAAGTAGTGCCTTTGTTGTGGTATCTTTCCCGTGGAAGTACCTCAGCAACCAGCGACATAAAGAAATATATCTTATACCACTGGATAACCTGGACATATAGCAGTTCTCGGAGAAAAAACTCACCGGTAGGTCATGCTAGAGTCGCATGACCGGCTTCAGAGACCATGTGACCTGATGGCAGCCTACTTATTAAGTTCTTGTTTGACATTTGGTTATTTCATGCTGTTCCCAGGACCTTCTTCAAACATTAAACTTCCTGTGTTGTTTTTATATGCTAAAAATGTATTTCTCTTTTTCCGTTGACCGTCAGATTTGAAGGAATACAAATGTAAAAAATCTTAACCTATGTCGCTTTTAAAACACTTCACTGCTGATAACCTCTATTAGTGTCCCACGTTGTGTACGTCCTGTATGTGCTAATGTCAGTGTTGATATTTTCCATGTAGGTTTGAAAATCCAGCTGACAACTTCTGGCTAATTTCTTCTTCCCAGTGCCCATAATCCCGGTTCACATAGTACCAAAACCACCACTAGTTTGAATAGAATCTTGGCTTATAAAATCCCATGGTGTGTGTGTCTGATATTGTGAATCATTCATGTTTTCATGTATGTTTATTTACTGTAGAATTGTTTAAAATAAAATGTCTTGGTTATTTTCGCTGTTATCTGTCAAAATGGTATTGACTTACACTGCAAAGGGCAATATAATGTATTGCATCTTAATGTGAATCAGTTATTCATTTATTTGTTCAAGCCTGGAAACCTACGTAATGATTAATAAAATAATAAGGTGACCCTAATTAAATAGCACCAATATAAAGATCTTAACTGAAACTGGGATGGAAGGACCTCACAGTGGTCCCGAAAATGCAAAAGCATACAGATGTAGTGGAGAGACACTGGAGGGAAGGTGATGTGTGTGTCTGTGAGCGTCTCGCTGGTCTGTCCCACAGCGTCATGCTCATTCCTCACCACGGCCTGTCACCTGAACCTGACGTCTACATCACGGCCTCACATGCTGCTCAAAACTGCTTGGGAAACAGAATATCTTACTAATTATCACTGATTAAAACGAGACTGTTAAAGCCCATCTTGCGGGCTATTTAAAGGCCGCGAGATGAGTAACAGCCTGTGATGGAGACGAAGCAGATCTTGGAGGATAGCCAGCCTACTAGCTGGTTGCCGTGGGAAAAATCACTAAATACATCAGTATCATGGAAAAAAAAATAAACACAAGGTGCCACTGCTGTTCACTTATCTTTGTAAATACGGTGGCGTGTGTCTTAATAACATTTTGAGGATGATGTGCTTTAACCGATGAAATATGTTAGTACAGATTAAAGTGGTACCTTCAGCTGTCAGGCAAACACTGGCCCGCCAGCAATACTGTTTATCACGTTTGCATGCACTATGTCTGCAGGCCACAACGATGTTCTCTGAGGAGACTGTGGAACTGAAGATGTTTTAATCAGACAGGAGAGATGGCAGTAGGGTGTGTGTTAATTAAGCCGGCTCCACATGGGAGTTGGCCCTGATTAATTTGAAGCGGCCTCGCACTGGGATTGATGCGCTGGAAACTCCTCCCCCTGCAGGCTCAGTGGCGGCGTTACGCTTTTAATCACCTTCCCCACAGTACCTCAGGAGCTGCACACCCCCCCCCCACCCACATTCTCCAGCCAATGAGCGACTCCAGCCAATCGTGAGCCACCGTATGGCAAGGGCAGAGGAAACACTGTGCACATGGCAAGCCATCTAACCTCTTCTCGTGGTCAGAATGTGTTTATGAGCTAACATGGTGATTCCCCTTTGTATCTTATTATGCAACAATGTAAAATATAATATCCTTAAAAGTGAAAGAGGCAAATGTTAGTTCTGGCTGGAGCGGATCACGTGAGATTATGTCCACATGCGACGAGCCCAAAAAAGAACGCACGTCCCGCGCAGGGTTGGCAAACGGAGGCCTGAGCGCGGCCCATTTGGTGCCAGTAGCTCATTTTACTCCTGGCAGGTTAAATCTCATAACAGGCTCAGATGGCACCTTGGGTGGTGGTGCTCCTCCGGCACTGCTCAGCTGGTGCTTCATGCTCCAGTTAACCACTTAATTTATCACCACTGGACCACCGCTTCCAGTGAATTTCATGTTTTTAGTCTTTGAGTTGAGTCATAGTGGTGACGACACCCGGTGGAATGATGGCTAAGCGACCGCTGTTCTTGGGAAGATCTAATTTTGCCAGTTCACTGTAGGGGCATTGTCTACATGATTGTGCCCTTCTCGTGGAATTGCGTTTTAGTACTGCATTTGTTATGACCTTTCGGTTGCTATGTAACAATTCTCTGCACTCCAGGTTATTTGAGGCCTGCCCAAGTGAGGTCTTTGGTTCACGTTGATAAGATTCAGAACCTGCTTATACCTTTCCCACGGAGCATTCCAGATTTTTTAAATAGATGACAAGACTCTTATCTTGGAGCTTTCAAGATATTTTTCTACTTGATGCCGCATTACTTAGTTCAGCTTGGGGGAAAAACATTTAAGAAATACTTTGCACGCTGTGAATTTCCACCACTTTGTACATTTTGAACACCTCCATTCCTCGTGCTTCTTTCTATAATCAAACTATCCTATTAAAAATAAGATCCTATAGTAATGCAAGTTACTTAACAGATGTGATCTCTAATATGGTAGCATACAGTAGTTTGGCTGTTTAAATTGTGTCTTGATATGTCAGTGTTTCCCTAACTGGAGGGATGTGCATTTTTGATTTATCCCAGTTCCCAGCACACCTGTAAGGTATTTAGAGCTCCTGACTGCTTGGATCAGGTGTTCTGGAAACTGGGGTAAACCAAAAATGTGGATGTGCCCAGTGTTCCCCAAGGACTGGTTTGGGAAACACTGTGTTATATAATACATAGAAGAGGAAATTTGTTTTATGGCTCTGTGATTTTGAAGGCTCTGACATATGTGCATGGATTTCATTGGTCAGCTGTGAGCTGGTCTCGTCAGAATATTACCTGATTGGCCAACAACAAGCATTAATACTTGCCATGTTGAACATGTACAAAATCTACAGATCAGTCACATGCGTAGATGCTGCCCAGAGCCCTGGGTGACCTGCTTTCCCATGTGAAGCTTCTTTTTTATGGTCCATGCATTAACACTCTGCCTTATAGGGTGTATTTCCTGGGATTTTTATGCTGTGTTTGTGCACATTTTTCCCTTTCCCGAAGTGCCATGCCCCTGTAGTTTAGGCCTAAACATAGCACATTACACCTGACAAGGAAAAGAAAAGCCAAGAAGTGTGTGGACAGCTTTCTGACATGCAGCCTGGGCTGCTTTGGTTTCCTGTGAAGGGCAGCGGGGGGGCTTCAGAACCGAGCTCCACACATGCAGCTAAAAAGCACTCTTTTGCAGAAATAAGGGAGCTGAGGTGGCGTCTGTCACAGCAAGAGCAGTAATCACCAGTGACACAAGGCACTTTCGGCCCCTTCATATTTAATTAGAAGGTGCCGCAGAGCCAGGAGGATCGTGGGACAACCCCTCAGCTTTGTCTGATTCCCTCTGTCTTCTTACAGAGAGAACAGTTTAAGGGAATTCAGTACTGAGGTATCAAATGGATCAAAACTATAAGGGACCATGTTCAGCATCTCCTCCAAATATCTCCTACCCAAAAGCCACCTTCACACAGTTGCAATTGAAGTGTGCTTTCCCCTCAATGATGATAACATATTGGCTGTTATACGTCTGGTTTTATTCTCGCCTACCCAGGAGAAACAGCTTCCCTGGGTTGTTCCCTGATTAATAAATGTAGCGCCTATAATTCTTCCCTTACAGAGACTGAGAACGCTGTTACGCTTTGGCTCCACCCTGTACCACTGTATAGATGGTCTACGCTCAGCACTTCACCACCACCAGATTGCTGCAGTTCGATTGGTCTTTGCGACATCTTGTGTCTCCATTTGCTGTCTACCATATGACGGGAAGCACTTTTCAGCAGAAGGAGCTAATAGCTTCCTGCTCCTTGCCTCTGGCTGCTCATGGCCATAGAAAACTCATGCATCCCATAAAAACGGCCTGGACTTTGACCCGCCTGTCAGTGATAGCTATACAAAGTAAAGGTTGTCATCATCTTCTATTATAGAGCCTGAGATAACATGTCAGTGATTCTCAAGTACTTAGTGGTGACAATGCCTAATTTAGTTCAACGATGGGGACTTTCCGTTCAGAATATTTTCTGCATTTTGGGCATGTGACAATATCCCAACATGCTGGTATTCGTGCAGCTTGAAGGTGCCCCGATGTCTTCGTGCCTGGCCATGCGATACTTTTCATTCTCACAACACTTCATTCGTGAACCAGAGAGACCAGAAACAGTTTGTGGAGATGTAAGCGGTTGTGTCCCAGCCAGCAATTCAGTTCTAAAAGTGTTTCCCATCAGCGAAACTTGTCACAAAGCTAAGTAAAGCCAAAAAGAGTTTTCGCTGTGCTATTCAATGTGTTTAACTAGAAATCATATGCCAGAGTCGCCTCTTTTAGCCTTTCCTGCACTCTCTCTCTCTCTCTCTCACTTGTTTCCTCACTCGCTCACACACACCTACATACATCCATTAAGGGAAAAAACGCTGAGCATGATGTTGATGCTGAGGTCAGGTACAAAGCCAATGTGCTGCTGAGCATTTTCATGACTATTACTGCATGCTGCCTGCCCTCAACAAGACCGAATACCCCTCAAATGAGCCAGCGGCAGAACGGGAGAGCCCTACCACCAAGTAATGTTGTGTAACATTTTCCTCCTTTAACTGTTTTTTTTTCCCAATCAATAAGACCTTCATATGCTATAGGAAAAAGTGGAGCAAAGCGCAAGCTTGGTTTTTCTACAGATTCACTAAAAGGTGATGTGACTCGTGAACAGGGCACTCTCCAACTACTGTTGCTGGCTCTTCAGTAGCACCAGCTGTCCTTCTGGTTGTAGAAAAACAGGAAGTAGCTGCACCAAATGGTTTTGCAGGCCTCTTGTTGCTGCCGGTGCAAATACGATTTCCTTTAGGGTTTTGGTCTCCGGGGTAATAAATTAGTTTTCAGAGTATTAAGGTTATATAATTTGCCCTGTCTCACAATAATATCGTCAGTTTAATTCCACTGTTATCTAACCCATCACTTCTTTATTTTTATCCTATCCGCCCCACGACCACGGTAACCAGTAATTATGTCCAGTATTTAACCTTCTGGTTATCCGCTTATTCAAACATCAATGGAAGGAGACATTTCTAGTTTAACCTTGAAGGTTTTTGTGTGTTAACTACACAGTTTCACCTCGAAGAGAATGTTTTATAGAAATTTATAAATTATCGTCACAGCCCTAAATTATCCAAACAATTACGGAAATGTATAAGAAAAAACAATGGTGAAATTCACACGGTTGTATAATATCTGTAGCGGAAACATATGACCGTCCCATACATAAACCACATGAGTAGAGTTTAAACAGGATGACTAAAACATCGTCACAGATTACATAGCCCAAACCTAATGCTGTTTTTTCCGTGTCGGTCACCCTTAATATGTTTCCAAAATGTTGTAAACATTTGAGAAAATATTTATGTGTTTGTTTGTGATGAAAAAACAACTAAGTACCGTTCAAAATAAAAAAGAGCTTGTAAAAAAAATGTATTGTAAATTGTATAATAAAGTTTATAATAAAGCAGCATTTCGTTTTTTACGACGTTTATTTAGTCGATGAGATATATATATACTGTACCTACTGTACATACTTTTCTTAAAAACTCTAGTTTGACTAAAACTTCTATTCAGGCTGCAGCATGTACAGAGTCTGCTCTATATACAATACCAAATACAGTACATTTACATGTTTCTATGCACATACCTGAGCGGAACTCATACAGGGTAGTCTAGGCCAGGAATCCTGATTACTTGGTAAAAGTGGAAAGATTGAAATGAACCGCATTAATATAGCCGTTCTGATACATTAAATAGCTCATTAGGGTTATGGCTCAGTCGCCATCGAAACGTTTTTTTTTTAAAACTGCCTGTTATTTACAAGGTGTGCAACCCAAAGCGTTCGCTGTTAATATATTTATGTACACAATATATATATATATTATTTGTTTGTTATAAGAATAAGAATGTAGATCGAGACCTTGATGTCGGCTGTTTGTAACAAAAAATACATATAATTTAAGGCAAAACACAAAATGCAGTGGCTTATCAAAGTAACTGTCGCCTTTGAGAAGCGTTTATAAGTAATTTTTACTGCCTTACATCATTCGTACAGTTGCTTATGCGTAATCAAACAATTGCGATTGCGATTAAAGCCGGCGCATATCCCAGAAGACCGTCCATGTCCTCAGACAGCGGTTGTTTTCAGGAGAAGACTTGTATTGTATCCGACCCGCGCGGTGCGAAGCTGTCGGACACTATGGCACCTTTTTGGGCATGGTCAATGGTCGTGCCCCTCTGCGGTCTCTTTTTCATTCGTGGTGGCAGCTTCCGAAAAGTCATCCGCAGCATCTTCGTATGCATCAAGTTGTAGTCCACTGATCGGCCTAGACACACTTCTCTCTTTGCGTGTGGACGCGTGTGCCCCAAAACTAATTGACGGGCTCCCGTTTTCCATCTCATCCTTCCCGTCATTAGCAGTCTGGGGCGCACGGATGCCTTTCCCTGCTGTGCCCATCTTTGGGGTCCCTGCTGCCGTGTAGCTGCGTCCATTGTGCTGTGCTGCAGGCTCAGCATCTGCGCTATATGAGATAACGGTCTGCCGGGCGATCCTCGGCGCCCAGAGGCGATGTTCTCCTTGCAGGTTCGTCGCGTTCCTGATGGTTTCATTCAGTGCCATCAGGTCCGTCAGCGTTGAATTGGCGTCTGTTGAATTGGTGCCGGGGCTGTTATTCATGGAAAGGTTCGCCAGGGATGTGACCGTGGGCGCTTCGGTTCCTCCAGTCGGTGAGGACGCGGACGTCGGTTTCCATATCAAACTGTAATAAATGGCTAAGATGATGGCAGCCAGGGATACTGATAACACGTACGCGAAAACGGTGGCCAGTCTAACCCACTTTTTGTTGGTCTTCGCAGCCATCTTCGCCTTTTTGTCCCCAGTGTATGTTGCAGGTTTACCTCTTTCCATGTTCGGCATGAAATCCCGCTCCCTCATGTTCCCCCTGTTTTTCCCCCGATGCTCCACCGACCCCTCCGTCTTGAAGGTGTTTGCTGATCCACAGTCCACGAATAAAACAGCTCTTTGTGCGGGAAGAATGAAATAAGACGACAGACACGTTTGGCTGCAAAATTGATTTTGCTTTCATTCAGCTGGCCCTGGAAACCACCGCAGCTTGTATTTTAAATCCTCTGCAGCGCACCATTTCTGCATACAATCAAGCGCAGAATTATTTTCTGTTATTTTTTTGGGTCCAGCATCCAAGGTCTGGAAAACAGTTCTTTCATTCCAGCTCCATGGGAGTAAAAGCATAAGGGATCCGCAGTACAAGATTTCATGTGATTTATCAGACCGATTAAGTGAGATCATAAGGTGCACAACTGTCTGTCTTATCCAACAAATGAAGTGGCTGCCTCAGCTACAAACACAGAAAGGGAGGCGGGTGAGGGCTCTTAAAGGGGCGGCAGGGACTAAGCAAATGCGTTTGCTAATGGGAGAACATCTCCTTCAAGACCACAATTTATGACCATGCAACGACAGAAAGATCCTTAAGTGAGCAACCAAAGTGTTTTCTCCTTCCGTGTTACTTAAGTCCTGTAATTTTTTATCGCATTACACCACTTGATAGTTTGCATTTGTACCCCTAATCTAAATAATATTTAGCCACAGACCATAGGAGAATTTTGGCATTACACAAGGTTCAATGCTTGGAAAATCTTGACTGAGCATAATATGATTTTAGTAGTAATTAAGGCTTCTCGGGAAAACGGTTACTACACTGTCAGAAAGAAGGCGCAGTCCTGGTACGGTTTTGTTCCCCAAGCCCATAGGCGTCACTGCCATTAAATCTGAGAGGAACGTGTCCCCCTCCCGTGTCATGATTCTTCGTGTGGGGGGGGGGGGGGGGCGGGGGGGGGGGGGGGGGGGGGGGGGGGGGGGGGGGGG
>JAODKC010000028.1:16456604-16517595 GCA_026777985.1 Mormyrops attenuatus
CCCCCCCCCCCCCCCCCCCCCCCCCCCCCCCCCCCCCCCCCCCCCCCCCCCCCCCCCCCCCCCCCCCCCCCCACCCATTTTCTCAAGGCCGATAAAAGGCTGAAAGCTGCCAGAGCACAGTGTGCGTCTCAGTCGCTCCTAAGATGCGGCATGGCCGTGTCGCCCGTGCTTTATTGCATTATATTATCACATTATTTAGCGGCTTTGTGGCCCTTTAATCCCGGCACCATGCTTAATAGATTCTCGCGTCGTCCATTCACAGGACCGACTCTTTCCAAACGGCATTCCTTGAGGTGGAAGAGTCTAATTAGTTCAACTGCTGAATAATTCATGTTCTCCCATCGCTAAACAAGCGACGCTCATTTTATTTATTTTTTTACCCCTCTGTGAAAGAGACATCTTCATCCCCAAAGCGCTCCATTACATAAGCTTTTTACAAACTCAGAAGCTGCAGATGTTGATCTCCGGGGGGGCGTGCCGGGGGGGCCCCCCCCCCCCCCCCCCCCCCCCCCCCCCCCCCGCCGCCCCCCCCCCCGCCCCGGGCCGGGCGGACACACTGCTTCTGCAGCCACATTTATACACGAGTCATGTAATATGAAATGACTTGTATACTTGGGATTAAGAATTTCTGTTGAGTTTTTGTCCACACTAATTATTGAAAAATTCTCTTTAACTTTACTGCTGTCAAACTGCTTTTGGGCACCCATGTCCAGAAGGATGGCGTTACAAAAATGCTGTTGAACCAAAGGGTAATTTATCCATAGTAGTAATTATTGTGTAAGTACTGTAATAGTGTTTAATCATTGCTGACACAGTCAGGTAGTTCTGTAGTTTTTATGTCTAAACCTTCCAGCTATAGGTGAGGTCTGCAGCTAGATCTGCCTCTCTCCAGCTACACCGACAGTGCCAGAAGATCAACACCGGCTCTGCAGGTCCACTCGAGCTTTGAAACCCAGCGGCATGGTGCTTGACAGGGCAGAGGGCCCCAGCTGGTCACCCCACTGTGAGCATGGCTGGAGTGTCAGCGTGTGTCAACAATCTTACTACCTCTGCGATATTACTCATGGCTAATACTGTTCACATGGAGGCCCATTATGACAGTAGTTAGCATAGAGTTAGCATAATCTACAATAATTATATTATTGTTACACCCAGCAGACTCAGGCTTTAGAAGAAGTGAGGCAACATCTTCACACAAAAGGCATTTTTATTGATAGCCCTTAAGAGGACTGGCACACTAAGCCAGACAATAACAACAACCCACTACCCTCTCCTCTCTACACAAGGAAACACATGGATGTCCCACAACACACAATGGGATGCACACACGGTACACTAGTCAGTATGCTAACATTACATACACTAGTCACTACATGATACAACAAGCGGGGCACAGTCATTAACAATGACACCGAACAGGGGCTATTTACAACACACACCCAGAATGCACTGGGAGCATGTAAATTACCTCAGCTAGCAAAAGGCAACTCAACGACGCTGGAAAATGCTAGAGGTCTAATACACTTTGAAGTGTGTGCTTATGTGTTACACATTTGCAGCATTGAAATCAGTCACCCAGTGGCCATCTATTTCCTCTTGCTGGTAAGGAACAATGCAGCCCTGAGACGTTCACACAGATGCACTTGACTGATAGTGAGACTGTGGACAGTTGATAAGCCGCAGATATTGCAAAGGAGCAGACAGGTCCCTGCTGCACATTGCAGCCGTTGCACCGCTTGTTGCTGGGTGGACTGTATCAGCAATGCTCATTTTCACAAGCCTTCTATTTCAGTCGTCTTCTTGATAGCTCTGCAGAAGGACATGTTGCTTCTAATCAAGGATATGCTGTATTTGTTTTGTGTAAGAGACCTTATAGTATCTTTTTTTAGGCATTTTTATGACTTGAAGCACCCCAAAATATTTGTTTCAACTGAAGCACCAAGTCGGACATGCCTCAGTGACTGTGGTGTGACGACTGGGCAAGTGGGACATGAAGAGGTAGTTTTCTTATCCCTTTGATTATATTTCTGAACTTGGTTGGCTTCGGTTTCCTTTATACGCCTCATCTGTGTCATTTGTGTCCTTGAATCATTGCATGATGGTCGTGACCCCGTAGAATTTGCATGAAGACTTGACTCAAAGCTTCCCATTTGAATACTACACAAATTTCGAAGAGCAGTCCTGCCTAGATCCAATTTACTACAAATCTGAGTTCTTTACAATACAGGCCTGAGAATATCCTGGAATATTTTTATGATAAAAAATGTTTCTTGAGTCTGTAAATTAGATGTTTGATGAGTCAAATGTATTCGCAGATGTGTTCTTTCATTCGTATTGTATATGTTTGTGTATTGACCCAAATACTCATGTATGATTAAACTGAAAAGCCTGAAAATAATACGTCAAATGATCATTTTTGTTCCATATTTCTTCAGATGCAGAAGTGCCCAGTTGCCCCCTTCCTCAGTAACTTTGTTGCATTACTCTTATATGGGGGTGGTTGTAAAGGGTGTCCCATTCGTCGCTGCACTAATTTGCAATGCATAACTCACCAGGCAGCCTCCTCCTCAGTCATTTCTGGAGAGTTTGTCAGGTACTCTGCTGCACGCCAGCTTCCTGCGTGGCGCAGACGCTTACAACTTTGCGGTCGGGTTACATGATGTAGGGATTTCACATCCACCGGCATCAGACGCACCAAGACAAGACGACGGTTTAGTTGAGAAGGGGGAGAGAATAGTCGTGTGATCGACCACGTGTGGAGGCAGAGATGGAGAAGAAGCCTCGTGGTCTGGAACCTCCAGATGTAAAAGACTACCTCATAAAAGGGGACAGGTTCATCAAATGGACAGAAGTAAGTTCACAGAAAACCGGCCATCTGTTAACTAATCCATCTCCATCACTCTTAATTTCACTGCACCAGCCAAAAGCCCTGATTTTTCAGTATTTAGTGCATAATCCAGGCTGGTATGGTAAACACACAGTCTGCAAAAAATTATCTATGGTACAATGAGCCACTTTGCTTAATGTTTGACTGCAAGCCACTGTAACTCAAGACTGACAAGATATTACCTAATCATCAGTCTTGTTTCACAGGCTGCCTTCTGCTGTTAAACCAGAGTTTGCTTGTGGGTTGTATAGATCACACGAAATAGTGCTTCTCATCATACAATTTACCATGGAGTCACAAGAGGTTTAAGCTTAGCACAAAGACTTCTGGGAGTTTAGGTTGGGGAAGTCATTTTTCAAGCTGTCGCATTCAAGCAATTATGCTGGAAAGAACTGTTTGCAGAATAGAATCCATCATAGTTTCTAATCCTTCAGCGCAAAAGCTTTTTTTGCCTGTTTTTTCAAAGCTTGCTTCCTTGCTATTGAGGTTGTGTTATTTTTAAATAAAAAATCTTGAAAATTCCTTTAAAGACCACAGAATGTAGAAATCAAAAAGTGAATCATAAAAGCAAAGCGTAAATTCTCTACAGTATTTGGCAAATTAATTAAATATTTTATTCAAACAGAATATATTTCAGGTCGCGTAAAAAAGATTGAATGTTTATCAGTGTAAAAAGCAGTTGTCATGGCAATGGCATGCGAATGTAGTTTTAATAGCAGAATTTGAGTTCCGATTTTTAAAATTTCTTTAACAAATGTTGTTGCAGCAGAGTTTTGCGCCCAGAAAAACGCTGTTGTGCTGGGGCCATTGCAAATACAGATAACAGGATTGTTTCACAACTTCTGCTTGAAGGAGTGTGCTCCTCCGCTTAGAGGAAGCCTGTTCATTTCCATGCATTTCCGTGACAGTGAGCGGTGGCCCACAAGACGATCTGCAATGCTGTCTTTATTCACAAACGGGTGCTAACTTGCTGACTCCCCGCTGTGTTCACCACACTGCATTCTTGATCTCCAGTCACTATTATTATGATGATGCCGACCTTTGTTTTAGGAGGTATCTGTGCCAGCAGGAAGCCCACCTTAGACACATGTATTTGGTAGCCTGACGTTCCTCTACTTGGACACTTGACTCCACATTGCTTTGAGCGGTACAGTAGTGGTGTCCTTCAGCAAGAGTGAAAAAGCTTTGCTTTGTTCCTGCGGTAATTCCTGGACGCTCTGTGGCTAAAGTCTAAGTAGGAAGGGTGAAGCTGTAACCTACCTGTGCGGATGGTACACATGCTTCATGTTGTGTGTTACAGGAGTCAACTCGAACTTCACCTGTCACCATGAAAATGGACCCGAAAGGTTACTACCTCTACTGGACCAATCAGAACCGGGTGAGAGGTGCCAGATACCTTTGGGTACACCCAGTACTGTGCACACTATGGCTAATAACACAATCCAGATGGCTTATAAAGTATTTAGTGGTGTTTTCCATTGAGCAGTAACAGGTATTTGCATTTTTTTTGGGTGTTTGAGCTTTTGGGTCATCTTGCTGGGTGATTGCATGGTTTACTACATGAAACGCACAAAATGAGTTCGCTAATATAAGGTGTATTAAATATATACAGGTATCCTGCACAGACATACATAAACATACATAACATACATAAATAATAAATAAATTTATAGTCCTGTTATTTTACACTGTAGTGATGTAAGACCCTCAGGATCTCAGCCGAGTGTTTTCATAATACGAAAAACCACAACATCTGTGCAAAAATATTGTTGTTCTGTATGCAAATGTGCTGAATAATGTTGCCTCCAGGTTCAATTTGGTCGTCGCTCCTTGGCGAATTGCTTGTGACTGACACACGCCGTCACATGACGGGTGCCCAATGTAGATGCGGCCGCATGTTTGCAGTCACTGCTTCATTCTTGGCATTGTGGTAAATATAAGTCTGTTATTAAATACAGGAGACAGTGTTCCTGGATGTTGCCACCATCCGAGACACAAGATATGGGAAATATGCCAAAATGCCAAAGGTAGGTGTACTCCTTCAACGCTGCAGCCCGCAGGTAGATCGATAGCTGAGTGCCTCTCTCTGCATCCACGTGTTCGTATATAACTGAATTGACATTTGTGGGTGAGAGAGAAAGACAGAGGAAGAACGAGCCATTATTATCTGTTGTGCACTTTCTGCCTGTCCTTTTCTGTGTGTGTGTGTGTGTGTGTGTGTGTGGAAATAACCTTTCTGTCTCTTTGGAGTCGTGTATGAATTATAGATCACCTCCTTGGAGGTGAGGCCAGAAAGCCTTAGGTTTGAGTCCCAGGTTGACAGAGATGTATTATTCGTCTGTGGTGGGGGGCTTCCTGTCATTACTGTTCTTAAGTCTGACATGATGAGGGAACACATCAGTGCCGCTTCACGCTCCCCCCGTGAACTGCCGTCGCACTGGGGGACCTGTCATATGATGTCAGCTGATGATGTGGAGATTTAACTCAGGCTGTCGCGTTGTGGGGCCGTCCCTGCGGTCTCCGCAGCGGATTTGCATCGCAAATGTCGGATCTGATGTCAGCGCACTTTGCCGCGCTCGTCTTGGCACCAGAGTACGGAGCCTGTGGTTGTACAGCCTACACACACGTCAGCAAGTGCAGAGAGAGAAGCTTTCAGAAAAACAGAATAACCTGCTGCTAACTACAAAACGTTGGAGCCTGGAAGCACATAATTAGTTGATGACCATTTTGGTCAGATCCTGCTAGCGGACACAGCATCCGTTACTGCAGTGTTTTTAAAATCCGTCCTTGGGGACTACCCAGGCAGTCCATATTTTTGCTCTCCAAGCTCCCAGGGAACTGGGAGACAGCAAAAATGTGTACCGTCCGAGGGTCGTTGCATTGTGACAGTGCATTACAGGGCTTCCATGCATTGGTTTTCATACTTCCCCAGTAGCTTCAGCCGTAGAAGTAAAAAAACATTCTATATATTATTCTATGTAGTTGGACTTTGTATATAATGGAGCTGAGCTGCTAATTAATTTAGCAAAGATTGCACTGCTGATTCATTCAAACACAATCCCAGTGCTAGTCTCTGCGATACAACCTGATTGTATGGCATTTTGCTACTGCTTTGCCTTTCGCTGGCAGAATTGCCACTCTGGACGTCTCCACGGCTCAGCCATCGTGATGTTCCCACATTGCTCTCCAAATTTGCAGACGACTGTTCTCTAGGGGCCATTGGGGCATGTGGATATCGATTGGGAGCCAATGTAATCCTAGCGTGTTTTAGTTTTTTTTCGTTTAATGTGTAAGCCTAAATGTCTCTGATGCTGGGAAGACAATTCACCCATTGTGACAGTAATAGAAATAATTGGAAGCTCCCTTCCTGCTATTTTCACCCTTGCTTTGGAGACATCGGGAGCCAACATTTCCTGGCAAACGGTGGAGTCCCAGCTGGCTCTGTGTGACCCGTAGACTTTGCTCGCCATGACTGGACACTGCAGCCTGCAGACACAGCTGACCCACCATGTGAAGGCCCAGTCAAGCCAAAGAAGCCCCAGAGTGGGCAGTGTGCTTCGCGGAGCCTGATACTGCAGACCTGCAGAGCGGACCAGCCATTGCTGTGAAACATGCTTTAGAATCTGTAGTGAGACACTTATGTTCAGTGTTTTGTGAAAGATCTATGAAAATGGCAAGAAAACAAAGGCAGTTTGGGGATTATCTATCCAAATTCTAAGTACTAATCCTGAGCAGGGTCATGGGGAAGCTTAGAACTTATTCAAGGCAGCATGGCGCACAAGGCAGAAACACCCTGGGTGAAATTGCAGTCATTTGGGGACTAATTAATTACAAATATGACTAATAAATGCGGGTCTTATCAAAATCAAAGATGTGGAACATTGAGTTGTTAGAACATGGGACAGCCAAAGGGAACTCAGAGGTACCGGCCATCCTTAGGTTTGCATGTCACAGTGCTGGCCTCAGTCTCATGTCATGGGTTTAGCTGTAGCCGAGTGTTTAATTTATCTCTTGCGGAGCAGCGGAAAGTTCCAGCGCTTTTTCAGTCATGTACTTGCTTTGCATTCAGCTTGTCATTTGCCTGTTTAGGTTAAGCTTCTCCTTGCCCAGGCCTTGGTATGAAAACCTTGTATATAGGATGGTGCCTGGTAACTCAATCTGTCAGGAAGTCGTTGGGGGGGGGTGATGAGTTTGGTTGAACTACTTCCCATACAAATCAGCCTTGTCTGTGGTTAGCTTCAGCTAGCTTACAGTGTGCTTCACACACACAGTCTAGACTCAACACAAGGCTTTATTATGACCTATTTTAAGGATTTTTTATCTTGTGATTACTGTACTTGGGATTTATTCTGTTCTTTTCAGGCTTGATTCACTTCAAAGTGCTGGTAACAGTGTTGATATGACTGGCAGACACCCGTGCATAAAGGAGCAATATTAATTTTGATTCAGTGCAAAACAATAACTGTGATTCTTCTGTGCCATTCACACCTGCAGCATCCCAAGGTCCGCAATGTCTTCAACATGGACTTTCCAGACAGTCACCACTTAGCCAAAATGCTGACCATTGTATCCGGCATGGACACGGTGAACCTGACCTACCATAACTTCTTTGCCCACAAGGAGAAAGTAGTGGAGGTGAGGTCACAGGGATGTCTCAGGAACAGTGAGGAGCATGGTGTGAGGGGTTGTGATCTTGAATGATATCCTGAAAAGGGAGGGCAGGCTATCCAAATTGTGCATCTCCCGTTTCTCCTTCAGACATTAAACATGAGGTTTGAATTCAGCAGATAGTTTAGCACTGGACAACAAAATCATCACAGCATTTCTAAGCATTTCGAGGTTAATCTGGCAGGAATTCGAAGAAGACCAGCTGTCTGACGCTTCAGTATTTTTTGTGATATATTTATGACACCATATCAATGTCCATTCTGGACATAACTGGCTGTGATTAAATGTGTTTGGTACAATGTAATAATGGACCACTTCCCTAAAGCAGAAGCTATTTTGATTCTCTATAGTGCTAGCAAGAAGCCTTGCAGTTTAATTTTACAGTTAGCTCTTTTCACTTGCCTGTTACGCCGTTGAACGTGTACAGACTGTTAGTTCCCTGCATTGCAAGTTTTATTTCATCATAAAACAGTATGATAAATATTTGGCTGCAGCACTGGGCGGAAGACATCCTGGCTATTGCTTACAACACGCTGAGGAACAACGCTTGCAAACATGTCTTCCAGGAAAAAGTGTGAGTGAACGGTTCGATAAGTGATCCCGCTCTTACTACCATCCAAGTTTGCACACAGTCCCCAAGAAATGCAGTGCTAGGCAATTATGGGCTGTTGATGCAGCTCAAACAATACGCGTGTGGTAATGTGAGCTCCCCACAGGAGTGAACAGTGCTGGGGCTTTCAGAGATGTTTGCTTCGGAAGTGTTACTGATGGCCACAGTGATGTTCCCTCTCACAGATGTCTGTAATCTCCCCCTCATCACCCATCTTCATCTGGGCTTTCTGCAGGTTCATCCGCATCTCTTTGCAGACCAACAAAGATGGAAAAATCCCTGTGAAAAAGTGAGCATTTGTCTTGATACTTTTCTTGAAAAGCCAAATATACTCTGGCTACATGTAAAACATGTCGAATTCCCCCCTGGCTCATGCACCTGGTGCTGTTTCTGTCTCCTAGCATCTATAAGATGTTCCCTGCGGACAAGAAGAGAGTGGAGAGCGCCCTGGCCGCAGCCAATCTGCCGAAAGGAAAGGTGACGCTTATTCCTTGCCTCTCAGCGGTGCGCCGCCCTGTCTCTGTCTTCCTGCTGGTCGTGCAGCCTTGATGTCATACATTTCCTCCTCCTGCACAGGGGGACACCATGAAGCCAGACGTCTTCACCGAAAGTGCCTTTAAAGCCTTCCTGATGCACCTGTGCCCCAGGCCAGAAATATATGAAATCTTCACAACCTAGTTAGTCTCTTTGGACACAATCCGGTTCCCATGTTGAAGTCTCAGTATGTCCATGGCAATAATTAGGGGTCCAAGAATGCTGTGCTGCGCTAGTATTTTTGTTTTATTATTATTTTTTTGCACTAAAATGATAAGGGGAGCAGAAAATGTAAGGCATCAAATTCGGTGGAGTGGAGCAGAATTCCCCCTAATTCTCAGGCAAGCAAAATCATAGCAATTCGCCTGATGATGGTGCTTTAGCATAACGTTTTATGTTCTGGGCTATATCTCTGGAATTGTGAGTCATAGCAGCAAAAATTCTTCTTCCAGACATTCCCTGGCTCATGGGAAAAAAAACACATTTGCAATTGGGACTAGGAAGCTCCACCTACTTAGGATTTTTTTTGCTTGTCCTAGACCGTTCATCTGAATCACCCAAGATTTGAACTGCAGCATCTTGAGACCATGCAGACAAAAAGTTGTCCGTATGATTTTGATCAGGCAAATTATTACGATGCTACAGACAAAGAAATTTCTTGAGAGTGGCCTTTTTGCAATTAATGACTGATTTCTCATCAACAAAACATCCGATTCTCACAAAAACTTGCTAGGTGTAGTTAGCACTCAACTGAAAATAGCTTATGACTTAGAAACCATTTGACAGCGAAAGATGAAAGTTTGGATATGTATTCTTAGCCAGTTGTCCTAAGTAATCATTTAATAAAAGTTCATATATTCATTAAACAGGCTGACAATAGCCAATCAAATTTCAGCAAGCTATAATTACCCTTGTATATGACTGTGAATCATGAAATTTAGTGTAATGGTGTAACATTTCATCAGCTACTAAGGCCAGAAAAAGACAGATTTGGTTTATGGAGGTGCTAAAATGCCCATAGTCCATAGGCCATTATAAAGTAACATACATATATTACAAAGCCAGACATACTTAATACACATTCTTTTGCAGACATTCTAATAGAACATTTGATGTTAAATGTGGTCAAAGTGTCTATTCAGGCCATAGTTCTATATATACTTATATATTTTAGATATTGTCTTTGTACAAGACCAAGAACATGATTTTTTCTTATTAAAGGGGATGTATTATGCTTTTCCAGTTTTTCCCATTATGTGCATATAAATGGTCTACAAAGTCCACAGAAACCACTCTTCTCTAATCTGCCTGAAATGCCTTGTTGCAATTCCAGCCTTTACTTCTGGGACATGGTGAGGTCACTTTGTAACACAATCCTTATTGGTCGCTTACCTGCAAGGATCTGTCTGCAGACTGTAAGACAGGATGGAATGTGTACAGCAAGCTGATTAATGGGGCAAGCTATGCAATCAGAGACCACTTGGCTTGTAGGGGGTGGGGCTTAAAGCTATAACAGAATGTTTCAGACAGAGTTATAAACAGAGTGAACAGTGATGTACAGTATGAGAAAAGTGTTTCTGGAACACTGAAACATGTAAATCTATTCTAGTACAGTGAAAATGAGCATAGGGCCCCTTTAAGTAATTTCTTATGAAAAAATACTTCTTGCTACCCATCTTTCAGTAGGTTAAGGGTTGACCCTCGCTTATTGTTGAGTATGTCATTTAATTGTGTGAGCAGAGATCAACCAAGTTGATTACCTGGTAACTTCCTGTTGCCTCTGGACAGCTCTACCAAGCCGTATATGACTAAGGAGAACCTGCTTAAATTCCTCAACGAGAAGCAGCGCGACTCGCGGCTCAATGAGGAGTTGTTCCCGCCTCTGCGACTGGAGCAGGTGAAGATGATTATTGACAAGTATGAACCCTGCTCCTCCACTGCCAACCGAGGTGAGAGCCCCCCCCCCCCCTTTACACGTGGATTTGCAGGTTGAGTATTCAGACTTTGATTACTGTTTCATTTACTGTGTGTGTTGTGTTTGTGTTGCAAAATCCAGGCAACATCTCCCCTGAAGGGCTCCTCTACTACCTGATAGGGCCCGATCTCTCTGTGGTGGCGCTGGACAAGCTCGCCAGGTACCAGGACATGATGCAGCCACTGCCTCACTACTTTGTCAAGTCATCTCACAACACCTACCTCACAGGTGAGTGGAACTATGCCTACCCGTGTGTTCATTTTCCTCTCCAGCATGTGGGCTATCAAATGCATGGTAAAAAAGCAGTGGTGACATTTGTAGTATTCGGGTTGCGTATCTCAGCAAGTTCTTGATGTTCTGGAACATCTGGAGGTTGACTGCAATCTTATCTCTGGTCATCTCGACAGCGGGTCAGTTTTCTGGTGTGTCGTCCCCGGAGATGTACCGCCAGTGTCTGTTGGCTGGATGCCGTTGCTTGGAACTGGACTGCTGGAAGGGCAAGCCTCCAGATGAGGAGCCAATCATCACCCACGGTTTCACCATGACCACTGAAATCCTCTTCAAGGTGCTTGATACCTCCCATCTCTGGGAATGGGGCCGATGAAAGTTTAGAGGCAAGTTAGGCTTTGGGGAAGAGCTACAGTATCAATGGATCGGATGGTCATAATGCGTTTCCTATGGTGATCGTCATTATTGTGTGACAGGGTGTTATTAACCTCAAAGTCCAAATCTCATTACTTCAACCAATCCTTCCATTAACAGCTCTCATAAATGCTGCCACGGATGTTCCTTTAAGGGCTGTAATGTAGCATTAGACACAATAAATGAACCAATACTCTCTGGCTTAGCAAACCCACCAAACCACAAACAAACAGATGGTTCCTTGCTGCATGGATACCACCCCACACTTAAAGATCACAGGAGAGCTTAATGGATAGTAATGCAATAAAGTAATGTAACCTTTCCCCTGAGCCTCTGGCACATCTCAGGGAGTGTGGGGGCAATGAGCTCTGCTTTGTGTCGCAGCCAGACTGGTATTTCTCTGCCTCGGCCGAGACATGTCAGTCTGCCCCTCATCCTAGCCCTGTGCCTGCCCATGTCAGTAGGCCTTAGCATCTAATGGTGATGGGCACCCACGTCACCAGCCCTCTTGGTACCAAGCAGATTGGCTTGGCTACCTAATGCGTCACACAGTATTTCCACAATAGGAAAGGGTAGAATTTGTATTGTGACGCACTGGCATTTTGTCTAAGACGCACCATGTTTTGCATCCAAAGTTTCTCGGCATCGAGTCGGAGCTAATTATGACCCTAAATTGCAGTTCTGGGAAATGAGTGAATAATGAAATCCCTTTCTGTGTCACAGGATGTGATTGAGGCCATTCACGAGAGTGCTTTCAAGACTTCCCAGTACCCGGTCATCTTGTCCTTTGAGAACCACGTTGACTCGTAAGACAACCTCATCTGCCTCGCTTCCTTTGAATCACTCGTGTTTCATCGTAAAGAGAGACTTTATGCTTGCATGTGTATTCCAGCTCTTCCATTAATTGATATTTGTCTCCTCTTCAGGTGTGACTCAGCTGTTTATTTAAAGGAAGATTTGCCTTAATATTGACATCTGAGGGCGACACTTTGAATGATTATTCCAAATGATTCTATGAATATTTTTAGGGTCAAGCAGCAGGACAAGATGGCAGACTATTTGAGGAGCATATTTGGCGATTCTCTCCTTGTTGACCCCCTGGAAAAGTATCCTGTGAGTAAAACCACGGATCTGTTTCCTGTCTGAATCATATGACTCCCGCAGGATCCCTGCACTTCCTCAGCTGCCTATTATTTCAATGTCTGTCGCAGAGGTGAGTCTTTCATCGTTTCTCATCAATGTTCTACGCCTGACATTGCAGCTATTTTGGAGGTGGCGACAGCAAGTCATCCATCACAAAAAAAAAATGTTTTGGCCTCCCTCAGCTGCAGGCTGCAAACTTAATTTAGCTGAGAGGTTACTACACTGTGGCACTTGTTTTTAAGCATTTCATGCTATCAGAAAGGTCATTCGCACTGAGTCATTTACACCTTAAAGATCCCTCCTATTAATGCTGCCAAATGGCCCTGGGCATTCACATTCCTTGGCTCATGTATTTTGTCAAACACACACCCCTCACCCTCCTCTTTCTACCTCAGTAACCTTCACTCCTTCTGTGTATTTCTGTATAATATAATTGTTCCTACCTTCTCTGTGATAAAACAATGTTCTAGGCTTTTTCTCATCTTTTTGTCTGCTTGTCCGCCTGCATTTTTAATGCTTATTTGCTCCCTCTTTTTTGCATGTTCATTCATCGACTTGGGCATTTCTTCAAAGGTCCATCGCTGTCTGTGATCCTCTGCTTCCTGTCGGCTCATGGGTCTGCCCATCAATGTGCCCGCTCTCTCTGTCTCACCAGCTTGAGCCAGGCCACCAGATTCCAAGCCCGGCCGAGCTGATGGGAAAGATCCTGATCAAGAACAAGAAGAACAGTTCCGTCAAACAGAGCCAGGGGGCTGCCAAGAAGACAACAGGGCCGGACCAGCACCATGGCACGTCGGGCCCACATGAAAGCCAAGGTGTGTTCACCACTCCCATCTGTGAGGAAAGCCTTGTCACCTATGGAGTGCCAACATTTCCTTATGATGAATGGATTCCAGGTCCTAACGCCCTATTTTCTCACCCAGAGCATATTTATGGTTGCATCTCGAAAAGCCCAAGCTCTAGTCAGGCATATGTTTTCACATCCTGTAGTGATGGGGGATTTGGATCCCTTCCCCTATCGATTGTTACACAGCCACTGCGTGCATTAAAGCAGAGGCTCTTATATTCTGGCATTTACAGGACATACATATCTGAAGAAGCCTCATGATTACTGAGGCAAAAGTACGAACAACAATATCCAGAATAGTTCAGGATGTTTTTAAATTACAGGGATTCTTAACTTTCATTTAAGAAGGACCTTGTAAAAGCTGAAGAGCTGAGTATGAATGAAAATGCACATATACCTTTGTAACCTTAAAACCTGACACGTGATTCCAGATGGGGAGGTGCTTGACGACCATGAGGAGCATGAAGACCATGACGAGCAAGACGAAGAGAAAATGAAGAACTCTGACGAGGTAGAGGGTAGTGCATTATCCCACATGCCCATGTGATCATTCTCAGGGCCAATAGGCTTCTCACTCAGACTCAGCTCCTATAACTCTCCAATCAGGGCACGGCAGGACAGGAAGTGACAGCGTATGAAGCTATGTCCTCCCTGGTCAACTACATACAACCTAATAAATTCATCTCCTTCGAGAATGCCAGAAGTAAGACATTTAGGTGTGGGGTAAATGCATTGTGTTTGGGGTGAAATCAGGAGTTAGATGATCTTTGTGTTGTGGTTTTATGTCGCTAGGTGTGACACAGAGACAGAGGGTCCTCACACTCATGTTGCAGCTAAAGTGACCGTGATTTTTACTTTTCCTTTGACCAGAGAAAAACAGGAGTTATGCAATAACTTCCTTTGTGGAGACCAAAGGGAGTGATCTGATCGCCAAGTCGGCTGTGGAATTTGTTGAGTATCCTTTCATGATGATGAGTGATGCACATGTGTGACAGTCGACCTAAGGAGAGGACATTATTGCTGTTACTGTTGTGTTTTCTTCAGCAGCATGGGCCCCGTTGTTTCCTGACACATCCGGTTTTGGGTGTTTGAATCCCACCCATGCTCTGTGTGTGTGGAGTTTGCACATTCTGGCATAACTGGCATAACTGGCATTTCTGAATTCCCCTGTAGTTTATGTAGCTCATGGACACATGCACAAAAATTGTTCTGAGGGTAGAAGGAAAAAGATTGGTTTAGATTGATGACCAATCAGATGATAGAGGAGGTGGGTCCAAGCAACTATACTAGGCAGGGATGTCTTGGACCCGTCTCATCTACTTACTTTGACCCACCTCATCTACAATCTGATTGGTTATCTCTCTGAACCAATATTTTTTTCTTCTGCCCTCAGAACATTTTTGTGTAACTAAAACTCCCACAAGGGTTCATGTGCCCCGTGACTGACAGACATCCCATTTAGAATGCACCCCATACCTGTCCAGGATTATCCTACTTATTTGCTAAAGCTTATTGAGTCAAGTGAATCTTTCAAGGATACAGCAACAGACCTCCCCGGGGAAGCCCTCTTTTACCTGTGATGCAACCTTTAAATACAATGATGCCAGGCAAAGTTATTTCTTGGTAGTGCCTGTATGTTCTGGAGACACGGGTTCCTATACAAGCCTGTTCAGATATAACAAGAGACAGATGAGCAGAATTTATCCCAAGGGCACCAGAATGGATTCCTCTAACTACAACCCTCAGCCTTTCTGGAATGCTGGGTGCCAAATGGTAGCACTCAACTACCAAACTATGGGTAAATGTTTCAATTTGACAGATTGGTAATAATGAATGTTCGTTTTTAAAGTTTTATACCAAGTGAATATCAATCGGTGTTGGTTCTTCCGACTGAAGAAATGAATAAGATCGATCCAGAATTGTACACTTGCAGTTTTTCAAAATCACCACTAGAGACCACTGTTGTACAAGTAATAAAAACGCCAAAACGCCATAGAGCTAAGAATTAGGCTAAAAAGAGACTAATATTACAGAAGGTGGACGTGTTTTTTTAAATCTCTTTTACCAATCCACGTGTGTGGTTTGTAGATTTTCCAATGCAGCTAAATATGGCCCTGTTTGAGTTCAACGGGAGGACAGGTTACCTTCTTAAGCATGGCCTTCTACGCGGAAGTGACAAGACGTTCGATCCTCACACGGACCGGCTTGATACTATCGTGGCCAGCACTCTGACAGTCAAGGTATCAGCAACAGTGCACTTGTAATAACAGCAATAGACTCCTCATACTTAATTTCTGCCCTTTAGAGTTGTAGCACGGAAAAGCAATACAGCCCAATGAAGGCATGTATGTGCACATGCTAACTAGGAATGCCGCGTGGCAAGTTATTTGCATCAGTGAACAACGTCATGCTATGAGCTGTCGCCATGTCCCCCTAAGGCACCATGGGTGGCTCTGTGGCTTGGCAGTCATGGGGCTATGTTGGTGGGGAGATGTTTGTAGAGTCTTCTTCATCCTCTCCTGAAATGATAAATCACTCAGCTCTCAATTCCAAAGATTGTGTTTGCGTGTTTGCAATGGAATTTCTGCCCTTGTTTATAATCCAGGTCTATTCAGGCCAGTTCCTATCAGACAAAAATGTGAAAACAGGGGTGGAGGCAGAGATTGTAGGGCTGCCCAATGACCCAAAGCGCAAATTCCGGACCAAATGGTCAACCACTGCCAATACCATTAATCCGGTGTGGAATGAGGAACCCTTTGTCTTTGAGAAGGTGAGCTGACAATACTATTTTTGTTGATGGACAGCTGCTGGATGTCCAGATTAGCCCATCAAAAACTCCTGGCTAATAAAAAGCACTTTTTTAAGCAGTAAATGTGTCCCGCCAGATCCTGTTGCCAGAGATGGCTTCTCTTAGGCTTGTGGTGCATGACGAGAGCGGGAAATTCCTCGGGCACAGAATAATCCCTATTTATGCCATACAGTCAGGTAAAAGAGATTTTTACAGTATAATACCAGCGTTTTGTAAAATGGCTGTACTGTATTATTAGTATTACAGGCTTTGCTCTGCCTTGCCGACGTTTCGGGATTTTGATCCTCTAGGCTTCCAGCACATCTGCCTCCGCAGTGAGAGCAACGTGCCTCTCACCCTGCCGTCCCTGTTTGTGTACATCGAGGTGAAGGACTACATTCCAGCTGCTTTTGCCGGTAACCTGCCTCACATTATTTCTCTCATCAACCGACAGAGTCACTGAAAATCCAAATCACCACAAAATCACTGTGTGGCCTAAAAATTCACAACCAATAGGCAACAAAATTTTCATTTAAATGTGAAAATGTTTTGTTGGTGAAAGGTTAATATGTGACCATTTAGGGTATCGATGATCACATGCACAGGCTTGTCCTGGGCGGGATGTGGAATGGAACCATGTCTAATGATTTTGGGAGAAAAGGAATGGCAACTTCTTTTCAGGGTGGGAGTGGAGGTGGATTTAACAAATCCAGAGGGGGGGAAATCAAAGTAAAACACAGCCATTTATAACCACAAGAGGAAACATAAATAAAAACAGGGCAAAACAGAGCTAGATACTATTATTAACAGTTTCAGTGGGTCTTTGAATTGAAGGTTTTGGGAACATAAAATACAACAGATTAGGAGCTACAAAGTGATGTTTTTTGTTGTATTCAAACGATTTACTTGTGTTCCAGATTTCAGCGACGCCTTATTCAACCCAACAAAATCCTCTGACAAGCCAACCAAGTCTTCTGAGGTAAGCCAATCACAAACAGTGGGCATTTTCTGTGGATTGTTGGTAGCTGTCGAGAAATAAATTGAGATTACGGTCTTTTCTCCAGTATACCAGCCCCTATGAGTTGCCCTTTCAGCCACTTCCTGGGGCAACAGAAACGAAGATGGAGCTCCCCAGTGCACAGACAGACTCGGGTAAAGTGACTGCTTTCCTGAGGTTGTGAAGTGTCCAAGTACAGAATGATGGGCAGCTGAAAAACAGTACAGAAAGTCACACACTAACGTCCCACTCAAAATGTCACCTTATTTGAATGCAGGGGCGGAGACTGAAACATCTACCCCTCCCCCAGAGGGCACTAGCCTTCAAAATGGGGTTGACACTTCTGACACACCAGAAGACGACATCCAAGATCCTGGCTCTTGCACTGCAGCAAAAGAAGGTTGTGTTTCATCAGTGGATCCTACCCCAGCTGGAAGCGATGCGACTGAATCTGCACCCACAGATGAACCTGAAGATAGCCCCCTTGTCACAACAGACTCCACCCCTGATGCAGAAGCTCCACCCACCACAACTCAAATCCCAGATTCTGACCACACCCCAGTTTCAGAAGCTCCACCCACCACAACTCAAATCCCAGATTCTGACCCCACCCCTGAAGCAGAAGCTCCACCCACCACAACTCAAATCCCAGATTCTGACCCCAACCCAGAGGTAGAAGCTCTTGCTGCTGATGTTGCCCTAAATCTTGACGTTGACTCTAACCAGGATGTCTGCCCCAACCAAGACAGCTCTGCCTCAGATGAGCCCTCAGTTCCAGATATTACTCGGGAGTCTGCTGTGGCCTGTACTGTCATAATGGACCCTTGCATATCGACCGAAGCTGGATCTTCTGTAGATTCTGAATCAAACCCTTCCTCTGACTCCTCAGCTGATGCCTCATTCCCAAATAAAGAGAGGCCTCCTTTAACAGACCCAGTTTCAGGTGAGGCACGCAATTCACAAACCCTTTCCCAGCTCCTAATTTCTCCTAACCTGCCTGAATTTGCCGTGACTAACATGGAATATACTATTTCAATGCACTATTGGTTGGTGTAATCAAAATAGACACATTTTTTTTTTCTGGTTAATGCAGATCTCTCTAAATATTGCTCTGAGCAGACTTTTCCCATATTCAGAACTGCTGCGCACAAATGTTCATTCTGACTACATTTTCCCCCACAGAGCTCTCATCTGTGAGCATAGACGAGCTGACACAACACAAGAGCTTCGTCAAGGTAACCAAGAGACAGGAGAAAGAGATTAAGGAGCTGGAGAAGAAGAATCAGAAGAAAGGAGAAGAACTGATTCAGAAGTACAGAGACATGTTCAAGTCCATCAAGAAGAAGAACTCAGTGAAGAAGAAAGAGTAATGGTTTCCCTTTTAAAGTTTCCGTTTATTCTCTGGAGTGACTTCTTGAATAGATGATTTTATTCATGAAGTCTCATTTTCCTGATGCGCAATTTTGGTCAATGTCCACTAGGTGGAACTAGATTATTGAAATTTGGACTTTTCACTTCAGTGTGTTGTTCTTGTTGCTGCTCCAATTGTATTCACTTTCATTAATTCAGAATCCGAGGAGGATGAGTTCCAGAATACATTCAAATCTGCTGTTTATGGAAGGAGAGAAAGGGATACATTTAAACGTGGGCGTCACTCTGCAAATAAGTGGGATGCTCGGTACACTTGGAAAAGCTAAAAGACATAGAAGTCAATATGAGTATGAGTTTCTAGCAAGAGAATGTATAAAATGTATTAAAATCCACACCCTTCTGCCATGTCCAGAGCCTGCTCTACTGATGACCTCTCCTGCAGGGCTGACAAGGTTGACCTGGGTGACAAGGTGACAGAGCCGAAGGCGAAGCTGCATGCAGACCTCAAAGGCTTGCGTGAAGATCAGTATGAGCTTGTGAAGAAGAAGAAGGAGCAGCACACTACTGAGGTATGGCGCTTCTCTCGAGAGCTGAGCCCCGACCTTCTCGGCATGTGTCAGTTGGGACATTATAGTTATATTATATAGAAGAATAATTAATCACTCAGGAATTTCATGATTCTCCACAGAACTATGCAAGGCACAAAGCAGAACGTTAGTGACATTTGGTTTATCACCCGTAGATGTGAGCCTTGTGTCATCAGAATATGATGCAAGCACAAAACCATTAAATGAGTCATGCAGCCTAAAGTGTGTTATTTCCAACATTCCTGTTCATCTACAGGAATTATTAGGGAATCCATAGGTGGAACTTCCCGCTTGCAGGTGTTTGTTGGCCCAGATGTAGCTCAGCTGTTCATCAGAAATGGGTCATATATCACCATGTGAGCTCCACAGCGACTGTCAACGCGATCACATTCATTTCTAGTCTGTCTCCATTAAGCTTGAGGCATTCATCTTTAAGAGATTTGATTTCTGATTCTGCTGTGTTTCACAGTAGCAGACAAGCCAGAACAACAGCTACACATGTACTTTTGTTCCCCATCACCCTGGAATGCTCACGTGATGCCCCACGCACCCTGTCCAATGAGCTATCACTTTCAGCTTTCAGGCACACGTCTTGGCTTGAAAGTGACCGTGACATTTCTCATTTCCTTCATCCCGTGTCACAGCAATTAACGAAGCTGCTGGAGATCGCCAAGGAGAGGCACACGAGTGAAGCCAAGGCTTTACGAGAGTGTCGAGAGAGGTGGGGCCACTGTTCCTGGCACAGAGATGGGACAGGAACTGAACAGCCAGTTCTGGGGAGGGGTCAAGGGGGAGGGCAAGAGCTTCTTGTATCTTACAGCAGTGGCTCCCAACCTGGTCCTCAGGGACCCACAGTCAGTCCATGTTTTTGCTCCCTCCCAGCTACCGGTAGGAGCAAAAATGTGGACTATTTGGGGGTCCCCTAGGACCGGGTTGGGAAACACTGTCTCACGGTGTCAGAATATGTGAACTGAGCCACCTGTGCATAATCTCGACCCCCCACAGAAAGCTTGTATCTTGCCACTGTACCACCACAAATTCACAGCCAGGTTGTCGACGTCCTGTGTGTCTTTAATTCCTGTCATATAGCTACGAAAGCAGGTATAGTGTTTGCAAAGCCAGTGCTTTTCCCCACATCTGCCAAGTGAGTGTGTGGTGCTGAAGAGGGACGAGCACAGCAGCAGTTAGTGAGTCAGCCCGCCTCTCTGTGTTTTTGCCATCCACTGGTGAAGGGTTTCGAACAGGTCTGTTAGAATGACGATTCTGTTATCCCGTTCAGGTCCCCTGTTCACTAAAACAGGACAAGCTTCTTCAATATTTACCCTGTTCCATGGGCAGAAATGAAAAACAAACAAAAAGCATGGTTGCATATACCAGGTTAGATGGGTTTTAGTCAGAGCCTGAAGGATACTGTTCAGACCTTTATTTTGAAATGTACCAACTGTGGTCTTCCAGCTGATAGTCTCATGAAATCCTCAGTGCTGGCAGATTGCCTCACACAGTCTTTCTTCTAGGGAGGTCAGAGATAAGAAGAAGAAGCTGGCGTCCTCTGGCAAGTCAGGCTCAGGGAAGGGCAGGTGAGCCCCGAAAGGCCGCTGGTGCAGAGAATGGCCTGTCCTGTGAGGAATGTCTCAGAAGACTGAATCAACCCCATTTAATGTTACTGTAGGACACAGAAAGGAGACGATGGAGGACAGTCAGAGGAGCAAACGAATCAAGATGTAAGCGACCCCTTCTCTCCTCCTGTCATCCCAGTTTTCAATTTTTTCAGAGCCAAAATATTGTGGCAGACATTCAGAAAAAAATTATATAATTACTTTATTGTCATTTCAGAATTGGAAAAATGTCAACAGACTTGACATTTATATTTGCTTCATGTGGCATATTTGCTTTATGTGACTTCAAATCCTAGATTTTCTGAAAAAAAAAACACAGCAGGCATTGTACTGCCTGTAAAAATAAGACGTAGAATCCGTGTTTCATTGTTTTCAGTATTCACCCATCTGTAATGGCAGTGGGCGGGATATAAGGGAAGGTGCAGCCAATAGGAATGCAATACAAAAGCTCCTACCTCCAGAGTGCCATGATTGCAACCAATCAGCAACACGCTCGCTGGATTGGCAGCATTTCAATTGATTTATCCCACAAATAACCCCCCCACCCCCCCAGATCTGCCACGGTTTTTCTACACAGAAACGGTTAGATGTGTGATGAGTCACTGAATGTTATTGTCCTCCTCGTTTACATGTTTGTTCATTAAGATTCATCCTAATTTAATCACTGTTGCTCACCAATCAACCCGGTGTAGCTCTTCTCTTTCAATCTGAATAATTTCTGCATTGAGGATTCATGCCAGTGTTTCAGAACACAGATTTGCAATATCCTTTACGAGTCCTCCCAAGAGAAACTGATTTTTAGTCAATATAAAAAGTTGCTCTGAGGTGGTTTAAGTAAGACGTTCTGAATGTGAGGATGTGAACTGAGACAGGGCGGCAGTGTCAGTCTGTCCGCTGGCTGTATTGATGGGAACGCTGGCCAGCCGCCTCTCATCTGTGTGACCCACAGCTCTCAGATGGGTATGCTGCGCAGCAGGAGGTGCTCGAGAAGAAGCAGGCGGCCACCGTAGAGCAGATCAAAGAGCAGACCAACCAGGTAAACAGGCTAATGGGGCCGCTTATTAACAGAGGTGGGTAATTCAGGTTCAGCGAGTAAAAATCTAGACGAGTATAAAGAGTTACAGTCACAGAGTACTCAACTGGTTAGTTGAAACAAAATCTTGGACTGGACTTTCACTCTCTGGACCTGAACTACCTACCTCTGGTTATTAAAAACCCCAGTTCCACCAAAGTGCTGGGGAAGGGAGGTGTTTGGGTTACATTTTGGCAACTGTGCTGTTGGTCGGCTGTTACTGTATCAGGGTGCAGGTTTATGGTATAGGCTAGTTTTCATGGTTAAAATTTTTCTGTGTGACATGGTCAGTCTGGGGGCACCGTCACTGCAGTCCCTGACTCTTAAGGCCTTAAGGAAGCTCACCCTGGCCTACTCATAGATTTATTAAAATGAGATGTTAACAACGGGTAAAGGTTACTTTGATTAAATGGATAGTGAATAAATAATTTTCATCCTTTACTATGCTTTAAATACACAAAAGCCCTGAATAGAACAAGTGGGAATGGGTGGATGGATTGATGGATGGATGGATGGAAAAGTAAGATGTATGGGGTAATTGCATTGTTATTGTGTAAACTGGGTGTTCAGTCCTGTGATGACCGCTTCCTTGGAGCTGACTGTTTCCTCACTCCCTGCCTTTTGACCGCCATTCCCCTTCTGACCACAGCTCAACCAGCAGGCCCTGGAAGAGTACCATAACAAGATAAGGACACTTCCCAATGACCTGCGTGACGCCGTGAATGCTTGTGTAGGAGAGCACTTTCCTGAGCACGTGGACCAGGGTTCCACGGTGCAGACAGAGGGTGGCCCCTATGGCAGCATCTTCCTGGGGTAGGCCAACAATCCATCTCCCTGGACGACAACCCCCTCTGATCTGCTGGAGGTGTTTGGTAGCCTTTTATTTATATTTCAGAGCATCTAGTCGTACTGCATCAATTCAGCCGATGTTGTGTTAGTCAGGAAATTTGTGATGATGACATGGGAGACAGCCACGAAGGCCCAAAATATATTTTTATTTTAACGTAAGTTGTCATTCCACTAAACAACATTAAAACCCCCGTATAATGTAAATGAGTGAAACAAACATGCAGTGAAAAAACATGCTCCTCTCTTAAAGCCTGTGTACGTCTAAGTACCTTTGCTGGGTGCATAGCACTCGTCAGCGGGTGACAGTCCGGGAGTAGGGTGACAAGGGCTCAGTAAAAGCTTCCTTTCAGAACAGGCGCTGATCCGAGGCAGTGAGTCAGCCTGTCACACTGAGGCTCAGCCCATTGCAAAGATCACTAATAATTTTCCTTCCTGACAGACAAACTCTGAAATTATGTTTGTTTTGTGAGACTAAAGACGGAATCCATTTACAGGGTTTCTGAGTATTGAATAACTTGTTACTGGTTGACAGGACTTTTTGTCCATGGAAATGGTAAAAGTTCAAAAATAGAAAGCCGGAATTCAAGATTATTTCAGATAATACTGGATTTTGTGAACAGTGTCTTCCTGTTTTTTTTTTAAGTAGGATGCGATTGACATGTCGAACAGTCACGGGCCTTAAAATCACTGCTGTAAACATTACAGTCAGAATATCAATGGGCTGTTGGGTTGTGAATCTCGAATTTTATTAATATTTTTCTGTACTGTACACCAGTAGAATGTACTATACAACAGTAGTGCCTGTGTTATACTTGCCATACAGGTTATTCAACTCTAAACACCATATAGCAGACGACATTATTTTTGGTTGTCAATTTTGCCACCCTTCTATTAGGAGAATCCATGTAACGTGGAGACAGAAGCAGAAAAAACACTAAATACTACTCATTTGTCTTTTGTGTGTCATGTACCTTCTTGTTTTAGTTTTATATTTATATTTAATGGATGAATAATTAAGTAGCTGTTTCAGATATTATTTGGGAAATGTTATGGATTTGGGGCAGAAATTGCACAGTGTGCACACTTTGATTCTAATGCTGTTTCTGTGAACTATCAAATTTGTACACAAACACAAATAAAGTTAATAAACACTAACCACACATACAGGCAGGGCTGCTCATTTGTGCTTCACTGATATTTGCCTGGCTGGTACATTCGCTGTTTTTCCATTTGATTTGAGTGCACATGTGACTGTGTGAGAGTGATTACGTGGAACACATCTGACAAAAAACACCAGAGATGTTTTACCTTGACCTTCGGCCTGTACTGTATGCATGAATGGAGAATGCTTTTCCTAGAGGATTATTTTTCTAATTTTGAATTCACTTACAGTCGCTGGCTGTAGTCTTTACCGTGCCTGCATTGGTGCAAAAAGTACAGAAGCTTTAATATCAAGTGAAAGGTAAGACAGATGGATAGAGAGACATCCTGGCAGGTTAGCATATTCTGAGAATGATGAACATGTTATATTTGTTGCACACGTTAGTACTTATTGTTGATAATGCATTTGTAAACATCTTAAGATCACCAGCACTGAAATTAAATAAGCCACATATTTCGTGGGTGCATTAGGGCGCCCTGACTTTGAAGGTGTCCTTTCATAACACATCCGTCCTGGTGCCACCTGCCCACGTACCTCCTGTCTTATGTAAGTCCTTTAGAGATCGCTGGCTTGCTCTGGTAAACGTAGCTGAGGGCCATCATGAATTCTCCACCCACGTTTAAAGATGCAGGCGGGGCTTAGAAGCGGTTGAGAGAAATCAGTGAATTTGGTTGTTTTCTCCCTTGACGTATAAGAAGGTGATGGGGCAGGAATTATCACAGTGGGGGGGGGCTGGTTTCCCCTTGGTAGATTTCATTAACCTGGATGGGGCTCCCCTGTAGATTTTGCTGACCCGGGGGCTGGAACAAATGTAAGGGGGTGTGCAATCTTGTAATTTTACTACCAGGCTATGTGCCTGATCGGTAGCCAAAAAAATTCAGGGGGGTGGATGTTACTAATATAATTGTCATCATCATTATTAGCTTACTGCCAAATGGCTGGAGCCTTGCCATTCTCTGGTTGCTCTGCTGTTGCTATTTGCTCTCGGTGCTGGACTCCATGAATTGTGTCACTGCTGAGTCATTTGCTGGCTCCATCAGGGCAGTGCTGTTCAGGAGTGCATCCAACATCATGGAAGATCTACACCAGCACTTGCCAGCACTTACCCACAATCACGTTCCCATCATCCCAAGGTTACTTTTAACTGCAAGCATTTCATCCGTGTTTCTCTGGTGACCCAGCAGAACCTGGGGACCGCAGGTGCCCATGAATGGCTCTGAGCTGTCTTTGAAATGCGAGAGAACCCCAACCATCAGCCCAGGTCCTTTCTATTGGGCCCCCTCCCACGATTGCTGTTTGAATATTCATTGTGTTGATGAAGGATGCTCATTGGCTATAGCGTTGCTATGATAAAAATCAGTGTTTCAGATGAAGCCTCTGACTGTCTGAGATTCATCACTCATCTAGCCTTATACATCGCACTGTTAAGAAAAAGGGGCTTTCATTTTAGTCTGGTGTTGGTCAGAAGACAGCCGGTTCAAGAACTGACTATGCGAAAGAGATGCAAAGTTTGATAAAAAACGAAGAGCTTCACGGTGCAAATCTTGAGTTTGAGTGTGACCCAGGCCAATCTGTCCGTTAGTTCTAACTAGCAGCATTGCCAGTCAGACTCATGCCTGGTGATGGAGTCCAGAGCCAAAGATGACATAGCAGGGATGTTAGTTACTGATTCTGTCCTCCCCAAACCTCCCACAGATGCAGAGAATCAGACAGTGGCAGTGGAACTGAGTTCTGCCTCCCCACCCCCCCAGCCCTCGAGGCTCCTTCTCCGCGGCCTCTTGAATTTTAACGCGTCCGTGTTTGTGAGGCAGCTCTGTCCGCTTGAGTGCTTCTCGTCAAGGCTGCCCAGCCAATGAAAGCCTTTCTCTCCCCCACCTCCCGGTGCCATCTGGAAATAGCGTTGCCTAGTAATTTCCCCACAACGGCCGAACTCGGTTATTTTTAAAACCAGTCCGAAAGGTTGAAAAACCAATGGACTAACACACAGAGTGAAAGCAAGGCTTTTAAAACTCCTCACTTTTCCTTGTCCATCTCAAAAAGAATAATTCAGGAATGATGTCACAAAAGACAACCAAGCAGATACTGAGAGTGGTATGAAAACACTGGTGAAAATGACTGCCTTCAGGAAGATGACATGACGAGTGTAATACAGTACACTACGATTTATTGCTTTTCATTCAGCGTGTTTACAGTTCTTTTCTTTGTAGTTTCTTTCTTTTAGTTGTTCCTCGGTCATTATGGGGCTTTTCATTTCTTTGTTTGCTACACATGTGCTAATTTCTCATAGGCTGTTCCTTGTTCTCATGACACTGTGAACTCAAGGTCAGTTTGTGACAGTGCTAGATGTTTTGGTTGCGGAAAAACAACTGCTGACCCTTTAATATTATGATCACAAGTGTGAGGTTATTTTTCTCAGTGCTCGATGACCAAAGCTCTTCCATTTTTTCTTCAAGCCTGATGTGAGTGTTTCCTGCGCTGCGTATCGATAGTTTCGCCCTTTGAGCTCAAGCACTTGCCCGGATTTCATTTGAGTATGAGCACAGCATGACTCTCATTTGTCACAGCAGGCCAAAGCGGCTTGTTTAGGTCACATTGTGCATCACCGGTGATCGTGGTTGCTATTCCAGCAAGACCAATTTAGGGCTACACAAAAGTGGAACTGTGGGAGGAGAATGACAGGAAGATTAAAGGAGAGTCCCTGGTTCCAAAAAATAATTCAGAGAGATTTACAATGAATGTATTATTTAAGAAAGTTATTTTTCAGGCACAGAAAACCCATGACCAGTCAGTCTTGATGGTGTTTTATTATTTTGCCATATTTCTGATTTAAAAACCCCACATTTTCCAACCCTGAATGTCACGAATTCTTCATGTAAGTCAAACCTCACAGCAAGAGACTGTAAGGAAACCCCTGATACTATATCTTCTCTTTTCTAAATTTGCACAGAGAATTTTCATATTTGCTGTGGAAAAACCAAAGAATAACATTCTGAGCATGTGCCCTTCCAGTGCAATGTGCTGCACGTTCGTTTAACCAGCTGCCTTTTATCGAAATGTAACTAGTGCTTCAGTTCCATTATTCCAGTCCCTGATGTACCAATTTTCAGTTGCATCAGTTATCTCCAGTTTCCTGAAAACAATTTAGCTTACCCTCCAAGGGTTGGGCAGATGCTACAGCAATTGTTTTCAGGGAAGCCCTGCATATGAAATAGCGTGCCAAGAGATAGTGGAGACTGAAACAGCAGCGGGATGCCTCGTCAAGTAAATGTCAGTGATGAGTGTCATCCGATTTTTATGGTGAAAACAGGTAAAATATAACGTTTCAAATTATTTTGCATTTTAGGACAGGGAAGTGTTGGGTGCTGAATAAACTGCTGAATACCTAATAACAAGGATATTTATGGAGTTTTGTTAGTGAATAGCTGAATACATTTAAATTTAATATTAAGAATTTCCGTAAAATACTGGGATAATGTGACAGAATTGGGCATGCATGCCAACTCAAGAATAGCTCAGCTGCTAAAAGCCTGTCAGTCATCGAGTGATTTCTTGCCAGGCGTTTCTCTGGTCTTGGCGCGAAGCTTGTTCACCTGAGACTCGGCGATGTCTGCCCTCTCCTCTGCTTCCTCCAGCTCATGCTGTAGCTTGCGAAACTTGGCCAGGTTGGTGTTGGCCAGCTCCTCTGCCTCTTCTGCAGATCGCTTGTAGGCTTTGACCTTAAGCTGGAGCTTGTCCACCAGGTCTTGGAGCCGTGCCATGTTCTTGCGGTCCTCTTCTGTCTGATAGGTCAGCTCCTTGATGCGCCTCTCATACTTGCGCACTCCCTTCATGGACTCTATGCCACGTTTCTGCTCTGCCTCCAGCTCACTCTCCATTTCCCGTAGCCGGGCTTCCAGTTTCTGGACTTGCTTCTTCCCTCCTTTCATAGCGATCTGTTCGGCTTCATCCAGACGGTGCTGCAGGTCCTTAATGGTCTGCTCCATATTTTTCTTCATGCGCTCCAGGTGAGCACTAGTATCCTGCTCTTTCTTAAGCTCCTCTGCCATCATGGCAGCATCCGTGATGGCCTTCTTGGCCTTCTCTTCTGCATTGCGGCTCTCCTGCACCGCTTCCTCCACCTCAGTCTGCAGCTGCATGAGGTCCCCCTCCATCTTCTTTTTCTGGTTGATCAGGCTGGTGTTCTGAGCGTGAAGGAGTTGCATTCTCTCTGTGGCCTCTGTAAGTTCTTGTTCAGCTAACTTTCGCCCCCTATCTGTCTGTTCCACTACAGCACGCAGCTCCTCTAGCTCTGCTTGTATGAGGTTGTTTCTACGCTCCAAAATGGCAACATTCTCTTTTAGTTCCTCGTTACCTCGTAGAGAATCATCCAGTTGTAGCTGAGCGTCTTTCAGGTATGCTTGGACACATTTGAGCTGCTTTTGGGCTTCTGCAGCTTGTCTGTTAGCCTGGCTCAGTTGTATCTCCATTTCATTGAGATCTCCCTCCATCTTCTTTTTAATTCTCAGGGTCTCGTTACGACTTCTCGTTTCAGACTCAAGGGATGTCTGCAAGGACTCCACCATGCGCTGATAGTTTCTTTTAGCTTGCTCCATCTCCTCATCCTTTTCAGAAAGTTTACGTTCAATCTCTGCTTTTACCTGGTTGAACTCTAGCTGGGCACGAAGGATCTTAGTCTCTTCATGCTCTAGAGAGCCCTCTGCTTCCTCAAGAGCGGAGTGCAGCTCAGTCTTCTCCTGTTCTAGCTGCTTTCTGATCTTCTCCAGCTCGTGAACATTCTTCGCTCCCTCCCCAAGCTGATCAGTCAGGTCAGAGATCTCCTCCTGTAAGTTCTTGTTTTCTCTCTTAATTGTTTCTAACTGGTCTAGTGCTTCCTCAAACGCATTCTTCAGTTTGAAAAGCTCAGTGCTAAGAGTGCGGGCCTCCTTCTGAGATGCCTCCAGCTCACACTGAGATTCTTCGTATTTCTGCTTCCACTCTGCCATGACCTTGTCAAAGGACCTCTGCTTCTTGTCCAGGGCTGCAGATGCCGCATTGGAGCGCTCAAGGTCCAGCATGAGGTCCTCGATCTCATTTTGCAGGCGATGTTTGGTCTTTTCGAGGGAGGAGCACTTTGCATTCACTGCTTCCACAGCCTCCTCTGCCTCCTGCAGCCTTTGAGCCAACTTTTTCTTAGCTTCTTCTAGCTCCTCAGTTCTCTGGATACCATCTGTTTCATACTTAGCCCTCCATGTGGACACTTCACTATTAGCTTTGGATAGAGCCCTTTGTAGCTCTGCCTTTGCCTCCTGCTCCTCTTCATATTGCTCCCTGAGCAGGTCACAGTCATGGCGGGCAGACTGCACCGCATGAGCTAGTGCATTTTTTGCTTTTACCTCTTCCTCCAGCTGCCTGCGTAAGTCTTCCATCTGCTGCGTGGAGGAACTCTTCCCCCGCGTAAGCTGGGAGATCAGACACTCTCTCTCCTCCAGTTGCCGACTGAGCTCTCCATTTTCTGTCAGCAGTTTGGCCCTCTGAGTAGTTAAGTCATTGATGGATCGTTGGTTTTCTTCAGTTTTAGCCTTGTATTCATTCATTTGGTCCTCCAGAGTGCGACACATTTTTTCAAGGTTACATTTAGACTTCACTATAGTCTCCATGTTGGAGGCCAAGTCGTCGAGTTCCAGCTTGAGCTCACCTTTCTCTTTCTCCAGTTTCTGCTTCACACGCTGGAGGTTATCGATCTGCTCCCCCAGTTCAGCCATGCTATCAGCATGCTTCTTACGCAGGGCAGCTGTAGTGGTCTCATGCTGGAGTGTGGCCTCTTCTAAGTCTCTGCGAAGCTTCTGAAACTCTGTCTCTCGCTTCTTGTTGAGCTCCACTTGAGCAGATGTGGCACCTCCAGCTTCTTCGAGACGTTCACTGATATCTTCTAGTTCGCGGGATAGGTCAGACCTCTGCTTCTCTACTTTAGCACGTGTTGCTCGTTCGGCGTCTAGCTCCTCTTCAAGCTCCTCAATGCGTGCCTGACTCTCTTTCAGTTTCTTCTGTAACTGGATACTAACCATTTGTTCATCCTCAATCTTGCTGTTCAGGTTGCTAATCTCAAAGTCTTTTTTCTTGAGTTTTTCTTCTAGTTGTTCTTTGTCACTTTCCAAGTCCATCACATTTTCCTGAGTCAACTTAAGATCCCCTTCAAGCTTTCTCTTGGCACGCTCCAAATCCATCCTGACCTTTTTTTCTTGTTCCAGGGAGCCTTCAAGATCATCCACTTGTTGCTCAAGCTTAACTTTAGCCTTAGTCAATGAGTTGACCTTGTCCTCTTCACTTTGTAGGTCATCCAGTGTTTGCTGGTGTGCCTCTTGTAAAGCTTTCTTCTCTTTTGTAAGCTTCATAATGTTCTCCTCTTGAGAGGCCATCTCTTCAGTTAGGTTCTTCACCTTATTTTCTGTGGCGTGTTTCTCTTTTTCTACCTTGGCCAGTGTTAGTTCTAAATCATCAATATCCTTCTTTAACTCTGCACACTCATCTTCCAGCTTGCGTTTCTTGGCTGTGAGTTCTGCATTCATTTCCTCCTCCTCCTCCATTCGTTCTGCGATTTCCTTTACTTTGGCTTCCAACTGGATCTTGCTTTTGATCAGCTGCTCACAGCGCTCCTCTGCATCAGTAAGCGTGTCCTGCTCAGACTGTAGTTGGAGAAGCAGATCATTTTTCTCCTGCAGTAGTGATACCATCTTTTCCTCCAGCTCTTTTCGCCTGCCGTCAGATTTATCTAGGGCCTCCTTCAGTTTATTGAACTCATCTTTCATGCTGGCCATCTCTTTCTCCGATTCTGCACTCTTGAGAAGTGGCTTAATCTTGAAGTACAGCTTCATCCACGGCCAGTTTTTTACACCAAGGAAGGAACGAAGGTTCCACTGAATAACCATCAGTGCATCCCTGCGTTCCACAAGCTTTTTGAACTCTTCCCTCATGAGCAAACCACGGGAGTTAGCCTGGATCCTTGTGATGATGCGAGCGAGCTGTTCATCTCTCATTTCTTCCAGTGTACCCAGCAGACCAGCTTTAAAGAATACCTTAGTGTTTCCAAAGCGATACTGTGTGTGATCGATGTCCAAAGATCCAAGGAGTTTCTCTGTACTCTTCTTGCTGTCGATAAACTGGCCCTCGGGAATTGCGGAAGCATTCAGGATACGGTATCTCTGTTTGAAGTCTCCATAGAGGACTCTGTTGGGAAATCCCTTTCTGCAGATTCTGATGCCCTCAAGCACACCGTTACACCGCAGCTGGTGCATAACAAGGCAGTTCTCCATAATTCCAGGTGTTTTCCTTTCATTAGGGATCAGACAACGTACAAAGTGGGGGTGAGTGGTCTTTAGATTCGTCATCAGCTTATTGAGATTTTCCCTGTGTAGTGCTGACACAGTTTGGAAAGATGACCCCTTTTTCTTTGCCCCTTTGCTAGACTTCTCTGCTCCATCAGCTGCTGCATAGCTGGAGAACAGATGACTAAGGAGTTTGAGGGAAGACTTCTGGTAAAGCCCCACTACAGTTTCATTCAGTGGGTCTTTGTTCTTCACCAGCCAGCCTGTAATGTTGTAATCTACAGTTCCTGCATAATGGACAAGGGCAAAGTGTGCTTCTGGGCCACCCTTCACTGTCCGTGGTTTCTGGAATATGTTTGATTTTCCCAAATGATTGTCATAGAGCTTAGACTTGAACGTTTGATCTGTGGCCTTTGGAAACATACATTCTTCCTCTAGAATAGACATGATCCCAAGGGGCTTTTCAATTAGTTCAATGCAGGCCTGCAAATCCATGCCAAAATCGATGAATTCCCAATCAATGCCTTCTTTCTTGTACTCCTCTTGCTCAAGCACAAACATATGATGGTTGAAAAACTGTTGCAGTTTTTCGTTGGTGAAGTTGATGCAGAGTTGCTCAAAGCTGTTAAAGTCAAAGATCTCAAATCCGGCAATGTCCAGCACACCAATGAAATACTGGCGCTGCTGCTTAGTCTCAAGAGATTGGTTGATTCTCACCACCATCCAGCTGAACATCTTCTCATACACTGACTTAGACAGTGCACCAATAGAGTAGTAGACCTGTGACACACTTTGACCCTTGGTAACATATTCATTGCCAACCTTGACCCTAGGGTGGCACAAACCCTTCAATAAGTCAGCTGAATTTAGTCCCATCAGATAGGCTGACTTGTCAGCAGATTCTGTTCCATCAGGCTCAGCCTGTTCTTCACGTTGCTTATTCTTGAACTTCATGTTGCCATAATGCATGATTGCACCGGTCAGCTTGTAGACACCAACCTTCTCCTCGGGTGTGAAACCAAGTACATCAAAAGCATTATCAGTAGCAACCAGTTCCTCTCCATCATCAATGGACGCAACAGTTACTTCTCCTTGTGAGACGTAGGCATAATCATAAGGGTTGTTGGTGATCAGCAACATATCCAGCAGCTCTGGCTTTTTATTGGATAAAATTTGGTAAAAAATGTGGTAGTTCCTCTCAGCTTTGAGCTGGAAGGTGACACGAGACTTCTCAAGTAAATATGTCTCAATGTCAGCAGAAGACAATTTTCCACTCACTCCAAAATGAATGCGGATGAATTTGCCAAACCGAGAGGAATTGTCATTCCTCAAAGTCTTAGCATTGCCAAAGGCCTCCAAAGCAGGATTAGCCTGGATTATCTGGTCTTCCAGCGTACCTTTGTTTGCATCCTTCTTGCCGCCGCCCCCTACAGCAGCAATGCTGGCAAAATATTGGATGACTCTTTTGGTGTTGACAGTCTTCCCTGCCCCGGATTCTCCAGTGATAAGGATAGATTGGTTCTCACGATCTGTCAGCATGTACTGATAGGCGTTGTCAGAAATGGAGTAGATGTGCGGGGGAGCCTCGGATCTCTTCTTCCCCCGGTAGGCATTAACAACCTCCTGGTCATACACTGGCAACCACTTATAGGGGTTAACCGTAACACAGAACAGCCCAGAGTAGGTATAGATCATCCAAGCTGCATAACGCTCTTTGAGGTTAAACAGCACGGCAGGCTCATGGAGGAAGGTGAACATGGCCATGTCTTCAATTTTGTCAAACTTCGGCGGATTCTGAGGGTGCGCATCTGTCTCTTTGACAGTGACGATCGTCCCATCTTCTCTTTTCACGGTCGCCTTGCCGGCCTCCTTGCTGGTAATCTGGCCCTTGACATATTCCTCCTTTTCATCCACCACAAAACACTCGGTCTTGATGTCGAATGGCCTGGTCTGGGCTTCCAGGCGCTCCTTGTCGGATTTTCTCAGGTATGGAGCAGCTTTGCCGAACTCAGCCATGATAGAGTCACCCATTGTTGGAGCACAGCGAGCGCAGAGTCAGGAGACTGAACCTAGAAGCAAAGTAGCTTGATGTGTGGGAACTGTACACTGGTCTGCACTTTATAAAGGGAGAGCAAGTTCTAAATTAGGAAGCAACTAAGGCACTGATGGAAAGTGATGTTCCTTTTGAGGCTGAGATGTCTGTTCCTGTTAGTGTCCATTTAAGGATACATGGCACCTCTCCCATATCTGCCTGCCCACTTTAACAACCAGCCCCTACGTCTAATCAATGTACACTAAGTCAAACACACTCATGCATGCACACACACTTCAGTTAACACTCCTTACATGTCTAGCTTAGGGAAACCACCTCTTTAGCCTTTATGCATACTTGTCATGCAGATGTTAGAAAGATACGTGGTAAATTTAAAGCAGTTTTTAAAAGATGAGTAAAATACCTACAGCAGGGAATGAACTGCTTCATGTTACTTGGTTAAATTAACAAGTGACAATAATGTTTGCCAAATTCTGACTGTCTTTATCAGGTATCTGTCAGGGACATTGGCCTGACACTGGCGCTCAATAAGACCCTGGTAATGGAGGCTGTCAGCTTATCCTAACACTTGTCATTAGGAGACAGATTACAGTTTTGGGGTGGGGGGACTTGCTCAGGGTCTCGTTTTGAAACAACACAGCCTTAGTATCAGGACTGAAGGCTGCGGTGTGCCAACCAGGTGCTCCCTGGTCAGCTTCTCTCATCAAATATTAATGCGTCCTAGAATTATACTCTGGCAAGGGGGGGAGGGGGGAAGAGAGAGAGACCTAAGATGCACCTGCTATTCTGAGACTCCAGACAATACAAGCTGCTTGGTCATATCTGTGGTGCCTGCTTCTCAAGTACACTGGAACACACACCTTCTTAATCTTCTTGATTTCCTACACATGTCCTGTTCCAGGCCCATGTGTTTGTGGAAATAAGAAACACATTTGTTATCCAATTGTCCAATTTATTGAGCTGTCACTTGCAAGCACAGGAAGAGGGCTGACAGATCAGGGCTGTCAAGGGGGAGATGGAGCGGAGACTCTCCTGTCTCTGCCTCTTGGCACATCCCAGAAAACTGGGGGGAATTTCTATCAGGCCAAAGCTGATAGCTGAACGGTTGGGCCCTGTCAGCCTGGCTCTGCATGTGGGTGTAAAAAGAGGATTGTTCTTTCTTCTTTTTTTTTCTTCATCGTTTAGGAATAATCGCCGTGGGCCTTAAAGTGAGCTGTGTTCTGGGATTTTTTAGGTTTTCTGGTAAAACTAAAGTCAGGATATTTTGCTTGACAGAATTTTCAACATTCAGAACAGTAAGCATTCAGAATTCCCTCAGCAGTCAGCTTGCTTAAATTTCCTAATGCTAGAGCTTAATGCAGCCTTAAATTCTCTTTGCCATAAATTCTCTTTGCCTTAAATTCATTTACCTGTATTTTATCATGTTCTGAAATCACTCTTCATATGGGTGTTTGCTTTTAATAGCAAAATGTGACGAATTTTTAGATTTATATCATATGTTCATTCAATTTATTTTCTCTGTGTGTGTGTACACAGGTCTGTAAAACAGTCTACCCTCAAGTTCAGGGGTAGAATTTCAGGTCTGAGTCTGGGTACCCCTGCATCTGTCCCTGTTTTTGGTCCCTGTTTTGAGTCAGGGCTGTGATTCACATGCGGACTGACATATCGATCCACCCACACCAAGCCTGCTGCACTTGCTGTTATATTAACTGTCCAATTTGTAAAATTTGCACTGTGTAATGTGATAAACTTAGACAAAAGGCAAAATATCAAGGCACTCTTGATGTGACCAGATAATGTATTTTGCCTTGAGACAATCAGTCCTGCTATCTAATGATGTATATTTATTTTGTCTAAGGCTTGGCTGGCTCTAATAAATGTTTATAATAAAAAATTGTTTTGGGTCTCCATGTGGAGCTAGAGGTTATACATCTAAATTTACTCACGAGTCTCTGTTGCCTGGGGTATGAAGCCTCCTAAGAGAGACTGACATTTCAGAAAGTTGTTGGAGAGCAGATAACCAATGAGTGAAATCCTTAGTTTGCATTTGACAGTTTGAGGCTATCAAGACAAAGGCTGCGCATTTCAAAACTGGGTGTTCTTCACAGAATGCGGAGTGAGATTTATAGATGTTTCCTTGAGCAAAAATTGCTCTCCAATTATACAGAAATCACCAATAAGAAGCACTGAGAACACGTAAACGATTTAATCATTATAAGCTGTGCACAGAATGTTCCACTTGTGTCCCATGTTCTGCTGGCTTGTGACTCACATTACAGAGGGTTTGCGTGAGGCTTTCAGAGTTGCTAAAATGTGTATAAGCAACGTCATTCATCCCAAATTTTTTATGCGTTTGAATTGCTTTGACAGTGTTCTGTGGACATTCTGTGAACTTACCCATAATCCACCTGAGTGCCTCCACTCCACTGTCATTTGCTGATTCAGAATGGTTGCGGTGCTCTTCTATACAGTAAGCATGGTGGTGACATGGTGGGTCCTCCTGGACCAAACATTTACTCAAGCGATTATGGCTGTTATCACACAGTGAGTCTTATGCCAGTGATGTATCACTTGCACTTGTCTGGGTGCAACGTGACTGCCACCTCATTGTTATCCGGGGTTTGAGATAAGTTTTATAGTGTCCTATGCATAGTGTCTTTGAAAGTCGAGCTGAACAGCATGTCTCCTCTCAGATGGAACGTGAACTACGGCGGGCTGTATTTATGGTAACCAAGTGGGCACTGTGCCGCAGATAGGATCCAGACACTACTTATTCAGCTTTTAAATCCTCAAGTTGTTTGTGGTATTTTTAACTCTATGCAGTAATAATTCAGCAAATTATATAAACACATAATAGATCCACGTATTATACTTTGTGTGAAATCATTCCTGTGTCGTTTAACCAGTTCCTGGGTTACACAGACAAAGCAGTTTTACCATCTTGCTCAGTATGCCTGAGAATAGATTGAGGGTCAGAAGCTTTTTGTCTCTTTAAAATTGGTGATTTCTTATACAATAACTTACGATTGCAGCAGCTAACTTAAACAATACAGATTTGTGATAAATGTGGATTTCATAACTGGGAATCAGGTCATTCAGGTGTGATATTTATTCGAATATGAGGTGGCATCATCTGAAGGATAATGTTTTGAAAGTTCAAATGACTTTATTCTTTGAAAAAATCCATGAAAAAATAAACCCTGCCGCGTATTCATACAAGTCCGTGCTCAGCAAAGTGCTCAGCAGCGTGAGCCGCGGCCTGATAAGGAGTGCCTCAGCATATTGACTTGTAGCTCTAATGTTTGGTTGTCTGAAGGCCGTCAAGACAAAAGCAGAAATTAGGCCCTCAAAACTGTGATGGGAAATGCAAGCCCTTAATTAACCACCGGTGATGATGTGGATGCCAAGGTTCGTAATTACAGGCAGAGTGAGAAGCTAGAATTTTAAGGGTTTCCCCCCCCCACCCACCTTGAGGCAAAGAAACCTAGGAGGTGGGTGATCTTCTGAGCAGCTGGATGTCATGGTGATGGATGGCTTCCAGCAAGTTGTCTTCTGCTTTCGATGCTTCCGAGGGCCTGGACCTCCCAGTGGCCACCCCACCCCCCAACCCTTCAGCTCCCTGGAGGTGCTAGCGGCCAGCGGGGGCTGTCTGTGTGTCAGCCAGATGTCTCACTTAGCTCCAATGTCTCATCCATGTCTACACAATCTCATCTCAGCTCTTACCGTCGAATGCAACTGTTTCTCATCCCCTTTAAGGCAAACAGCTCCCTGGTACTGTGTGTCACTTTCACCCCCTTTAAGACGAAGGGCTCCCTGGTGCTGTGTGTCACGTAAAAGTCAGTCAAATGGCTTTGCTATCACCTTCCTTCACTGGTCTGCCTGAAACTTACGATGTCCTGCTGCCATTTAACTTTTTGGCAAAGGCGTCTTACTTTTTGAGAAGGTTAATCCGATTTGGTTTGACCTGAAAAGAGCCTCAGAGTGACCGATGCTATGACAACCTGCAAGCTGCTGTCGCTTCCTGTGATGACAGAGTGTGAAACGGCAGCCGAACCCAAGCTGTCGTGGCCGTGTGTCCAATCAGAAGACACGATACCGACAAGAAGGAGATGCTTCAGAGGGAAAACTCTGGCATAGGACATCACTGTAGCTCTCCTATATGTCCAGTGCCATGTCAGATCAACAGACAATAATTCCAAATAATGATCAGAAGTGTGTGTATTCCTCACAAAGTGTGATCACTCTACTCTCTTGCACAATGGCCAGGCCTCTCAAGAGCAGTGTAGTAATTAATGCAGTGGAAATTGCGGCCTCTGCCCTTATGGCCGGGCTCGTCTTCGCCTTTGCATGGGGAGCGCAGCAGGGAAATCCTGTAAGAAGAAAGACAAGAGGAACCGTTTTTTTTGGAGGCTGATGTGGTAAGTAGTGCTTGCTTTCGTGGGTGTGCTTTATTTCAAGGTGGGTGAGAGATGTCGATCTTCATCAGTCACGTTCATCTATATCAGTCATGTCAGCACTGCTTCTTTGGCGGATTCTAGATTCGAATTGTCCTGTTAAATTAACAGTGGTACCAAGACTTAATTGGTTCACGTTGCACATTATACCTCATATTACATTTTCTATATGGATTTTTTTGCTTTACTATGTGACTTTGCAACAAGTGGCTGTTTTGAAGGTACATGGAGAATGGGTTGTGTTTATTGGCAGGGATATTGTCTCCGTTGGAGACACCCATTCAGGTCTGCAGATGTGTCTTATCTAGATATCTCATTTAGTCACCGGTCAGTCACAGCTTAGCTTCACGTTCCTCTTGGACTGGTTTTAAGCAATACTGACCCTATGGACTAATGGATCTGCATCAGTGCAATTCAAGGCTACTTTTTTTATACACAGCCAACGTGTAGATTGACATATTTATACGCATCTGTTTTCTCAGCACAGGCAAGAACCATGCATTCGCAGTGAAGCCACAAATACTAATCTGCTTCAGATGATAATTTCAGGGGAAAATCAATTTAGCCGGTTTTTGCTGTGATAAACCGGAGCCTTACGCATCACTTGCGGGCCGCTTTAAGCTGCAGCTGCCTGCGTCTGCGCAGGCAGGATTAATCGCAGGCTTTATCACGACGTTCAAAATAGGAGCGGGATGAGAGCTAGAAGGTGCTGCAGAGTGAAAGCTGTCTTCTGGTGCTGATTATCTTGCCCTGGCAAAAGCAAGTGAACCAACAGAGGAGGTGAAGTGGGGCCAGGCTGCTGGAGCACACAGTGGCCCGCTGCGGTCTATCTCTGGAAGGCCGGGCACCTGAAATAGCAGTCTGGGGCTGAGAGCACTTCCCTGAATACCAGATAAGAGGGATTATGCTGTGCAGCTCTGCTGTTGTCTTATCTCCAAGCCCCCCTTTAATTTGTCTGTTTAAAATTTAGATCTACGAGAGGTGGACATTTCAGGTCCAGAAAGTAAAAATCCAGACCAAGATTTTGTTTCAACCAACCAGCTCAGCATAAAGAGTCACATTCATATATTGCTCATCTGGTTGGTTGAAAGAAAATCCTGGTTTGGATTTTTACTTTCTGGACCTGAAATATCCATCACTGTCTATGAGTTTTTTTCAAGTTTTAGTCATAGCTGAACCTCATAGCTCCAGCTCTGGTTTATTACTTTTGATTTAGTATATGAAGATGGCATGGGAGATGTAAACAGAGGTAATTCAATACCTGTCTATCTGATCTTTGCAACACTGGGAGGAAAATCTTTGAAGATCACTCTACCCCAAGGCCCTGGGCTTGCAGTGTTTCCAAGAACATTACAGAATGTCATCTGCACTTACTTGACAGTGATTTGAAGCTGGTGGTGTTGACAGGTGGCTGGGGTGGGGTGCTCTTGCTTTTGTTGTTCCTGTTGTTCTTGTTTTTGGTCCTGTTCTTCTTTATTTACTCAAGCACTATATCTACAGAAGCCCTTTCTTCAGTTATACAAAAAAGATTTAGATGTTAGACTCACAGGCTGTGTATGGGATGGTAGGCCAGGTGTATGTAGACTAACAATGATAAGATTGGGTGGTACAATTTTACACGCCTCATACCTGCTTTTATAGCCAACTTCTTTCTGAACACGCTCAGTAGAATATCAGACTCCATTCACTCCTTATTTTAATACAATACAAGACAACCACTGGCTGTAAACCTTCTGCTTACAAAAACACATACATGCCGTGCAATTCCTAGCACTCCATACAATCGAACCTCAGTTTAATCTGAGTATATTTCAGACTGTTTGTAAATACAAAGTTTATAAATGGGAAGTTTTTAAGTATGCTCAAAGCGCCTGTGCGCACATGTGTTTGGGATGATATCTCCTGGGGGAAGATTGGAAAGCTCTCCCAGGACAGTAACACGGTGCTCGATGTCCTGGACCAGGTGGAGAGCGGTAATTAAGTCAGCCCCCCGTGGACGTGTTTGTTCTCACCTAGGCTCTGTGACAAGGCCTTGGCAATACCTTTCACTAGCTGTGTTTTATATTAGCAATTCAGATTGGAAAAGTCCACAAACCCAGGCACTGAATTATGCTGTCTGCAGCTCAAGTGCTTACATAGTTTCCTTTGGCAGAGTCCTGTCTGCTTACTATGCCATGTGCTGCTTGTCATGTTTTAAGGCTGGTTGTTGTGCTCTGGTAAATAAATATGCTAATAACAGCTGATTCATAAGAGAGAACTATCCAGCCCCAGGGCTGAGCCAAATTAATTCCTAAACTACAGGCAGATAGAAGCGTTGAATAGAAAAGGTTACAGTGCCCTGTGCTCCAGCATCTGAAATTAAATGAAATGCCTGCGATTTGCCTCCATCAGCACTCAAGGCCACAGCACTAAAAGTACATAATGGAGATGCACCCCTCCAAAATGACTCTCTTTCTGAGGGCCACAAGCAAACCTCCACAAAACAGGATGCATGCTGTCCCGAGCGAGGGAAACGTCAGCCTGTTATAGGATCTGTTGCTACATTATGCAGCTGCTATATCTTGGGAGAAAGAATGCGAAGTGAAGCTGGGGGAATGTTTAGAGGGTCTGAGTCCTGATGTCTGCAGGGTGTGATGAAGTTGAGCCTCGCCCCACCTGACTGCCACTTAGCACACCAAGAGGGGTGGGGGGTCGCGGCCGGACTCCCAGTGATAAAGACTGTCACAGGTGGCTAACTAATAAACATCTTCAAAACAGACTCCTTGCCAACATTTTTTTTCCTCTCTCTCAATTTCCCCACGCCGCATTTTATGCCGTTTGCTGCCACATGAATTATTTCCATGATGCTGCTGTGTGCATCTACCAGGCCAAACAACAGGTCTTTTCCCAAGCAGCCAGAATTATCGGCAAACTCAGATTGTAAACAGAGTAGGTGCGAGTGCTTTAGTACAAACATGAAGGAAGGATATTGACAGGGAAAGCTGTGGCTTTAAGTGCTTCTCGGTGGAGGCGGAATTTACCTGTGGACATGAAAAACACAGATTGTTTTTCTCCTGGACTAATTATTTTGCTATGAGCAGCATGTACTCCCTCCTGATGGAGAACCGGAGAGGTATCTCTGAATGGATGCTGCAGCAGCATCACGGCCCTCAGATGTCCGTTTCCTTGGCAACACAGAGAGGGCGTGGGGAGACGAGGATGGTATAAAAAGCCAAGCCCTCCCAGGCTCATCGGGAGCTTGATATCACCGCTCTCAGCGCTGGGGGAACAGTGTGAGTCGCCTCCTCTGATTCACAGAAACAAATAGCCGAGCTTCATCCCCAGTAGCTCCAGTCATGCTCCGGCCCAAAGACCTGTGCCAGGGATCGGGCACCAAGACGTTCCTGGACGCCATGCACAGCGGCAAGGCTCACCTGGCACGCTTCGTCCTGGACGCCCTGGATGGACGCATCATCAACTCCAAGACAGAGAACAACCGCACGCTGCTGATGTACGCCGTGTGTCTCCCGGACCCAGCCGCACGGGTCAAGTTCACACGTCTGCTGCTGGAAAAGGGGGCAGATGTCAACTGCCAGGATGAACACGGCCGGACCGCCCTCAGCCTGACCTGCGAGTTGGGCCACCTGGATGCCGTCAAGCTCTTGGTCCAGTACAACGCCGACCCTGAAATTACCGACATCTGGGGCAACAGCGCTCTGATGTACGCCGCCTGTGCCGGTCACAGTCAGGTGCTGGAGTTCCTTGTCCGGGCCTTCAAGAGGTTAGGTCTACGGCTTGACCGCACCAACTTGGCTGGCCACTCGGCACTTGAGGTCGCAGACTTCTTCGGGCACAACCAATGCATCCTGGCCCTGCACGGCCCTGGGAAGAAGATCTTGGCTACAGAGGACCAAGGAGGTGGGGTTCGTCGACCCAACCGACTCCCCAAGCAGGTCCTGGAAAGGTTCTCCAGGCAGTTCCACAGCAAGTGTGACGAGCACCTTCCAGCCATGTTTCAACGGCAGCTGCGGGTGGGGGAGGGCAATGGGCCGCCGAAACGCCTCCGAGCTCAGCGGTCCCCCGAGAAAATGGACCAAACCCAGACCAATCAGCTACAGAGGCTGTTCAGTAGGGACAGCAAGCTGATTGACTCGAGAGGGGCTAAAACGCTGGATCACACTCCAGAACCTTGTAAAGACGACAAGAAGAGGGATGATCCACAAGAGATGGCTCCAACATGGGGTAAGACAAAGTCATTCAACATGGAGTTCCTGTCTTGCAGAAAACAATCATTTCAAGACGACATACCGAACGGAAGACAAGCTGCAATAACAATAAAGAGGGGATCACTGCAGGATGAGCAAGCTCTCACTTCCAAGATTCAGGAAAACGCATCTCTAACAAATGATGCTGACAAATTAGTAGGTGTGTCCCACGTCCCATTAATGGAAATCAAGCCATCCATGGAGCAAGCAGACGACAGCCTGAAACTATACCCTAACGACAAGCAGAACTCCGCTTTCTCGGGAAGAAGAGAGTTTCAGAAGTTCCCGAGTATCCCCCTGTACAGCCGCCAAGACAAGCTGCTCTCTCAACGGGACGAGATCGCACCGGAGAAAATCCCAGTGCGTCCGCCCGGCTTCACTGGACTGGGAACGCGGTTACTGCGAAGGTTCACCGCCCCAGAATTTATGAGACTGGTGCTAGACTTCCCCTCCGGCTCAGGCATCGGCAGAGGAAAGATGTCTCGTTCGGAGACGTTCCCCCTGTCACACACACACCAGAAGGTGGACAGTCAGCCGAGCGTGGACAGCATCAGCGCGGTGAACTGCGAGTTTGACAGCGCCGTCAACCTACGGAAGAAGCTCCGCTCGTAAATGCGCATCGAGACGCATTCATTTGAAAATGAGGAAAAGATTAAAACCTTCATCTTTTGTGCCTATTTAACGAAAGCTGTGTTTTGTGCGTGGCCTTATCCTTGTAAATATAAAGAATAAACATAAATGCAAATATGCGTGTTATATGTCTGTCACCTTATTAATTCTCTATATATTACGTAGCCTATATTGTATTTAATAATTATAAGAGTTGTTTATCCGTGGTATTTAGGTCCGGAATTACCTATTAAAATCGTATTAAATCACTTGGGTGTGCGTCTTTATTACCTAAATGAAACTCATTTATTCTTAAATTGGTAGTGGCCAACATTTAACTGTTAACAAAAATTGACTTTAAGTTGTATGTTTGTTTTGATAGTTGTCTTGATAGGTGTTCAAGTACAGCAACAGGAAACCTTGTGCTGTTAAGTCTTACATTGATAAGACTGAAATGGCCGGAGAAAATCTTTTACAGATAATTATTACTTTTATTTTAATATGCATGAATTCAGTCATTGGGTTGGTTTGTTTTACGCATTTTACGTAAAAAATGCAACCCATCACCATTCATTAAATGCGTTTTCTATGACTTTCAGTACGATTACGGAAAATTATCCTAATTAGTGAGTTCGATTAAGTCACATGCACGGGAATGCGCGTGAAACTGGAGTTAACTGAAGAGAAGGTCCATGTGCGGCGCAAATGCTTTGTAGTTAAAGAAAGCTTTACTCGCTGCGAAACATTAGGTATGCAATATTCATTGTTCATTTATTACAAAATTAAAGCGTGTGGTTGCTCTCTTTCATGAAATACATACTGGTACAAACACGAGAAAGGTTTCGAAACCCTCAACGAATACAAACACAACGTAGCATATATGCTCGGCTGGTGGAGATCTTCAAGCGTCACATGCCAAGCCCGTGTGCTTTTACCTATGCAAACTAACGCACGAAAGGCGCTCTTTAGAAAAGCGGACTCCTCGATCACAGCAGAGCAAGGGTGCGTATAGGGGGCAAGCAGAAAGGAGGATCTTCGCATGTTTACATACATTCAGAACACATACATAACAAAACGAGGTATCTGACACTGTATTCACCGTATCCCCTGTGAGTACCAAAGTCTGGGTTCTCTTTGAACACAATATCCCTCAAAGTTTCATCTGAAGTAAACTGTGGAACATTTAAAAAAAACCTGTGAGGTTCGGAGGTCACATATACAATTTCACATCTTACAAACAGTTCACGACACCTTTTGGAAAAGCAGGCGATTTTCTGTTTTTACAGAAGATAAAATAGATTATGAAAATAACCAAGTCCTTTTTCCATTGTCTCATAAAAAAACCCTCATTTAAATGTAAAACAGTCCTCTCCTGATTGCCAAAGGTTAATTAATGAAGGAAGGAAACACTGAGTGCCTCCAACCAATCAAAATTAACTACTGTTTAATCTCACTATTTGGCTACTGTGAAGATTTTACTACTCTACGCTAAGTCTGTGCGGGTTGGACCGCCATCCTGTCACTCTACAGGTTGAACACAGGCTGCTTTTTGTTCAGGATTTTATATGAAGCTGTCATCTGGACCATCAAAGACGAACAAGTCAGCATCTGGTAATACTGTGCATTAGGCACTCTACAGTCTCTCATGTCCATCTTTTTGTGTGTCACTACAAGGTCCTTATTGGGTAATGAGGAGTCCTACTTCACTGACACCGGATGTTGGTGTCAGGTAAGTACTGTGTCGTCTCTTTTTTAGCTGCATTAGAGAATTAGTGATGTTAGCATGCAGATACCACTCTAATCAATAAAGTGCATTTCGTCGTTCCAGATCCATGCTGTTTCCTTCAGCTGCCATGCAGCAGAGTTGGCATCCCCCCCCCCCAGACTGTCGGGGGGTGGGAGGATGTCCGGACTAGAGCCGCTAGGATTGGCAGCGGGTTGCGCCTGTTGGCTGTGTGCCGCCCCCGCTCCCCCGCAGGTTAGGTTGAGTGTTGATGCTCAGTCGGGGAAATGGGAGACGATTGTAGAAGCAAGGGGGAGGTCAGCCAGGTCAACACCGGGACATGCGCTTACGGTACTGCTCCACCAAGGGCACCAGGCACTGGGGCGACCCACTCTGCAGTAAGAAGGGATGTTCCAGCAGGTCCGTGGCGCTGGCTCGCTCCAGCGGGTCCCGAGTTAACATGCGGTCCAGGAAATCCTTCAGCACAGGAGAGACCTGCAGAAAGGCAAGAACATGGGCCATCTTCATAGGCTGATATGTTTGTTTCAGACCATGGTATTGTCTGGTATTGGCTTCAGGGTGTGTATATAAATATAAAATATTGTGTGTGTGTTTCACCTTGTGAAGGTTCCTGATAGTTGGCGCAGGCTCATCTCTCAGCCTTTTCATAGCTGCCACTGGAGCCTCGCTGAAGTACGGAGGCTCTCCATCCACCATCTCCACTACCATGATGCCCAGAGACCAGATGTCCACCTGTCAGAAACACAGAGTCCAAATCAATTGAATATAACAGTGAATGAACTGGGCCTAAGGACAGAAGGTTGTCAAGTCAAATCAGTTTCAGAGTCCACTTGGATCTTGCATTTGAATATACAGAGGCTCCTCTACTTACGAACTTTCAACTTACGAACTTTCAGACATACGAACAAAGAGGACTGTAAGTCCAAATTGTGTTCATTGGGCTCCCGTTTCCTGTCTGCAACATCAATTTTTTTTTCTGCACACCAGTTCCGCTTAGTACGACTTCTGGCTGCTACTCCTGCCGCGCCAGCAGCGTAGCGTGTGTACTCCCAGCATCCTAGTTCTTTGTACTTGCATATACCTTTAAAATGATGTGCAATAGCGATTACAAGTTACGAAGGGCCGTTCGGAACGTATCTCATTCGCAAGTATAGGAGCGTCTGCACTTACAAAACTGTAAATGGGCAACTGAAGCCCAGACTGTTAAATGTATCAGGAGATTATTGTAATTGTAAATCTGAGATATCCTGAATCCCTTTAAGACATAAAAAAGGCACAGTTAGAAAGCCAATGTGGTGCCAGGTATTCCCAGTCTCAGACACACAACCCCTAGCATAACACGGTGAACATTTCAGGCACTCTCCCTCAGATAAGCACAAGAGCTGTGGAGGAACATTAGCTGTTTGGGGCAAAAAAGCCACAGCAAATGTAAAGATGAGGTTTTATGTACATATGCATCTCATATCCAATGAAGCCCATTTGCCTATATTTCCATGACGTTGCTTAGACATTTTTAAATCCAAATCGAGTTTCGTTTTTCCATGCACGAGTCTCAATCTCACTACCCGCGTACGTGACTTAAATATAACTCCCGTTTTTTGAATTGTGAACGTGCTTCAGGGTTAAATAGTCAGTTCTTGTAAAGTGCTGTTCGTCTTTATTCAGCTTTAAGTTACAGGTTTCACATGGTGTCCTCACTGCTTACCTCTGTGCTGTATGGGTGTTTGGAAATAACCTCTGGTGCCATCCAATATGGTGTTCCCACTAGCGACTTCCTCTTGGGGATGTCCTTGCTGATTTGGGCACAGAACCCAAAGTCTGACAGCTTAACCTGTATGGTGTTGAGAAACAAGCCGTATTTTGTTTGGGATTAAAATGATACCTGAAAAGCAAGTTAAGGACCATCTCAATCCAAAGCTCTCAGATTACAAAAATGCACAATTATATCTTTCAGTTGTACTTTTAAAGTCCTACCTTGGTTTTATGTGAACCTCATAAGTAACGTTTACATTTTATCTTTAATTAGATCTTAACCAGTATTCAGGCTGCTTAAAAAGTCAAGAACTATTGATCTTTAAGAGAGAACAGGGGCATGAGACCTGGTTTACCTACCCTTCCATCTAGGGTGAGGAGGATGGAGTCACTTTTGATGTCCCTGTGAATGACACCCTGGGAGTGCAGGTAGGCCAGGGCCTGCAGCACGGCCTCACACACCGTGGCGATCTGCTCTTCACTCAGCCTGGCGGGTGGGGAGGGTGGTCTGTCTGTTAGCTCCAATCAGTCATTAATTAAATAGTGAACTGTGCTGTTTCTCAAAGAGGACTATTCAGAATAGTACAAAAATTGTTTATGTTCCACAACAGTCTTCTGCTGAATCCCTTTGAACGCTGTATTACTCTGCAATATTAGCTCCACACTGCCCTCTAGTGCCATAAGAGTTACTAAAGGTTAGGGGGTCCATCATTCATTTCATGCCCAATCATTTTATCATCACTACCCACAAACAAAGCTGGATGATATACTCCATCCACAAACCCTAACTCTGAAATGTCTGCGTTGTAGTCTCTCTGGATCTCAGATCATAGTGTTTTGCATATGACCTTGCCTTGTGTCCCTTTTCATCATACCTTGTTTCAGACACAATGTTGGTCAAAGCACCGCCCTGGAGATACTCCATGATAACCCAGAGCTCTTCCTCTACCAGGGCACTCTTATACATCTCCACCACGTTCCTGTGCTGGTAGTCCCTCATGATGACAACCTACAAGAAGTTCAGGGGTCACATGATATCTATTGCATGATCAATAGTTGTAGCCCATAGGACACATAGATTTTTCCTCTAGATGTCAGTTGCACCACAGTGTCGTCTAAAATCTACAGCACTCTGAGTCCTGAGAACTGCCCCCCCCCCACCATCACTAGAAAAGGGGCCAGTGAGGAGGGTTGGATACCTCGTTGAAAAGAAGCTCTCGCCGCTGCTGCTTCCGAAGATCCATCATCTTGACCGCCACCAGCCGGCCGCTGTGTTTCTCGCGAGCAATGCAAACCACGCCTGTTGAACCCTCCCCGATCTTCACAAAGTTCTCCAGGTAGGACCGGGGGTCCCCCTTATCCACCACCATCTGCAGTGCAGCCTTGAACTGCTCGTGGGTGACCTTGGGGGGGTCAGGTGGTGGCCGAGGGGAGGGGTGCTGGGGGGGCCTGAAGGAAGGGGAGCAGGCACCAGTTGGGCTGGTGGCCAGGGAGCCTGTTGGAGATGGTCGGGGCTGGGATGGGCTGTCCTGCCCCAGGGGGGTGGACCCAGAGCTGCTGGCCAAGCGTAGGGAAGGATCAGCATTGATGCTGGGGGACAGCCCGATAGTGTAGCTTGACGAGGGCCGCACTGCTCGGTGGGTTCTCGTTCCGCCCACTTGGGGGCTGCGGGTGCCATTGGGCAGAAAACTGGGCTGGTGCCGTAAGATAGAGTCTGCCTGCAATGACAGAGGGGAGGGAAAGAGATCACCCTGTGCCTGCTGCTGGTAACCTGGATTAATTAAGGGTGGTCAGTGTCAGGACATTTTTAAGGCAGAATACAATTACAAAGTACCTTTTGACTGAAAGCCTCTGAGTGTCCCTTGCTCAGATCTGATCTGTCTCCTAAACCAGTGTTTCCCAAACTAGTCCTCAGAGCAAACTGGATGGATCCACGTTTTTGTTTTATTCCAGTTCCCAGCACCCCCATAAGGCATTTACAACTCCTGATTGCTTGGGTCAGGTGTTCTGAGAACTGGGATAAAACAAAAAATATGGATCTGTCCAATAAGCCCGAACACTGGTTTTGGAAACCCTGTCCTAAATCATGGATTCACACACACACACTACCACTAACATTTCACATTCTTATCACACATTTATCATGAGCTTTTTTTAATTCACTCGTCCCCTTCAGTGTAGCTGAAGACCCCCATTTTTCTTCAAATGTATCAAATGACACCTCAACGTTTCCCAAAGCCACAACTGCAGTGAATTTGGACTGCGTGTTCTGCTTAACTCTGGATGGATGTGCCCTTGAGCTGAAGCCAGCACCCAGGAGATCTGTATTTGCTGCATCATAAAAGCAGTATCTTGTGAATGCTTTTCAGCTGCCTTCCAAAACCATTCGCCGCAAACACGTTGGAGGGAGCTGTAAGAAAGTCTCCTAAATCTTAAGGAGGCATCTACTGTAGGTAAAGGGGTGCATGAATTCCATTTGAGTTCCGTTATAAATTCAGCTCCTCTTATGAAACTCAATGTGTGCTGACAGACTGTCATTGGCTTGTTCATTATTGAGAGATCCTCTGCACTTTTCACTTGCTGTAGGCCTGTATCCAAGGTAACCTACATTGCTTATGGTTTAATGCTCACACACCCAGTAGCCCGGAGAAGTCTGTGCCCAGAAAATTTAGGTCAGCGGGCCGGCTTGCCGGTAGCATCATCCTCCGAGTCTGAGAGAGTCCCACAAACACACTTTTAAATTACTTTATGGCGCGTGACTCAATAGCAGCTGAAGCGGTGATTACCTTGAGGTCATACGAGGAGAAGGGCCTCCCTGGGCTATTCTGTGTGTGAATGGGGGGCCTGTCAAAGGCGCTGAAGTCTGCCAGGCCCCCTAGGTTGGCCCGAGGTTGTGGAGCTGATGATGCTGGGCTGTAAAAGCAGGACACTGGTCTCTGGGCAATCAGGCCAGTCCTTGGGCCCTTGTCCCTCAGAGGCACCAACCTCCCTGTGGGGCTGCTGGCATCAGGCCACTGGCTAGGTGCCTCTCCACTGCCGTCTGGAGACGGGGACTTGTTCAGGGAGGTGAGGCTGACCTCATGGGTGGACTTGGCCCTGGGCAGGGCTCCGTTAGCCTGCAAAGGGTTACGGTCCGAGCCTAGATGGGGACTCCCGCTCTCGCTGCGGACATTGCGCATCTTGTCACGCCAGCTCTGGCCCCTACTGTTGGAGTCCTCTTGCATCAGGTCCTCATACTGGTATGTGTCTCCCTCCTTGACCTCCCCCAACCGGCCCAGGGATTGCGCCCTCTTCCGGGCCGAGGGGCTGCTCCTCCGCAAGGAGTTGGAGCTGGTCACAGAAAGGCGGTTCATGTCAGAGATGACCGCAGAGATGTACTCGCCATGCCCTATGAAGCTCCCCCGGACGATAGTCTGAAAAAGAAATAGCCATATTGCATTCCTTAACTGACTCGTAGGGGTTTGCGGCAAACATGCAGATAATATCAGGTAAGTCTTTTACCAGCAATGTAGAAATTTTCTCAGGTATTTTTGCAATACAGATACTACTCTCTGGTGATGTCTTCTCCAGAAATCTAGTGCTAGTGATGAAAGTGCTAACAAGCTTCTGTAAATCTAAACCCAGATGGCTCCCCCTCTGAGACGATTGCTGTACAGTGGCATTGGCGTGTTTAGTGGTATGTCTTTTCTTATTCAACTCTGCACTCATTTGCACAGGAAGCAGAAACGGCGTCTAAGGTGACACTTCGGCACATAAATAACATGACAAAAACCGCTTTTGTTCAGACTGCAAATGTTGTATGTGAGACTATAAAAGCTAGTTTAATAACATAAAGGATGCTCGCAGGGTTGATGACTGTGGCTGAGCATGTTCACACAGATTCACAGACGCCAACAGACTTTCCATAGTTGGGTGCACAGACGCATGACAATCCCTTTCGTTCGCGATTGTCGTGCACCTCCCATGATGCACCGCACTGCAGGAGCAGAGGCGTCAAAATTTGACGCGTCACGTGGCTCGTCCTTTGCGTCGATCCGGCACATTGTTGCCTGACGAGTAATCTGTCGGCCCGGCCGGTTTACCAGCGCGTTTAACGACGCACTTTTATCAGCCGCATTCTGCTAAGATAGACTGCTGGTACTGGCTGATTTTCTTGAAGCTCAGCCCCCCTGTGAAATCAGAGGAAGTTATGATTATCTAGCATAATGTTTATTTTTGTGCGGACGTCCCGTTCCCTCAATTTATACAAATGGGTCGCAGTGTTATAAATCCCGCGGTTCGCTGAGCAGTTATTTTTAAAAGTGTGGAAATAAAACCGTGCGACAGTTGACAAAATGCCGCAAGCCGAACCGGGCTGTGCCTGTCACCTCAGGCGCGCGTGATTCACGGCGTCTAAATATGAAGGAGAAAAAGCGTGCACAGATGCCGCAAAAACTGACTTTACTTAAGAAAAAATAACCGTATTTTATTCCACCCCTAAATATTAATCCAGTTGAATCCTCAGTGTGAAACTTTCGCGGCTGTTCAGTAGAGGCAAACGGCGCAAGTCTTAAACTTTCACAGTACACAAGGTGCGTAAAGAAACCAGAACGAGCGACACAGAGCCCACAACAACAATGGCTTGAGACCGCATTGGTAACATAATACCTCCGCCACGAACATTTCAACGTCTTTTGCTACAGCGTTATTGACCTGTTATCGACCTTCATATAAGCAATACGTGGTTGATTCAGTCCTGCGGCTGTACTATGAGTATCGTCTGCTTGTTCTTCTGTATCTAATTATGCTCGTAGACTGTTAAATTGGGTAAAGTATACTGGATATTATTTACTCAATACATCCTTATTTTATAGATATTTGTACCAGGGGTAATGGTACTGAAGCGCCACCTAGTGACTATTTCGCACCAATGAATTTTTATGGATAGACCATCAATATTGGGGTGAAAATTTTAAAAAGGTTAAAATTACTTGAAGATCTTTGAGATAAAACAGCAGGGAATTTAAACCTTTAGGGCACAAAAGTACTTTAAGGAGGAAAGAGAAAACCTTTTACAAAGCTCTTAATTTACAGGGTCGTACTAATCATTATGAATATCTGAATTCCACCTTGCATTCACAATTTTAATATACTGTTTCACGTTTTTAATATTCTGAGGAATTATGTTGATGGTACAATTAAACATGAGAGAATGTTGCTCAGCATGAAAAGCATCACATACAATATCACCTTTTAGACAATTTCCCCACGGAGATTAATAAAGTAATTCTGATTCTGATTCTGATTTTAGGTCATAATTATACTATTGTAATTAATTATAAGTTAATTTAAAGTTTTAAGTGTATTTTTAAGTTTAGTGTGTTAACTTTGAAGCATCATTTTCACCCAGGAAACCAAAATATGTTTGCCATTACTGTGATGTTAGTTTGTCATAACATTGCAGTTAGCCAGTTATGCTTAATGGTGTGAAAGTGGGATTTTTAGAAAATAAAGCACAGCTTTTATGCTAATAACCGACAGTGGGAAGAAAAACAGTAAATGGACTGATATGTTGCCATGGCTGCAAGCCCTAGAGGTTAAATACCACAATCATGAGAAAGAATCGAATTATCTGGAAGATGCAGTGATAAAAAAATTTAAGACCATGGCTAAAAAAATGCTGCCATTAAAGCACAGTTTAGGTTGTAATTAAACAAACCACAGTAAGCTTACATGCTCCAGCAGGCAAAAGAAACGGTGTGGCATGCAAGTCCACATGGGTGCTGCCTTATGTACTTTGAATATACATTTGTGCCTTTCACTGGAGAAGATGGCACAAGATCACATGCTGTACTGTCTTGCATCCTTCACAGCTCAGCCTGTGACCCAGTGTCGAATCCTGGCAAAGGCGCTGCACCTGTGCTTGTGAGATGGTGCATGGGAGGGGAGGGCACAGTGGGGGCTCTCATGAACAGGGAGGACCTGAAGTGGGCAGTTTCTCCCCCGTTGCTGTTATCAGCACTGCTGAATCACTGCTGTACCTGCACAATTCCTCCAAAAGCTGATCATTCATAGGAAACTGTCATGGACAGTTATTAATTTCCTGTACAGACTCATAAATCTTACATCCACCCCCCATAACCCGCAAGTACGCAGACAGGCCTTGTTAGCTGCTCCCGGCAGGCAAAAGCGTGGATGCATAACCCAGTGGTTGCTGGTTCAAATCCCAGCAGATTACTGGCAGGTTGAAATGCTCTTCAATGTCCAACAACATACTATTAAAGAATTTTATATGGGCAAATGATTAATTAAATTATGCAGAATGCATGCTGCCACTCTATAATATAATCTGTCAACAAATTACTGAACAATACAACATACTCCAAAGGAACATTACTGATAACTATAGTAGCTAGCTGTGGCGTGCTAACAAAAGAAGTGTTTTCTATTTTTATTTACATCTGACAGCCTCCTTAATTGTATGTGCGTTGATGCCCATTTTGCCTTGGTGAGAACTGTTTCCTCCCACTGCTTTCTGTCAGTGAGAATGGCACTACAGTACTACAGGGCTAGCGTTGGAACAGAGTCTCTCCTGTCTGCATGAGGACCAGACCCATTGGGGAATGAGACTTTAAACACATTTAAGCCAACTGGTATCCAGGACTGCCAGTTTTTTTTATTACTGTTGTCATATACATGTACATAGCTGGAGGTTTACTGAACAGTTCATGTTCTAAGTACCATAGTCAAGGATACAACTGTCCACCCTGTTATTAGTACCAGATTAACCACCATCTGTTGCCCCACTACAGTATTCAAGAGCATATTTTCAAAGTAAGAAAGGGGCACCCAGCTACATTACCTTTTTTGGCTTGAGCTCCACCGGTGTGATCCTGGAAGGATCCACCACTGGCTTTGGCCTGCGAAGATTCTCGATGATGCTCTGCCATTGGGGCGGTAGGCCCACAAAGCAGCCCCGCTTGGAGTCGTATGACGTGTGGACACGGTGCTCAAAATTCTTTGGAGCCGAGATCTCAGGTCTCTTCTTTTTCTTCTTTCGGAACATTCTCAAGTCCGAGAGAGCAAGAACCTGCCGGAAGCAAGACATCCTCCAGTTAAAAGGAGATTTCACTCTTCTCAGGTAGGCCATTGCGTCTAGCGTAACGACACGATGGTGGCTCTTGTGCGTTTTAGGAGCCTTTGACTTTAACACAAGTTGAGCTTCCTGCTAGCATATCACGCAAAAGTACATTCCAATGGTTGGTCAGGTGCAAAACAAACCAAACTTTCCAGGTAAGCCTGATGTCATGTGATTCTGCATTCTTGTAGCATGTCACATGGTTCACTGTAACCAATCAAGCTGCTGATTTGCAATTCTGTTAAGGAGAACATAATTTAACACCCTACCATCGCAAGTGGGTCCAAGGCAAAGACCATCTGCTCGTGAAAAGTTTTGAAAGAGTGATTGAAGCCCAGAGTTGAAATGTTGTCAGTAATACGGCATCCCTTAGTTCAGCCTGATGACTGCCTCATGCATCTGATGAGCTTTGCTCTGAGGCATAGGGACAGGGAACGTGTGCACATGCAAAATGGAAGCTCTTTGGTCACTTGGGGCTTATTCATTTATTCATTCACTGTACCCTTTTACCGACGAGGACACAGCTTGCATTTGCAGCAGAAAGACACACAAAGAAGCTGCTGACCGTGACCCACAATATATGTTAATTAAGGGCAAACAGCCCTCTTATAAACAGCCAGTTTGGCTTAAAGAGCATCATCCCTGGCAATGTCAAAGACAATGGCTGGAAGGTCCTTGCAGGGCCTGCTAATGGCCTCCATGCTGTGTGCTGTAGGTTTCGTATTTGCAAAGATAAAGCACCTTTGTCTTTAGTATTTGCCATACAGCTCTTAAAAGAAAAGTCCTTCTTTGCATATCAAGTTACCCAAATGTGTCTTACTGTTAATCCATGACATTTATCTGGACATGGATTTTGGTTTTATGTTCCTGGTATTCCTGTGGACAAAAATTCCAGGTAAAGCTGCTATGATCAGCATTGTTACAAATACAGTGGGCAAGGCCAGCATTGAGGTTTGCAGAAACATGCGAAGAAAAAAGGCGCACAGGAAGCTATTATATAACATATGCTTCCCAAGGTGGTGTGTTTTATATGGCCCACATTGTGCAGTGAAAGCAGGGCTGTGCCGCCCTGCTCATCTAGCTGACTGTCATACTGTCAGGCTCCGCCCTTTGACATACTATCATTGATCTTCACGACTGGCAGAATGAGCGGCCTTTGTGACGAATCACACTCCAGCAGGCATTGTCCTTATGGATGCGTGGCAAGGAAGAGGCATGTAGCAGATGTAAAAGCCTGAGTAAAAGCTAAATCAGGATAATTTTTTCTTAATTATGAGGAGAGGGAAAGGTGACACATGACAGTTGTGTATTGAGGAAGTAAGCTAAAAGGTTTAAGAATAACTCAGTCACATGGCTAATATGCTAGGTGTTGCGTAACCATATCTTCCTTTGCCATCTCTATGTAAATAACTCTGGGCTGCAAAGGATTTTAACGAGACCTGACAAGAGCGGCATGGCTTGCAGCAGTCAGGAAGGGGAGAACGGTGAAACCAAAAAATGAAAGCACCAAAGCCTGTTGCAGACTGGGAGGATGCAGTATGGACGAAAACATCAGAAGTCTATCAGGCAATTTGTTTAGATTATTCTGTGATTTGGAGTCTATGAGGTTGCATCTCGCAGAGTCACATGGAAACAGTAGCCGTCACAAACACTTCAAAGGGCAGAGGTGTATTGGGCTGGTGCCCCGCGTTCTACTCTGTTTTTTTTTTTTACCAGATTATTCTGTGAAAATAACAGTGGAACCCTCACCCACACACACAAAATAAATATATGTTCAAAGAAAATTCCTGTTCAGAGCACATCCTGTATTCTTATTCATATTCCTAGTTTCCCATATAATCTCTTATAATTCTACCAGGGGCTTCAGAAGGGCATGGATACCCTGACAGATTCAGGGGGCCCCCCACTTGGTAAAATTCTATATATATGGTGAGACCCGTATTTGCCAACTGAAGCTGAGGACCCAGAATTTCTGGCTACACCCCTGAATCCCACTTTCGTGTCTTAAAGATGATGATTGGTGTTTCTTCTCTAATGCGTTCAAATGTTTATGAAATTGATCATTCAGCATTTGTACTGTCCTTCCTTCACGTTTCTGTGATATCGCAGCTCTTTGCAATATCTGTGACCATATCATGTTCTTGCACATGGTGGTTTGCAGAGATGCAGTGGGCTTTTTCTCTACTAGCAGGCTAATCAGTATTTACCCAAGAAAAGAGCCAACCTGCCACAGTAATTTGTTTTATTTGACAAATTAGTTTAGTGTCACTTAGGGAAGCAGTAGAATTATTTTGGTATTCCTGTTTGATTTTCATGCTTACAGATCAACTTACCACCAGTGATGCAAGGACTGTATCTAAATGCAAAAATGTCGAAATAGGGACAAGGTATTAAACTTTTTAATATTCATTCATAATATTTATTCAACCTAGACATTCTCATCTCACACCCATTCTTGTCTCTCTTCACTTGGCTCCCTATTGGCACTCACATCAAGTTCCAGTCTTTGATGCTGGGATACAGGTCCATCAATGAACAGGCATCTATCCCCTTCAAAAGCCTACACAAGACCTACGCTCCATCTTGCCCCCTTCCGGCAACAAACTAACATTGTTCAGAGCTCCCATTACTACAGGAGAAGAGTCACTGCAGTCAGTTCTCTTGTGTGGTCCCCAACGGTGGAATGAGCTGCTGAACTACGTCCAGTTATCAGACTCCCTCTCCACCTTCAAGAGACACCTCAAGCCCAATCTGATCCATGAATATTAGGTTCTAGCGTTATTAGAAATTGTGTAGCTCATTTGAAGCTCAGCCAAGCTGCACTTATGTCTAGCTGACTCCTTAACAACATGTATGTTTGCAAAGTGCTATTTTCCTCACTTGCACGTCGCTTTGGACAAAGGCATCTGCTAAATATGTAAAATGTAAATATGTCAGCTCTTTCTGTACATCCCTGCTCATCTACATAAGCTCAGACCTTAGTTTCTGCCTAGAACTTACCTAAAATTCTGTCTTGCCTGATCATTATATGGTTCCATAAATGCATAAGAACATATTCTTCGGTGGCTCTACAGTGTCTTAACTGAGACAGCACTTATTAAAATTCTGAGATGTGTTTGCTTCACTAGATTGGGTAAAGAAGCAGGTATTGTTATCGATTCAGAAGCCCTGATCTCATAGGATTCTGCAAGCTTTCATGACAGCTTGTTATTGATTTGGTAAAATGATCCTCATAGTACTTGTTTCTGGAACGTTGGAACTACAGGTACCTCACTGTCCAGAGAACTCCGTGGGGGGACATCAAATGTTGTGACAGAGAGTGACAAATAATAATATAATAATATTTCCTCTGGGACTAGAAATTTGTCTGAAATTTGATGGATTCTGATGGACATTTTGATCAAAATGCATTTTTTTTCACCAATAACGGTATTTAAACATGCACCCTGCATAGTTTTTCCCCTCAATCAAAACATTTTGCCACGGACACGTTTATCCATGTACAGACAGGTAGATAATCTCTGCCCCTGGAGTCTGCTTCTTGGTTTTCGTTGTCAATGGCAGAATCAGGTGAGATGGTGCTTGCATGAAAATCCAGGTCAGTCCATAACTGTGTGAATCACACTACACTAAGCGCGACGCCTGATAACTCACTGGTCCTCCAACAAGTTACATCCTGCACAGGAGCCGTACAGCAGTCAAGGGGAAGTATGTCCCAGCCTCGCCTGATTGGCCTGCACTTCTTCCCCAAGGAAAACAAGCATTCACAAGCTGCTTACCTGCAGCTATGGCTTTGGGAAGAAGAGTGAGGATGAGTAGATATGAAAGACATCCTGCCCCCCCCCCTTCACCAAACTAACTCAGGTTTTAATTTGGCATGCCAGAGGATAACAGTGATGAGAGCTGGGATTTTCAGGGTAACAGTTCTCAGGCAAGAAAAAAGTGAAAGAATAGGATTAATTTTGTCCTCAGTTTAAAAGGTTGGAGTAAGGACACCACCAGAACCACAGTGCAAGGAACTAGATTAGCTAGCTAACTAATTTTTATACGGCTTCATTTGTGCAGTCGTTAGGGCTTCTAGAGTATACAGACAGGAATGGATCCTCACTTGTGTTTGCCCGTATTAGAAAAAGGAATGTATGAACCTGGATATGGCCTGGATCTGGGTTTTGATCTCGGACACCGTGCACCTTTGTCACTTTGGCACCGTTATGTTTACCACAGAGCCCTTTGCAGAGTGAGAAGGCTAATTTCTCATGAAATTGGGGATGTTCTCCGTAGTACATAAACATTTACTGCAGGTGCATGACTTGGGTGAAACTATAACATCTAATGGACAATTGACTCAACTTTCAGGAATGATCATGAGTGTTCTCTTAAAGGGAAGACCTTTGGATAGCCATAGGGGACTTTGTTGACAGTTTAAATGAGGAGGACGCATTTTAAAAATATGCACTAAATCTGCCATTCATGTTGATTCCAGATGGTTTGTCACATGTTTTAGGCAGATTCACTGTCTAAGTGAAATAGACTAAAAGACTGAATGTGAAACACTTCTTAGCCAGGTGGATCTTATGTCTCCCACTTCCTGCAGAGCTGTTGCAGACACAGTTGGTTCTGTATGTCGGAAACGGACTGTCTCTCTGGATTATATCAACAGGCGCTCAGGATTATTATACTTGCTGAGATGGGTGGTCTGTTTCTAAGCACTACACTGGTCTTCCTCTCATGCCCCAGATATATATATATATCAGTAATTTAAAAATAGTGCCACTACAGGTGTTGTGCTCCAGAAGATGAAGAGAAGATTGCGGGGCCACTAGGTCGGAAATCACGCAATACCGATATGGAGCAACACCCTGGTTGTAAATAGGGAAAAAAAACACAGCGTCATTCTTACCAAACTGGTTCGTAATGTTTTCTGCTCCCCTTTGAATTTTAACGCGCCATTTTTCACGGCCATGTGAATCGACTCCAGCTACTGTTGTCTGCTTTTTTAAGGCCTAGAGGTAGGGCGGACTGACGATGTGTTTCAGAAACACTGCACCTGGAAAGTAGTGGCTGCACCGAAGCCTCTGTTGTTTACCCGAGGTGTTACAGGATTTCTCCTAAATGTCTTCTTATGTTGCTCAACTTTTGTTACGCCCTTTGGCGAACCTTCTGGAGGTGAGGAGCTTATAATGCCAGAGGGGAATTTGCTGAAGACTGGGTCATAGGTTTGGCAGAGGTAATTTCAGGCGTTGTCATAACCAGAAATGTGTCTTTTCTCTCAGAATGAATCCTGCACTTGACATGGCATTGTGCAGAAATACTCTGTAATGTCAACTGCCTCTTCGCAGTGCGATCAGTATGACTGGATGTGGCACACAGCCCCTCACTCTCTCTTTATTTACAGTGACGGCTTGGACGGTAAGAGCTGTGCCATTGGGGAGTGGGGGGTTAGGTTCTGCCAGCCGTCCTCCCACTGCTTTTTACCAAGCCGCTGTACATTCTCACTAATTGAGTCGCCTCTGTGTTCCCTGGAGACCCCTGCCCTTCACACGGCACGTTCAGACGCTCCACGGGGTCGGATGAGCCCTTGCTGCATGCCTAATAAGGCGGATTCGGTAAAAGGAGATGGCAGACCTAGCAGTATGTGGCTCCCCTCCCCTGACTGTGTAACTGGGGGGGGGGGGTTAAAACCGAAAGGAAACAGAACAGGAGATGTGTTCTGTCAGCATTGCAATGACATACAAACTCTGACGAGCAAACAGGCATGTGTTAAGGATACTTGGAAGGCCTCTGTCACCTGTTCTCAGCTGTCCTGGTATATTTGCTAAAAGAAAGCCCATTGCCTTGTGTTTAATTCTCATTTTCATTTACAGTCCTTCCCCATGAAAATAATATAAGTGGCGGCTCCAGCCACATCCATCCGAAAGCCTGTTTTATATACCTGGCAGTCCAGAAAGGGAGCTCTTCCCCACACACTGTTTAATTAAAGATCTTCCTGGCTCAAGCGGATCCCTTAGACAGTTTTAGCCTGGCAAGATAAAGACGTATCATCAGCCCACACCAAAAAGACAGGCCAAATGGCTTCTCAGGGGCTTAATTTATTGATGCAGTGCGCCTCCCCCGCAAATCTCACCATGTAGCCTTTCCCCATGGAAGCGGAAACGCGCGTCGACTTCCTTCCGCGCCTCGACTGCTCCCCGGGCCAGAGTGACAGGGATTTCTCAGAATTTGGCACATTGTCCAATTATTCACCTCTATATTTCACTTACTTCCTCCTCACCCTGGGGGACCAGATTTCACACTGGACCCGCACCCCCCATAGACATGGCCCAATGATATTTTTAAAATGATTTCTTTCTGCACCTCATTAAGATGCTGCAGGTGCCTGATGGTGAGTCGTGACCTTACTCACAGGCCCGTAACTGTCACGAGGCCAAAATCAACCCCCTTGCCATCCAGATAGGAAGACAGAAAAGAACCACCGCTGGATTGGCGGGGGCCACATGTCGCACCCCAGACACATGTGTCCATCTGCCTTTCCTGTTGTTACTTCCCCTGCGTGCTGCACCCCACTCGTTGGGATCGTTGCTCTTGGGATGACGTTTGTGCCTGTACCATGGCATCAACCACAATCCCCATCGGGGAGCTCAGTACATTTGACCATGAAGGGCCACGCTTTTCTTCCGAAACGAGCAGACTAATTAGGTCGACTTGTTTATGTTTACAAGGGATTAACGTCCCCTGACATCCACAACCTCTCTGGCGCTCACCAGTCCATATCCTGAAAACCCCCTACTCTCTGCTGGCTCCAGAATGTGATGGCCACTGGGCGTCACTCCCACACTCGCCGCTGTCCCCTGATGAGCAGGCTGTCTACGGCCATGGGTTTGGGGGGGCCAGGTGGGTTCAGACGGGGTCGTCGCTGTCCTGGGAGGGCGGTTACTGAACTCGGAGGCATGTTACACCATGACTGGAATTTTAGGCAGCAGCTGCGATTTCTCAGACGCTTTGCTGCAGAAACTTTTCAAGTCGCGACACAGTATAGCTACATGAATTCATCAGAGCGGACAGTCAGGCTCCTTTAGCAGTGCAGTAACGGCAGGGTAAATGGCCGTGCATGGGAACCCCTGATCGGGGGATCAGGAAAACGGTGCTGTGCCGTACGGCAACTCCCAGAGGTGCTGCCACATCGACACGGACATTACGGTAATGCGGGCACATTGTTACACATCATCTAGTGATTGTCAGCTCGCTCCAGCCTTCCATGCGGTCGTGCCTGACGACACCCCACTGTGCTGGTTTGCGGGCACCCTCCCGCACGGTCGAGTAAGGACAACCTTAAGGGGGCATGTTATGGGAGCAGGAGAGAAGGCAGCGGGAAAATAGCGTGTGGTCACCCTCAGGAACGTATGCTTCACCTGAACAGTGCCTCACCCTCTTAATCGTACCCGAAAGATAGTAGCAATAGGACGGTAAGAGGCGCACGACTCGCCGGGAACACGAAAGTGACAGGAAAGGCACGGGAGCTATATCAAACAACAGGGAGACGACAGTCTGCACAATAGCATGCACGGTTCCGACTCTCTCACCTGGCTCCGAATTTACATCCTTCCTAGGAGAGGTGAAGGGATAGCGAGGGAGGAAAAGGTTTTGCGGAGGACAGGAGGGCAGAGGTGCTTCTCTCGTGACACCCTTTCAGAGGTGAACCTCCTCCATCTCCTTTCTTTTCTCCCTGTTCACCAGCCTCTCCACTTACTGCATTCAGCTCTTGCCAGTACCCAGTGTCCCTCCAGCGCTGCTGCTGTACCTAGCCCTTAGCTCTTTGTCAGTGAGCCTTTGCCTCCTTTCCTTTTTTCCTCTGGGCCCGGCCCGCCCCCCCCCCCCCCCCGCCCGCCCCCCGCCCCCCCCCCCCCCCCCCCCACACCCCCCCCCCCCCCCCCCCCCGCCGGCGCCGCGGCGGCGGGGGGGGGGGGGCGAC
>JAODKC010000028.1:16526168-16559285 GCA_026777985.1 Mormyrops attenuatus
CATTTGTGGTGGAACAGGGAAAGAACTAAGCTACACAGGGCTCCGGCCCTCCAGGACTGCAGTTTGACACCCCTGGCCTACACCAACTGTCAACTAATTGCCAATTACTAATTAGTAATTACCGATTACTACTGAGTAATGGATGATATACCCTTGTGTGTGTACTTAAATTATGGGTCAAAACATTAAACACTAGCAGGTTTAAACATAGTCAACTCCATTTAACTACCCATGATGAATACCCATCTGCACAGGATGGAGATGAAGTCTTACACTTTCCAGTCTGGTGGCAGGTGCTTCTGCCAGTGGTTTCAGTATGGCAGTCAGTGGCCTACATACAGATGGTCTACATCCAACAGCCTTAGATGTCCTGTGAAGGAAAAACGGCATTTAGATGCTCTGTTTTCTCATTCTAAATAGACTGAGAACCACTGCGTATATCTCTCCAGACTTACACTTCTTGTGTTTTTTCACCAGTGGTACTCTCATCAAATATGGTGAAAGGCAGGGCCAGGGCACAGCCTTTGTCAGCTGGCAAAGAAATGGCACAGAATTAATGACCGTGGGCTCTTCCCCATCCCAAGAATCTTTCCTTTACAAAATTGCTAGGCAGGTCCTATGACATTCAGAAAAGTCACAGGGGACGGTACCCCTTTAACGGCCAAGGGTGACAGAGATACTTCTGACAGCTATACGCCGTTAGTGAATAACACCATACCTAAACAAAAGTCCTCATTTTCCACAGGCTGGTTGACCCTGGAAATAAAGACCAAGAACGTTCTCTTATAGTAACAGCTGAAATTCCTTATGATGTCACTGTTTGGGCAGTATTCAACACAGCTTAATATACTGCAGCAGGTTAGGGTTTATAAAATGTAACTATGGAACAGCAGCACTCAGCCCATGCTGAGATTTGATCCGGCAACCTTCTGTTTACACACCCAGCCCCCTTTTCTCCAAAACATGATGATATACTGCAGTTCAAGGTGATAAAATACACTAATCCCGAGTCCCAAACATCACAGCAGTCATACCTTGCAGAAAAGCTGGCCTCGCATTCATCGTGCATTTTAAACCCTGGGTCAGAACCCTGCCTCCGTGACACAGCGGACCCAGGCAGACGGTCCACTGGCTGAGATGATTCACTGGCCTCCGGTCGGCCCTGTGGTAGGAGACCCAGCTCAAAATGCCATTAACGGATACGCACAGGGGAGGCGTGGGCCTAGGGGGAGGGCTAACTCACCTGCTGGCCAGCACCTGGCTGTGGACTGTTGTCTTGGAGAAGCTTCTGCTTCTTCTCAATTTGCCGCTTCAGGTCCTCCTTAACCCCTTTCAATTTTTTCTCTTTTTCTAATTTAGTGGAGAAAAAAAAAAGTGTACTGTTTGGAAAAATACCTGCAGTACAGATATAACGTCCATCTATGTAGGCAAAATTTGCTTAGGTAGGCTCTCTTTTCACATTGGACCCCCACCCCCTAGGAGCCGGCTGGGGGCCTCAGACCCCTCCACATTTCGGCTACCTTCCAGCTCCTGGGCCGCTCTCTTGTAGTAGCGCTCCGCCCGTAGCTCCTCAAAGCAGAACTCTGTGACGCCACTGAACAGCAGCTCCTTGCAGTACATGCTCTGCTCCTTTTTGTCGCTGTCCGCCTGCTGGGGCTCCTGCAGACGCTCCAGGGGCGTCTCCTCCTTGGAGGGCTTCCGCACAGACAGCACCGTATTCACCGTGGGGTTAATCTTACATGGCGTCCTGCCACAAGGCATGCAGAAAAAAAAATCAATTTCTGGACTTCCTTTGGATACAGTATAATAGCTCCAGTGTGACCACAGACACCCGACCAAAGACCTAAATGGTAAACCAACACCCCTAAATGCAAGGTGATCTTTCTGATCCTCCCATTATTTCCACTGTCCTATGGAAACCCCACAATGACATGGGGAGAACATGCAAACTCCACATGCACAGAGCCAAGGCAGAGACTCTAACCCTGGCCTTCAGATGTGTGAGGCACAGTGGTTAGCATGGTTGCCAACATGCCTTCAGAGCCATGTAGTTCATTCATAAACATCAACCTAGAATCCCACGTCAACCCAAGCTGAATTTGAGATATTCATAAAGAACACATGTTTGATAGCCACAGCCGTCTTGACAATACTCACACAACAGGGGGCTGATCACACTCTTCCACATAAGGCTGAAAGTTTGGCTTGCTGGGTGGGGCCACAACACTGTGGCCTGCCCTGGACTTCTGAGGCATCTAGACACAAAGGCAATGGCTCTGTAGATTAAACTCACAGTGAATGTAGGACAATTTCAAACTTCAAACCATTTTTGATACTTGACACAGTAATGTAACAACTCACTAAATTTCACTGCAATTTTGTTTGCAGTAAACTTTACAACGTTTTGCACTCCTGTCACTGTCTAAAAAGACCTACGCATCGCACTGTCAATCAAAGCATATTAAGTACAGCAGTAGCCATTGTAAATCATGCTATAATCATGTTTAGAGACACTCAGGAGCAGTAAACAAATATTCAAAATGAGATTGTTACCTATTATTACGTCAATGCATAATAGAACAGATATGCATTACTTTTACATGCAGTCTATCTTGCGTCTCAAAACAAATACCTGTAACAATTGTATGACTAAAGTTTGTATGTGGTGTTAAAAGTGATTGTATGGAGCCAAAAAACCCAGGAGGTAAAAGTAACTGCAGACCGTTCTCTTAATGTAAAAATGTTCAGACTACAAAAAATGCGATAGCCCATAGAAAAAAAAACGCATGTCACATCTGTACTTCAACCACAACAGAGGCATGCAGATTAAAATTTCATTAACTCAGAAATGAGACACCTCTCTCTAAACTCTTTGTATCGCATCGTGTCGATCCTTTAAATACTTAGCTAGATTTGTGGTGTTTGCCCCCCCCCCCCGTCTGCATATGCAAGTGGTGCCACTGCAATATGTCCTGGCGGATTAGTCTTCATTTGGCACAAAGCCAGAGTATTTCCAGACGCCACTCAGCCTGCACTCCTCATCAGTTAAGCTCCGACACTCGTGAACTAGTCATGTTAGTGTGAGACTGCACTCAGGTCTGGGCATGCACATTGGTAAGTGCAAACTGGAAGTACATGCTGTAGAATCAATGCCATGAAAAATAAGTATTGAAAGTTTTATATATGAATACTATGTTTGATATTTTTGATACTACTACTACTACTACAGGGCTTCAGACTTTTCATTGAAAGTGCACAAATTAAAATTTCATGCAGTCACACCTGTGCCAGTGTATGCTAATTAGGGCTGCAACAACAACTACCTACAGCCTAGGAGCTATTGAAAAAAAAGGCCTAATTTTAGAGAAAAAAAATTATATCAAGTAAACAAAGGGTTCAAATCAAATGAAAGTTGCCGTGTCCTATAGTGCTCAGGCAGAATTATAATTTACACCCATTTGGGGGTCATACGCTCCCCATTGCCTAGACGCTATTGAAAAAAATCTATTTAGCCATTTTTTTCTTTTTAAAATGATCATATAAAATAGAATAAAGTATTAAAAATTCACTGTGTCCTGTGTATGTCAGGTAGTTGTAGAATATGCACCCATTTTGGAGTTACTGGATCCCATTGCATTGAAGTTATTGCAAGCAGTCAGTATTTTATTATTCTGACAGTAATTCGTTGACGTCCCTAAATCCGCGGTGCGCGAGCATCTCCGAGGCTGTGGAATTGATTCGGCCGTCTTTCGACCGCCTTATGCCGGCTACCGTGAGTGAAACACCGCCGCTAAATCTGGAGTGTGGGGATCTGAATATCCGTCGAATATCCAACGTAAAACTGATTTCACCTCGGTGAGAGACACTGATGTATTATGTGACGTTGTGGAGTTTTTGGACTATTTTATTCAATTATTCAGATTGATTAACGCAAATGGTTCATTCGGTGGTGTAGTGGAGGGTAAATGCACATAAACGCCGTTTACGCACCTTTTAAATTTACAAAACAACGTTTACTCACCTTTTTGAGATCACTAATATTAAGGATATGAAAAGTTACCCACCGTTTTTACTGCTGTGTATATAGTTTACCCACTTTAAATTTCTTGATACCACTACACCACTGCTTCATTTCTTCATGATAGAAATTTATAGTGATATCAAACGTTGTACTCAAGGCCAGTTTTTGAAGGTCTCGATCTTGTCATGGACTCGGACAAAGAGGACTCGGGATTTTATTTCGAGACCAGCCGAGACCACAACTCTGAGAATATTCGTATTAATGAGCCGTTTACTGTCGGATGGGATAACTTCTAACTTCAAGTGCAACAAATGACGTTACTGCCGATCGCGTTACCCGCCCCGCCCCTTCACACACGCACATGAAGACAGGTGAAGTCGTGGTTGTCTGGGAAAGATGTCAATAGCCGATTGTATTATCAAATGTGGCTACATATACCACAAAGTGTTTACCCTACCATTCTATTAGGGGGGCGCCCCAAGTTTTATTTAATTAAATTTTATATATAGCGCCAGATCACAACAGAAGTCATTTAAGTCTCCCTTTCCTATAGAACAGGTCTATACCTTGTCCTTTTATTAAACAAACTAAATAGCCTTATGTTATTTATTGTTCATCACTGTAGTATGCGCACACAACCGGACACGTTTTAAAACGAAATTTGCAGCCTGCCGTTCACAGGTTTTTCCTGACCAATAGTCTTATTTGCGCCGTTGTAACTAAAGTCTATGGCGTTTCACGAGAGCGCAAGCCGGCGCATTTTTAGCGTAAAATGAAGAAAAGGCTTTTTCTCCGCAATAAATGTTTACTTTGCCCGTAATAAAAAAAAACTGGAGTACCTAATACATTATCAAAACACCATGATTTGGACTAAATTAGAAATGTTTAGAAAATTTCCAAAAACCATGCTGAGCTGCACGTTTAGGTTCAAGCGCTGCACTTATTTATTTTTATTTTACTTATGGGGAAAAAAAAAATTAAAAAAAATCAACGATTAATGTTCATCTTATTTTAAAGTATTTCAATTATCATATTATGTACATTTACTAATCTTCAGTTCCTGCCCTGGTTTTAGTCTCGGTCTCAACACACTCTGGTCTCAGTCAGGACTTGGTCTTGTTAGGTGGTCTTGACTACAACTCTAGTAATATCTGGACAAAATATTAATTGCACTTCCCTTTTATTCTCAGCACTTGGCAGCATCACCTAATGTCCATTTATTTAATTTCATTGTGCTTTGTTAGATCAGCAGTCATTAACTTAAAAAGATTATGTGTTTTATTTACTGTGCTTCTGTGCAAACTCATACTATGCTGTATCTCACGTTAAAAAAAAAAGAAAAAAAGACCAGCATTCGTGACTATGTTTTTAGGAAGATCTGCACACCACAGCAAGCAGCTGTTCTCACTGATGGTATCATAAATATGCTGGTAACAGACATGACGCTATTATTAATGGTGGAGGATGAAGGATTCAGAAAAATGATAAAACACCTACAACCTTGGTTATACTCTTCCCTCAAGGACCTATAACACCAGACTGATGGAGAAGAAATACCAGGAGACATTCCAGGCTGTGAAGAGTGCCGTAAAGGTCACCAACAGCAAAATTGCTCTCACCACTGATATATGGACAAGTGCAGCCACTGAAGCCTACCGTGGCATCACATGCCACTACATAGGAGATGACTGGGACATGAAGTCTGCCTCACCACCATGCCACTGGAGGACAGACATACAGCATCGAACATTGCAGAGTGGTTGGAGGAGGTAGTAGCCAGGTTTGAAATTGCTTTTAGCAAGATTATCACCATTGTGCACGACACTGGAGGAGAAGCATGGGTGGTCCTCTGTCCGCTGCATTGGCCACACTTTGCAACTGGTGGTCAATTCTGCATTGAAGCACTCAAGCATTGAGAAAGCTATTGGGGCTGCAAGATGTCTCGTGGAACACTTTATAAAAAAAAAAAAAAAAAGTGAGCTAGCACCCAACAAGCGGAGACAAAAACAGCAACAAATGGGTACACCTGAACACAAGCTGGTTCAGAATGTTAGCACGAGATGGAACAGCACATACTATATGGTTAGCCGACTGCTGGACCAAAGGTGGCCTGTAACTGCAACACTGTCCGACTCAACTGTCACACAGAGGGACAAACGGTACCTTGACTTAAAAGCTGACCAGTGTGGCCTGCTTGAAGAGTTTTGCACAGCCCTTAAACCATTTGAATGTGCCACTGTGTTTTTGAGTGGGGACAAATATACCACAATCTCTACAGTACCTCCACTTGTGCAGGGGCTAGTGAAGTCCACCCAGAGTGCTGCATGAGTCAGCAGCAGTACAGGCTTTCCAAGTGACTGCTAGAGTAGCTTCAACAGTGATGGAAAAATGACACTACTTTCTCAGAGACCGCACCAAGCACAGTGATCCTCTCCTCTGCACTAGACCCGAGGTTCAGAAAATTGAAGTTTCTGACTCCCGAACAAGTCTTTAATGTGCAAAACAAAATACAAACACATCCACTCAGAGTAAGTTGGGAGATGCAGCAGCATGAGAATGTCCATAACTAAGTCAGTGCCACCTCCACCATTACTAAAGCTGCTTCAGGACCTACAACTCTTGATTCATTGTTTGATTCTGGAACCAGCAGTGAGGAAGAGCAGAGAGGGGGGGATGCCAAGGATCAACAGCCAAGTTAGGAATGAAGTCCTCACATACTTTAGAGAGAAGCCCCTTGCCAAAGAAGAAAATCCATTACATTGGCGGAAGGCTAACGAAAACAGATATCCCACCTTAGCTAGGTTAGCAAAGTCCTACTTGTGCATCCCTTGTTCCTCAACATCAGAGCGCCTCTTCTACATAGCAGGCAACATAGCTTCCAAGAGGAGAGCCAGTCTCAGCCCAGAGCATGTGGACATGTTAGCATTTTTGCATTGCAATGCAAAGTTCATTGTGAGGGAGTGAAAGTAACTGTATTCTTGCAGAACTATTTTTCCCATAGTTCTACCTCCATGGCCTATTGTTGAAGAGCGGAAAAGGCTGTTAAAATTTTTTATGTATTTTCTTTATTAAATTGTTGTTCAGCTCATTTCAACAGGTTTTTTTTCAGAACATGTGAAGAAATGCTCTCTGCACTGTATAAAAAGATGGTCTTTGTATTTCATTAGTAATTTAAACTGTTCACCATCACCAATTGAAAAAAATGCCGGTTGCACTTTATAAAAAAAGATTGTTTTTCATTACATTGATTCAGCTGCACAAATTTTTTTTTTTTGTACCCTTAATGAAGCATACATTTATTTTTTTTTATGCGAGACGCTGGAAACAACCTTTGTACAAAGACAGTTTGGGTTATTAAAAAATGCTGGAAATCAAATTGGTGTTTGCCCCCCCCCATTAATCGAAAAAATAAAATCGACAAATTAATCTATTATCAAAATAATCGTTAGTTGCAGCCCTAATGCTAATAGGATGTTTTGCTCCTGCACGGGTACTGCGTTAATGAATTGTGAAAGTTGTTTTTTCCTCTTCTTTACTACTCAATGTGTTTGTTTATTTTTGAGTTGGTCTCTCCCGATCTGCATGCGGGACTACGTACGTATACGTGCACTGATGATACCTTTAGTGGTGGTGTTAACGTGTTCCTGCAAGGAAACTATCTACAGCAGATTGTTTTAAAAAACAAAATGAGAAGAAGATGACGCTGGTGGAGAGGGGGAGCCAAAGCCAGGTCCTGGGAGACGTGCCAGATGGTGAGTTAGGTTATTAAGATAAGGTTTGGATTAAAATATTCTGCAAATACAGTTACTCCTAAGTCTTGAGTCACTGTCAATCTTTCATTAATACTAAAACTGGCCACATTGGGATGTGGCCAAATTGGGATAACTATTCATCAGCATGCAAGGTCATTAATTAATACCGTGCTGCACCAGAAAATAAAAAGGGGTGTGACCAAACCATGTGCTGGTGCTACCAATGGAAAGGCTAGTCTGAAGCCCTGCTAGTACCTTTCCTGCTTGTGGATGTATGAGAGGACAGCATGCTGGCTCTCTCCTCTGAACTCCTACCTTCACATTGGTCCATTTTTCAGGCATCATCTCATTCTCTTTTGCCCTGGAGCTGGGCGGGGCCATCCAGCGTTCCGGCCTGGCTTCGGAGGGCTCGGCAGCAGCGGCTGCAGACACCTGGTTTTCATCAAACACCAGGAATCGAGAATTGTGGCCATTATGAGGGGCTGCAGGTAGCTGGAGATTCAGGCCACGTGAACGATCTGTCAAGAAATGAAGAAGCTGAAAAATCGGCATCAGGGAGGTGGGGGTCCAGCATTTTCACAGTAGCCTAATCAACCCTGGGAGTAACACTTACGGCTAACGGTGGCCCCAGTCCGCACGATGGGAGCGATGGCCGTCTTCTTCCCCCTGGGCTTCAGGTCTACTAGCGAGGACCTCAGGGTCTGTGCTGGCTCAGGGCTGTCAGGCTCCTGCTCTCCACCACCCAGCATGTCGTTCATCACCTGCCGTGACACACGTGCCTGGAACGCTCTGTGTGTGTGGGTTAGTGTCAGCCTTTGCTCAAACAGAGGATTTCAGACACTATAAATTTCAATGCTCTGAGATCACAGGCGTACTTGTGGTACTGATGGAGCTTATCAGCAGGTTCAGCCCCGCACTTAAAGCCCTTCTGGTAGATGCTGTCCGCCATCTTAGAGTCCCCGTGGTTCTCCAACTCCTCAGACCAGGCGATGTACAAGGCTGCTTGCTGGACACCGATACCCTGCCCGTGCATGTAGTTGTACATGTCCAGGGGCTCAGTGCTGCTCTCTGCCTGAAAGCAAGTGGGGCGTTAGCACAACTGTCCAAGTGCTCCCCCTACTGAACAAGCGTCATGTGGGAAAAGCGGAGCAGCTTACAAATTTGATCCAGAGGTTGACGTAGCGGGAATCATTGTGGTACTGTGTCTCATCCACAAAGCGTTTCACTGCCCTCTCCAGCAGCACAGAAAGATTACTCTCCTTTCCTCCCTGAGGGTATGTCTGCTGAGTCCATTTGATGTACCTGAGGAATGATTACATGGTTATGCACCATATCCTGGATCAAGCGGATTCCAGCTGCTTCACCTTCACATCAGTTCAACAAATACATTCTATTCATTCATTCATTCAAAAAGCTTCCTACTTCCTACCTGTCCCAGACATCAAGTGGATCATCTCCACTGTACAACCGGAGCTCAGACTCAAAAGCCCTTAAAAGAAGGAAAAAAAATAATCAAGTTTTATAAGAACATTCAGATACAGAAAAAAAACACACAACCCGCGTTGTGGGAGGTACAGGTGACCCCCAGCGGAACATGTTTAATTACTACCAGTTACCTAACCACCCACAGCAAAAGATACGGAGGATCACCCCTAATCTGCCCATCAGGAAGTTATCCAGGTAATAGCTAATGATACTTTCTTTAGACGCCGAAAACATCATCTGTCCGTGATTCAGCAATTCAGCCAGACTGTGTAAACAAAACGCGCCCATACTGTTTCTGTTGCTGAATGGCAGCGTATCCCGCGCCGTCCTGCTGGCTCAGTGCTTGGTGCAGGGCTGAAAAGGCTCGACCATGCCTCAGCGGCTGAATATTCTCCTTGCACAGCTCCCACTCGGCTTCCCCCTCAGCCATGGCGAAGCTTTAAAGCTGCAAATCTGCCAGAGCACAGAAAACATGAGCTGCCACTTAGCCCGCGTGCACCTTCGCGCGACACTAGGAGCAACTATATCAATTAGTTGTTAGCTAAATAACCTCGCACCAATCGGCCAAAACGTATATCATATAAACACAAACACGACATTTAAATGGAGCGACTTTATATTTAGCCATAATAAGTTCACATGAAATTATTTTTTTTAAATCCGCAGTGCCAATAGTATCGCTACCATATCATCATACACTAGCTTACTAAATGTTGTAAATAACACCGTTAACATTGAATATTAATTGCTACTTAATCAAAATGAATATATGTACCAACCTGCTTAAAACTGACCAAGTTACGCAGAGGACACCTCTCCGCTATCTACACCCAACTCCCCTTCAAAATTTTAAACGAAAACCGCCAGAAAAGCGAAGCTGATTGGACGGCCAGGTCCAAATGGTACTTCCGGATATACGCCATTTAATCTTTTTAGTACTATATATTTTCAGCGCAAATAACACAAACTGTATATGACGTCATCTGCCTAAACCTGTAATGCAGCGATACTCTTCAAAATTCTATAACATTGAGGAAAACATTGATATACATATACTATCTGAACGTACCCACCCCCACGCCTTGTACGGACTATGGGAAATGGAGTTCGATGTGTGTCTACGTTTCATAATTCCATTGCTAAACTTGTGAACTGTACTTTCTGTTCATATTTTACAAAATTGTGTTTGTAAAAGGAGCCGTTATACAAGCAACGTCATCAGTTGTAGCTGAGTATAATGACATTCTGGTGTTATTTTTTTATTCATAAGTTTAGTTTTTGCTGCGATGGGTTGGCGCCTTATCCTGGGTTACTCCCTACCTTGTGACAGTAGCATCCGGGATAAGCTCCGGATTCCCCGCGACCCTGAAGAGGATAGGCGGTTACAGAAAATGAATGGATGAATAGATAGATAGATGGATGGATGATTTCGTTTTTGCTAGAAAACTACGAGTACCAGGATGCAACGGGAATGACTTATACTTCCGTTATGTGTTCTTGTATTGGTTTGCTCTGTCTTGACTAGATTAGTGTTCTTTGGCTTAACATGGGGGACATACTGGGTTTTTTCATTTAAACAAAGGCTCCGGGTTAGCTTTTGTGTTTAATACGGATATCTCTGACCTTTTCTGTTAAGTTAACATCTAGCTCCCGACTTTATGAAGTTTTACAGCGGTCAGGGCTACACCACCAAAACTATTTTCTCGACTGATTTTTAGTATCATTACATACAATCTGCTTGCAGTTATTTTGGTTCCTGACAAGAGACATGGACAAGCGATGTTACGGCTGTGCTTCAAAATTTACGCTATTCAGGAAAGAGGTTTGTAAATGCATAGTTTATTTTAAAGGATTTGTTAATTTACGGTGTTTCGTGGTAGCCGACATGACTGCTATTCAGGACCTTTGTAAAACTTCCTACAGTTGTTCAGGTATCTGATTAGTGGTCCTTACTGGCTTCTTAGATGGGCTGTAAGAACTGCGGGCGCTCCTTCTGCTCGGGGTGCCTGGCTTTTACCGCCGTGGTGCAGCGTTTTGGCAGCACTCCGCAGAAGGTCTGCAAGCAATGTCACGGGAACCTCACAAGGTGGCCTCTAACTCATTCTCCGATATGCATGTTACTTTATCATGGCTGTACGTGGAGTGACATGTAGAGAATTTATTTGTTTTTAATTTTATATATGTTTTTCAGTGGTGGCACTCAGAACGATGCTGCTAGGTGGTCTCCTCCTGAAAATTACAAAAAGTGAGCATTTATGCTTTGGATGTAGGCCATTCATTTATGTTGGTGGAGGGTGTATGAAGAGCAGGAAGGAAACCTTGTGAGTCACACCATCCCTTTAAATGTGTGCCTTAGGCGAGTGGCCGCTTTGGAGGCCAGGCAAGGACATGGAAAAGCATCCTCCACACAAGTGGGAAAACCTATCAGCTCTAGTAGGCCAAGCAAATACCTAAGTAAAGAAGACCAGGTGATTGCAGAGAGACTGCAGAAACTGAAGGAGGACACGAAGCCAAGTAAGAATACATAATCCTTTGATCGGTTTCTCTGAGAATGTATGACCTCCTCCAACCTCCTGTCTATCCGTGTGCAGAAACTGTTCCATCAGAAAAGGAGATTGAGACTCGTCTAGCTGCACTGAAGGCCCCAGCCCAGCCAGTTCCTAAAGCCAGCGAGATGGAGGACCGTCTGGCTGCCCTGCAGGGGAGAACCCCGCCCTCCATGGCTCCTCCTCCTGTGAGTCCTACTGTACACCCTCACGTATCCCAGCTGAAGCTCCAGAGACTGTATTAGCTTTCTGGTTCTGCGCTAGCTTTGCAGCTCCTGTGATGGTCGGTGTTGTGGCTTCCCATAGGTGCATCAGCCCCCTGATGCCCGCACTCAGGTGGAGCAAGCCAATGACCTGATTACACAGATGACAGAGGAGGTCAACATTGACAGCCAGCAACAGGCGGACTCAGAAGGTACTGTCGTGTCCAATGGGGGGGGGGGTGACAAGGAAATCTCTTTACCACCACAGTGTCTGGGAGTGGTGTTATTGCTTGACCCCCCCAATTCAGGCACGGATGGCCCCTTGAATAACCTGAACAAGCCAGTGGGTGGTGGGCTTGAGGAGAACCTGGATGACCCGCAGAGGGCAGCCAAGCAGCTGGAAGAGGAGAAGAGTCGACTCTTGGCAGAAGCCATGGAGGACCTGCGTCAAGACCGGCTCAACCAGGAGGAAGTGCTGAAGATGGCTCGTAAACTGGCTCTGCTGAAGGGGCTGGACCCAGACAGTGGTGCGTCTCCGGAGGGTCCCCAGGGGCGCTTTTCCATTGCACTAGGAACTGAACTTTTGGTACTAAAAAAACAGTACTGCCCTTTTTACATTGACTTCTGGTGCAGTACCTAAGTACTAAACCAGTTGGGGAATTTGTTTGGTACCTCAGTACTTTGGGATGGGACATACAAATGTGTTTATTTTTGACTGGTTATGCAAATAACCTGCCTCACAAACACAAAATACAACTGCTATCTATATGGATATGTGGATAAATGGAGACCTGAGGTTTGTGATCTAGTTGGAAGAACAGATTCCATAAGAACTGGATGGCATGATGAAATAAAGTATTTGCTATAATATACTAGGCCTGCACAGTATTGGAAAAAATAATTGCAATGTGAATTTTTGGAGCTAAATATCAAGATATTTGTAAAGCAAAAAATAGTTTGAAATTTAGCCAAAACAAACCATAGCCAAATCGAACTTATCTACTAGTAGAGTCTGTCAAATAAGTTAGTGATGCTACTGGAAGTGCCAATAAATCATTTGATTTTGCTCAATAACATCTCTATGGAATCTAAAATATTTCCATACATTGGAAGGCGAATGGCTTTTAATGACCAGTTCTTGTTCATTTTTCTCTGACCCGCTCATTTAAATTTCCCACAAACATCTAAGAGTGATTTAAACACCAAGGATGAACATGATGCTCATGCAACAGCAGTGGCAGGTAAACTTTAAACTGATATTTTTCACATATACTACATAATCTTTAAAGGGACAATCGTTACAACTGTAAAACTTGCTAAGTTTGGTTTCCTAGAGTAAAAATCTTATAGCAAAACGTAACCCCCCCCCATTGCATGTGTATAACATGCAATGTCAATATTAGTTTCACCCATCGCCCAGCCCTATAATGTACCATTTTTGAATTCAGTACAAAACACCCTGCCTCTGTTGAGATGATGTCATTCTGCACCAGTACCAGTTTTTCAGGCCAGTTGAAAACAAACACAAGAAGTACCACTGACTTTGGTACTGTTCTGAAATGCCAGAATTTCGGTACCTGATGCAGTAGAAAAGTACCCTAAGGGTCAGAATGTTTACTGTAACATCTTGAATCAGGTAAAGGATCGTTGTGTTAGAGAGAGCTGGGAAAATCCTGCGTTTCGCCAAACCTGATTGGCTTATATTACATTACAAACTTTTGGTTTTATGTGATTCTGTGTTAATGTCCAACATCAAAATGCACATTCAGCACAACTAAATATTTGAAACCTTCAATTTGGATCTCTGTCTATATCTCCCTGAAATTTTACAAGCAGCTGTCTTTCAGCAGCCTTTTACGTATTTGGTATAGTATAATTTGTTGATGTATTTAATGACCTTCTGCAGATTGTTGCTTCAGATGATGGTGCTGTTTTAATCCTGCTTGATTTAACAGCAGCTTTTGATACAGATAATCATGATGTACTTCTTGATTGCCATAAGTCCTCTATGGGCATCCCGAATATTGCTCTGAGTTGTGTGGGTTAGGTGCCTGTGCCCTTGATCAGAAGGTCCTTGGTTCAAATCCCAGGGTCAGCGGTGTGACGGGCCCTTAACCCCCAACTGCTCCAGGCATTGGCTGGTCTAGCATTGTAAATTGTATGTTGCTTTGGACAAAGGTGTCAGCTAAATAAGAAATGTAGTATAAAATCAAGGTTATCAGGTAAAATTTTACAAACAATTATTCTTTAGAATACTATAGTTTGTATTCCATATACCCTTAAAGCAAAGTGAACCATGATGGTCATTAAATAATTAGAAGCAATTAATATGATAGGCTAATGAGCCAGAATTATTTTCCTTACTTGAAAGCAACAATATCTGAGTTAATTATTTAAGGACTTGTCAGAGTTCCTTAAAACCAAACCAGGACTGGTCAGCATAGGGTATTAACACTGCTTTTTTTTATTTGGTTGCTTTGCCAGGATGCCATTATAGAACGTCTGGGAAAGAAGGCAAAGATGATTATATTATTTTGTCATGTTTTTTCTTCTTAACTATATCTGCCATTTATAGAGCCTTCGCTGCCCTGCAGGACTCCCCATGTCTCCACATGCTGTTGTGACATCTTTCTCACCCTGAATTTCAGTCCCAAGGGTTGATTTCGAGCCCCCTGACAGCGAAGAGGAGACAGAAGAAGAGGCAGCAAACAGAATAATAAGGCAGGTGTGTAAAAGCGTGCAATGCTAGCGAGATTCACCAGCTAACAAGGCATGTGTCTCACTGGCTGAACGTAGCTTCATGGAGAAGTTATATGCATTCTAAATGATGAAGGTAGCCACTAGGGGTAGCACTTTAGTCTTAAGAAATGTATGGGTTGTTGCTTACTACAGATCCGCGGTGCATATGGTGATGCTACGAGCCTGTTTGAGTTTTGTGTCAAATATATGGATTCTTTTCTTCTAGCTGTCTGAAGAAGCAGCTTTAGACAAGTCCTGTGGCTACAACATCCCACCCGAGCCCAGCAGCTGGCAGACCATAGAGAAGCCTGGGCTCCATAAAGAGCAGGTCCTGTCACCACCGAGGCTGTAGAAAGCTTTTCTAACGAGCGGATGGTTTAAATAGCAAAAAAAAAAATGTTAAATGGAATGGAATGTGTGATGACTAAGCACGCTTCCCTTTGAAGGTCCTCTCCTGGTTCATTGAGTCTCCCCTAGGCTCAAACTGCCCCAGTGTGGGCTGGTGTTGGAAACCTTGGGGGGTGGAGTTTAGAGTGACGGTTGGTGTGCAGCACCCGTGATGATGACCTCTCACGTTGTAGAAGTCACGTGCCCAGCCGGCCAGCAAGACCCAAGGAGCCCACGCCCGGGACTCTGACAGTGAGGACAAGGACGAGCTGCCCTGGTGTTGTATCTGCAACCAAGATGCTACTGTTCGTTGCCTCTCCTGCGATGGGGACCTCTACTGCCAGCGCTGTTTCAGGTACCCCCACTATTAGCAGACAGAAGGCGCTGTTGTCCACACGATGGTTTTGTGGCAGGTTGACTCATAGCTCACGTAATGCTATCCTCAAATAGTTTTGGTTTTCTCTCCCAGGGAAGGCCATGATGAATTTGACCGAAAAGAGCACCAGGTGACAAGCTACAAGGTGCCACAGAAGTCGAGGAGGCGGACGTGAGAGAGAGCAGGAGTAAGACCTACTCCCAGTAGGATGTTAATGAGAGAGCAATAGGAAGCCAAGATGGGCCAATCTCAGTTCTCCCTGAGTGTTGACCCATAACCTCTGACGGTTGTATCAAAACCACATAGGCCTGAATGAGTCCTAGTGTGCTGTTAGCCTAGTGTTATGTATGCTTTAGGTAAGTGACCAATGGCACTTTCTGTTATACTAAGGGATACTGTATGGCAGAGCACTTTTAAGGTACACACTGATTGTGCATTACTCTGGGAGTTTAGCTACAGGCTAACTGGGTCTGTTAGCTTTATTTACGAGTGGGATTAGCCATTCTCCATGTGTAATGTAACACTGAATGGGGGGAGGAGCCTTCTCAATTGTAATGTTTTCACTAATCTGCCTTTAAATTAAAATTAACTGGGATGGAGGAAGTGGTGATTTCATTTTTCCTGTTTTGGACAATGGTTCTAGCCCAGAAGCTCACAGGAATCCTCACATACAGGAGTAGATGTTCTTGTTTTTTACATGGATTATATGAAAGTAGCTTGATTCTTTTTTCCGGAGGAGACCAGCAGTGTGAGGATATAGGAGAGGGGGTGGGGGTGGAAAGGCTAGTGGCAAAGTGCACCCCTCCCCTTCCATTCTGGGAGGTGTCATGGGGGGGTGTCACCAAAATTGAGATTGTCCCCAGAAGGCTAAGTCCATTAAAATGTTTCTCCAGTCGGGCACTGTCTGACCGCATTCCCACACACGGGACTGAAGAAGAAGCAGAGTTTCCTGGGTTAATGGACCACAGATAATAAGCGAAATCATCACCCACAGATACACACATTAGTGGAGCTCTGTGCGCCTTCATGCGGCACATGGGCACTGTTTCTGCTCTCTGTGGGCTACCTTCACATGATCGTGAAGCCATTTTTGGTTGTTTTTAATGGTCTGGTATAAAGAGCAAGAGGAGCATGTTTATTCTGAAACACTGGAGGAACAGTAAATGGGGAGGTTGTGGTGTTATGTAACCCCTGCAGTGCACTGTGATGTACTGTAGGATTCAGTAGGGGGAGCTAATTATATATAGGTGTGTGTGTGTGTGTGTGTGTGTGTGTGTGTGTGTGTGTGTGTGTGTGTGTGTGTGTGTAATAAATATAAATAAATAAATTACACAATATACAGACGCTCCTCTACTTACGCACTTTCAACTTCCGAACTTACAGTCCAATTCGTTCGTATGGCTGAAAGTCCAAATTGTGTTCACTGGGCTCCTGTTTCCTGTCTGCAACATCAATTTTTTTCTGCGCGTCAATTCCGCCTCGTAGGACTTCTGGCCGCTACTCCCGCCGCGCAGCAGTGTAGTGTGCGTACTCCCAGCATCCTAGTTCTTTGTACTTGTGTATACCCTTAAAATGATGTTGACTTATGAACGTTTCAAGTTACGAACGGGCGTTCAGAACGTATCTCGTTCGTAAGTAGAGGAGCGTCTATACAGCCTCCCCCCAGGTTATGATGGGGTTGTTCGCCGATAAACCATAATAAGGTGAAAATATCGTAAGGCGAAAATGCATTTTATACACCTACTGTAACCTATCAAACATAACTACCTTAAACATGCTTAGAACACTTACATTAGCCTACAGTTGGGTGCAAAGCCTATTTTATAATAAGATGTTGAATATCTCATGTAATATGTATATATGCAACCTTTCTCACCTCAACCTCAGGCTCCGTCCAAACTGTCTGCTGTGTGCTTCAGCTGTAGGTTTTCTGTGAGGAAGCTTGTTCTCCCTCTGAAAGGATTATACCAGACTTGGATCCATCCCTTATTGGCCCTTATTGGCCTGTTGTGTGAGTTACAGCCTTTATTGGATTAAAGTAAGCAGGCCCATTTTCACTCGCTGAATCACTGACACTTTCAGCTTTCTATCATTTGTTGTGTAATCTCCTGCTAGTACACCAAAGGTATGATACACTTTTGGACAGCCAAGGAGTTTTTATTGGCCGTTTGAAAGAGAGGTTTATAACTCGGGCATAAAGATTAGCAGGCTACAGCATTTACAACTAGAAACCATTCCTTTTATTAACACAATATACAACACTGTAATCCAGAACAAAAAATATGTATATAAATAGGAAACATTGCATTCATACACTAGTCACAAAATGACATACGGATACATCAAAAGATGAGACCTTATGCTTTTTGATTCACAGACAAAGGGGCAAGGCGTAATTCCTACCTAATTTCAAAACATGAGACTGTCCATAAATGATGATCAGAAGGCAATCCAAAGCAGAGGTTTGTCCATGAAGACTGCACCTGGCCATGTGTGACACACCCATGTTAGTCCTGTTAACACAGACCGTACAGACAGACATTCGGGATGAGGGGAGCAGTGGGGCACTGAGTCTTCACATTGTATCGAGTATGTCCTCTCCTCATTTCTTTAGGGACATCTTCCGGAGACCCTTCATCCGGTACAGCAGGCCGTTGATAAAGTCCTGAGGGACACATGGGATTGTTTAAGTGACAGAGCTGGGTGCCCTCAGACAGTACCATTTCTGAGACGTAATACGAGTCAACCGGGCACCTAAAGTCTCTGACCAACCAGGACGTCATTGTTATTGTTCTCTGTTATGTATTATGCAACTGTGCATCTATTGTCTAATTATGGATCCACTGCATACCCACGGAGCACTATGTTACCCTATTTATGGAGGCACTGCCTGTAAAAATGGACGCGCCCTGGGTTAGATAACTGTCTGTAACAGGGTGAGTTATTATTAAGTATTAAGTATTATTAAATGGTAATTAGCATCATTATATCGGACCCATGATTAGCGCTTGCCATATTCATCCAGCTGTGCTGTATTGTAATGTCTTGGTAGACACAAAATTGAGGTTAATGGGGAATTACTCGAGATTAAATAGGGAGTGGGGTGTTTTTTCTGTTTGGAGTTGTATGCTGTGAGCAATACATACTCCTACTATGAGTCTTTGGGGTAATCTTAGTCCTCAGTGCTCTGCTCTCTAGCTTATTTGCTAGCTAGGAAGGTGTCCGCTTGACGGCTTACCTCCTTCGGCTTGCCACATTCTTGTAGGAGCTCCTGTGAGTGGAGAAACGTGTTAAAAGTGTGCCCCATGACAGAGTGAGGCGCTGCCCCCTTACTGCATCTTGGAAGTCTTGCGCAATGTAAACCAGAGCAGATCAGTCAAGGACGACAGGAGCAATCAGCTCACCCCCATGCCCCGTGCGCCCATAGGCAAGCAAAGTCGCAGCTGGCAGCCTTTCTGAAGCGCTCCCGATACGACGGGTTTCAACAAGCAAGCCAGAGACTCGACTCGAGTCTAGACTGGCACTCACGTGCAGCTTCGATCTCTGCTGCGCATCGGGGAGGTCCAACAGCTCGTCTATGTCGATTTCCAGCTCTGGAATTTCCTCCTCCTGTCCCGGGCGTAATGGGAATCAGTGGAAGAAACAAAGAAAACAAAGAAAAACAAATTGAGATACAGTGGCGGCATTGTGTGACCATCACGGATACACTGGGCCTATTGATCCACGGCTGACGACCCGGAAGGACTGCTTGCCTAAGCGGTTTTCAGTGGCAGCACATGGGTGTATATCTGCCCCTGCTGGGTGTGTGTCGTTGTACATGTCCATGAAAACAGCAATGTAATCGAAGCCGATAAGGACAGCGTGCTATTGCCAGTTATGCCCCATATGCAGCCCTCCATCACCGGAGGGAAAATAAACAAACAAATCAATTTTTATGGGATTTCCCCCATAAACAGTCCTCCCACTAACACAACAGTGCCTCTCAGAGTAGTTAACAGAAGCAGCCCTCTGTGCTGGGAGGCAGAGCCTGGAGAAGTGGGCCTAGCACTGTGTGGTCAACCTAGCAGTGCATGGAATGGGGGCCCAGGGCTGGAGCTTTGGTACAGTTCTCATCCGTAAATGAAAAACAGGCTCCGCCCCCGAATGACGTCGGGGCAGTGAAAATTGTCCGCTGCCTGCTCTCCTCGGGGTCTGCCAGAGTGAGGCCACACAGCTACAGGGCAGTCGGTGATGACAGACCTCTGGACCTGTTCTCAGCTTGTGCTACCACTTCCTGTCAGGTGGGTGTTGCAGGAAACCCATGTGGATGTTTATGGTGATCAGTTTCCCAAGGGAAGGGGAGTGTCAAAGCATGATCACTTAGCAGTGGGGTTAGGCTTTCCTGCCTTCATCTCCCCAGGTTCCTAACCTTCCCTTCCCCAGTCCTAGTATGAGTCTTAGTGCTGGGACACCACACAGGACCTTCATTTTCTTGTGCCTGTTCTTCACTTAGAAACGCCTGTTAATATTGTCTGTTAAGATACTAACAGTTTAAAGGCTCTGTTCACTTACTAAGTGGGAACCCCCACAGAAGATCTGGAGGCCCATGTGTGTGATTATACAGCAGAGCCAAAATGATTCACAGTAAGGAAACGGAGTATTAACAACCAGACACAACCAAAAGAGGAATATAAAAGCACTCTGTCATGCCATCGACTCCACTGCAAAGATGACCTGGTTGGAGCCCTGTTAGTAGAAATGATCTGTCGTTGGCAGAGGTTCCCTAAATGAGGAAAGGATGTTTTCCTCTGCCTCAGGAAGCGTATCCATGGCAATGCACCACCACCACCACCAGCATGCCCGTACGTTTGGTTGGGGTGCAGTGAATAATGTAGCACATTTTCAGATACACAACAACATCTGTGTCTTGGCTTGTTCAGGGAAAATCCGTGCATGAATTCCTTTGTAAGGATGAGCCCAGCTTTCCTAATCTCGAAATCTTTCCAGGTAATCCACAGGAGATGGTAGTACCTGTTTATGGTATTTTTTTGACATGTAAACATGTCTATCATTTACGTCTTATTGACCTACTTCAAGCATGACTGTGTGGTGTCAATAACGGGTGATATAGTTTGAAAATGAGTAATGCCCTGACTAAACACTAGAGACCGCCTTACCCGGAAATCATCTTTGGTTTGGAAATCAGCCAACAGTGATTCACTCAAGTACACTGTTGCTAATAAGATTTCCCTTTGCCTCTAAAAGCCATTGGCCATATAACTGTTTAAACAGCAAAAACCTGAATTTCGCAGTTCAAAAGTCACATTCCTAATGAATGCACCCCCCTGTCCCACATAGACTGCTTAAGTGAAATGCATTGTGGGGAGGATGCTGGCTATAGCCCTGTCACATGCTGCCACAATCGCACTCTGTATTCTTACAGTAGACATCCGCTGACCAAATCGCAGCATGTGGTTCTTTGCCTGCCCTCGATCCAGGGACCGATCTGCTGAGGCTGGAGTCGTTCCTCTCTGTGTGGTCCAGCACATCCCCTTCGGGGAATGCTGCGTGTATTCACGGAAGGCTATAACCCCAACAACAGCCGCAAGTGAGGCCCCAGCCAACACAAGTATAAATTAGAGATGTCGTTGAATAATTGAGCACCCGACACAGGGAGCTTGCTGTAAATGCTTCCGCACAGCAAGGCGGGTGTGCCCACGGTGTGACCTATCCCACAATGCAATGCAACCAGAAGCCCCCCTCGCACAATGCCAGCCTTTATTCCAGAACCAGTCACGTCACCTTTTCTTTGTTTTTTGACCTTCCTCTGCTTTCACATGGAAGCACATGCTGGAACTGGAGACTTGCTTACAGACAGGAGCTCCACTGAGATCGGTTATGTACAATGTGTATCTCTAAGCCAGCCATCCTGTGCTGCCTCCTATCAGCAGAGTTGGGTTTGACCAACAGAGGGGAAGAGCTTGGTTTCATTGCTATCGATCTCTCTGCATTTCTGAAATGCATCTGCGTTCCCTCATTGCTATGCAGGTGAATTTACCTCTTTGAGCATAGAAAGTGATTGTCATCGCCGGCACACCACAACAAAAAGTGTTCTCTTCATTTAACTCACATATATCATAGTAGTATGTTGCTAGTTCAGTGCCTGGGGAGCAGTACCTTCCTCAGGATGCCTGAGTGGTACCTTGCTGGCCTGTTATGTGTGAATTATGTGTGAAGTCAATAGAACGTTTTGTGTCTCCTATGCTTATTTAGCATAATGGTCACAGTTCTTCTTGTGTGCTGTGTGTGTTACGTTTTCTTCTGTGTGGACAAGGTGATCCCTGAAAAGTCTCTTATGGTGTACCCATATAGTAAACCGAAATAGTGAACCAAAATCACTCAGGGTGCCACTATACAGGAAAAGGCATGCATTTAGAGAGGGCAACTATTTAGAACTGGATAAACTGAAAAAGGAAGTGAAATCTGAAATAGCAAGAGCAAAGTGGCTTTATAAAGAAAAATTACAGAGCACTTGGGAACAATAATTGAGGCTCTGCACGGGAGGGTATGAAAACCATTATTGGTGCAAAGGACAAAAGGAACTTTTGCACAAGATTGTGCTTGAGGACTTTAGATGTGATAGACTGTTTTCAGAAGAGCTCAATAAGTGTGACTTGAGGTTTGATACACTAGAGTAGAAAGCCTATCTATGTGATAGTGTCCCTGCGCCTTTTGATTCGCATGCTGTGGTTGATACATTCAGGAACTCCAAAGCTAAGAGTCCTGGGCCTGGCAATATAGGGAGTCACCTGCTTATATCCTGTGCTGAGCACTAGCACCACATGCTATCAGCAGCTAAGGGCTGCCACAAGGCTAGCGCCATATCATTTCAGTGGCTAGGGGCTGAATCCAGCCATCTGCAAATACATTATTTGCCAGTAAATAATGCGGAGTGCAGCTAGCCACTGAAACAGATGGAGTCCGGAGGCAGAGTCATGCAAATTTTCACAGTGAATGCTAAGGCGTCTAGAATGCAAGCATGACTAAGCACTGTATTGCAATAGTGACTGAATTAGCTCTCTGCTGCTTCATAAGCAAACCTGAAAGGTACGTATGAGTACGCCTCTGATAATCTCCGGTAGGGGGATATATCCAGGGTCGGCTCTACCTTATCAGGGGCTAAGCTTTACTTGGGAGTCCCACCCTACCAAAAAAAATGATGATCATTTCACTTCCTCTGCAGTACAGGTAATTCGGGGGCCCTAAGCAGCTGCCTATTCTGCTGAAACCTAGAGCCAGCTCTAGATATATCACTCCAGCCTTCAACTACACGGCCCTCCTCGTCGACTTGCTGTGCAATGCAGTTTCTGTAACTTGCCTAGGGCACACCCCAAACAATGTAATGCATGGTCTGGATCTGACATAAGAGGACAAGGGGCACTATGAGGAAATGGGGGGGGGGATCTACTATCTTCCCAGTCACCTACGCAAACAGGCGCCTTGACGCCAGTCAAGCATAATCCTTGTATAAGCTCCCCCTGTGAAGAGGAGAGTGGCAAATCTTTCAAGTTATTAATCCTTGTGATGGTGCCGGCTGTCCCAGAGCGAAATCGATTGGCTCCCCGTCCAGATCATTGATACCATATATGGGATGGGAGGTGGGACCAAGATGCCCTCATGGAGGGATGTTTTATTAAAATCTATCATATCCCTCTTAGGCGAAGAAATATAGACAGGAATGACTGGCACTATGTCCAGCACACCGACCGCAAGAGTAAACAAAACAAACTGTCCATGAACAGCTTAGTAACTGCAGCACCGTAAATGCATCCTGGAATGAACATTTGTAGCTGCAAAAAGCAATACTGATGCTCTCTTTCACCACTGACAACAGAGAACGTCAGATCAGGTATGGCTTTAGATGCAAATGATCATAAACATCACATCCTGGTCTCCCAGTTCTGTGATTATCATGCACGGTAGAGACGCCGCGAGAGAGGAGTGCTCTCAGCAGCAGTCTGGAAGCTTTCCTCTCCACCTACACACAGCGCAGCATGTCCACGCACTGAGCACCACCCCCCCACCTCACCGTCACTGGACTCCTTCACACTTTGACATATTGACATAGGGGACCAGCCAGTGGCTTCTCCTCTAGCGCCCCCCGCCCGCTCGCTCGCTCGATGGCCGGGTCCTGCTCACCTCACAGTCATAGAGCAGGTGCAGCTGCCCGTCGATCCACTCCTCGATATCCAGCCGTCTCTGCAGGTCCTTGCGATTGTACTTTACCGTCAGCTTGCCCAGCTTGCGGTGGGGGGGCTCCTCTTCCTCTTTGTCCGTGGTCTGGAACACCACCCTGGGCTGGGTGCTCGGTTCCGACGCCATGCCTGCCACAGGCTCCTGGAAACAGCTGAGGGAACTCTGTGCACTCTCTCTCTCTTTCTCTCTCTCTCTCGCCTCTCTCGTTCCCTCCCTCACTCACTTGCTCCTTATCCTCAGTGGAGGATGGTAATAAAAGACGCCTGTGTGTGTGTGTGTGTGTTTTGGTGCCTGCTTGCTGTGTATCGGGGAGATAGAGGGGAAGGGAGGGAAAGATGCAGGAGGAGATAAGCAAGGGACTCATAAACACAGCTGAAAGGGTGAAAGTGCACGCTGTTGGCCAATAATATCCACTGTTGGGCAACCTGTTAAAAAAAGCATCTTTTCTCTTGTCCATGCCTGGCTCTGGAAAGCTAGCATGGTTCATTGTCCTACATTGAGCAAACACGTGCAGCAAAATGATTAGATCACTCATTTGTCAGTTTGCATCTCAGGACAGATGATAAGATACATTTCAAGCATGCAAAACTAACTTTAAAAAAGAGCTGAACGAATTAGAGGCTGTATTTAAAAATTAAATAGAGCGTATCTTTAATTGAACCCACACTCAGCGTACAACAGCTTATCATCCAAATCCAGAGGGAAACCTTGCGCTTCCTTCCTGTGAGGCTAATCGAGGGGCCGGGAGCAACAATGAAAACATATCGAGTTTTTAATTCGGCTGAGATGAGTGCTAAGCACAAGCAAGGCTGGAGAAAGCTTCTCATTAGTCTCACTTCCTGACCAATTTTTCCAGTTTTAATGGTGTTTTTTTATTATTAAGTTTTAATGTGATGGCAGGTGGTCTGTGGAGAGGGTAATGGACCCTTTTAGACTCTGCCTGTCATGAAACTTGACACCTGCTACACTCTCTGTCAATGGGAGGAGGAGAGAAGAAGCGCTTTCTGCGGCCATGGCTCACCAGCTGCCATGGAGAAACCTGCAGAATCCAAGTCGGCTTCACAAAGAGGATGTGGTGGCTGTCCTGGTGGTGTAGCGCCATCTGGGTACAAAGGCCACCCGCCATTCCCAGGAGGACCATGTGGGTGGAACTCCCATGGCTGTTAATAGGGACAGCACAGAGCAGTTCCTGTCTCCAAGCAGAGCCCTTCAGATAATGGGTAGCTCAGTGGGTTCATGCTCTATGCTTGCACCCCGAAGGTTGTGGGTTCAAATCTCCTGGCTGATAGAGTAATCATGTCACCATTAGACCCTTGGGTAAGACCTGTAGCTCTAACTGCTTTAGGGGTTCTGAATGCTGGCTGTCCCTCCTTTAAGACCCCAAAACTTGGGATATGCAAAAACTACCCAATTTCCTCCACAGGGACAAATGAGGTACCAATTTTCTATTCCATGGTATTACTTTAGTCCTACTAATAACCAGGACATGATATCAAAAGTTTCTGTATCCTCTGCATTCACCGTTATTTCAAACATCGATATTACTGTCAGAGTAGTCAGTAAAGGATGGTCTAGCATTTTGATAAGCTGTTTGGTACAGTATGGATTATTAGCACAAGCAGGCAGTGACTCTACTTCAGTTTCAGGTGTTAATGTATGAAGGCTGGTGTCACAGTGGCCTTTCGTGATGGCAAGCATTGGAGTCCAATAGCTGATGGGACAGGAAGTGGAGGGAAGCAGAGAGAAGAGACCGCCACTCAGTCATCTTCAGGGAAGTCTGTCTTTACCTTTCGCTCCACTTAGCTGTATCATTCGCACCAAAATTCCCCTGATAAGTGTGAGTGATATCATCATGGTTAAACATTTCATAACAAACGCTATCATTTGTTCCTGGCGAATTGCTGTGGTGCTGTATAGGCTCATGTTACAGTGTGGTGAATGATAGATGAGATGTGTGGAGGATGGCGTTGGCTGTGTAATTATCGTTTAAGCGGGGGGGATACCCTCTTGAAAAGCCAGTAGGCCTCTGTGTTCTCCTGGCAGGTCACGCGCCCCAGTGGACAAACCGCTTGGCCAAAGTGAACACTCCCTCGAGCCAAACCATCAAAGGGCACATGGGGGTGGGCCAGCCCCAGGGTTTCCACAGATCCCCTTACAAACAAAAATAAACACTACCTTTTTTTGCCCTGTTTTGCCAGGCCGCATCAGTCAAGCGTAGACCCGCATATCGGTCCCGTCTGTTACAAATGCTGAATTATTCAGTGCCTTGGTGGCTCAACTTTCCACAGAGGGCAACCTCACGGCCAGCAGTAGTCTGAGAGATCGACCGTGACTTGCCTACGAGGACACGCCCCTTCCTGTCCTGTCACACCTGTCACTTCTGGTTCCTCCCCCATTCAGTTAGTGCCTCAATAATAATCTCATTGAGACTTTGAAATTCCGCTGTAAGTGATAATGAGTATTACAGGCTAACACCAGAGGCCATATACAGAGGTGGCTTAAGCTGGAGACTGACTGTGATCTCACAATAAACACTTACTCTAGAGTCTAGACCTCTGAGGACTTACAGCTCTCACCAGTTTACTGTAGCCTGTGGGCAGATATCTCCAGTTCAACCAGTATGCTTGCAGTTATAAGATACTAAAGCTCTGGTGGCAGCTCTCACTGAAAGCACACCCCTTTTAATCTGTCCTTGAGTCACAGCAAAGCAGAAAGGCATTAGTCATGAATTTATGTTAATGCTGAAAACTATTAGGAGTGCAGCCATACTGCTGTTAGTCACCCATTAGATTAGATTATATTAAATTAGATTAGGTGAACTTTATTGATCCCAGGGGGCAAGTCTTGTGTATACAGAAGCAAGGTACACAGATCACAGACGAACATACATTTTGTGTAAAACAGACAAGTTGCAAAGACAGTACACATCCCAGACCAGTGGAAGGAACCTCATTTGGTCAAAGAGACCATTTTAGTCGGATTGTTCTTCATTTGCCAAAATAATAACCCTCTGACACTTTTCAGTTCTTCTTTAATAGGAACCAGCTTAATTTTTTGTGATTATTCACAAAAAGTGATGTATTCACTTCCTAGAATAAGAAACAGAGCGGTGATCAAGGTTTTTATTTTGGTTCTTGAAAATTACTTAAGATGATTTAGAATGTAATCTGACTGTGTTGCCCTAGACCACCACAAAATAATCATTCCCTCTGTCTAATATGTCAGACTGTGGAGGGTTGGGGTGCCGTTCTGTGGTTCTCTGAGTACATAGCACTTCTTGTTCTCCTGTACAGAATCTCTATATATCAGCTAGTTTCATTAATAAAAGCCCTTTGTCCTGAACTTCACCAAAGTCCTGACTTTCTGCTGGGGCCCACAAAGGCTCTGAGAAAATATTATTGGTATCCTGACAAACAGTTTCACTTCCCTGAAGCTGTATGACTCATATTGTGAGTCAATCTCTGACAATGCATTTAAATACACGTTACACAGTAAGTCACATACAGTATAAACAAACAGAAATAAATGTGCACGTTTGAACAGATAATCTCACAACAAAGACTGCAGTGGAAAGTAAGTCTTTGTTGGGAATGATCAAGCTGCTAGTTAATCTTCATGTAAAAAATGTGTTCTTGCTTAACTAGGGGGTGTAAGTAGTTCTTACATGACTGGCAGATCATTTTACAGTTTGAAATTACAGTTAATATAAAATATGAGAAAAGCTTTAAAGTGAATGATTTTGAATGATTTGACTTGAATGACTGAATGATTTTAGTCACACTTAGCGCCACGTATCCTCACACTCTTTGTCTTTGTCACTGAAACCATTATGACTATTTTAAAAACAAGTAACCTTTTTGTAAAGAAACGTCACTATCGTGTCCTGCATGAGCTATAGAGTAAAAATGTGAAAAGACCATCCTGCACATCACAAACAAGGTGATGATGATTATCAGTAAGGGGTTTTATCATTAGAGCTTCTTGTCTACCTCATTTCCTTCCTGTACTACATAATTAGGTCGGCTTCCACCAAATCTCCAGTCACGTACACCGCATGGCTTGCTTTTAGCCAAGAGCTACCAAGTTTTTTGATTACTTTACTTAGTTTATTAAGTCTTACTTTGCTAAAGTTTTTCATTTGAGGGGCTCCTCACTTGACAGCCATATCTCGCACCAAGCCTGTTCTACATCTGCTTCACTGACCTTTTTTTATTCAAATAAATGTTACTTAGTACTTTAGGTTAAGTACTTTGCTCGCACATACTACAAAACAGCCCCCGCTATGACTTAATCAGTACACCACCTAATACCTAGCTATACACCAGACGTTATTGTTTGTTTTTTTGATAATGCCTGTAGGTGCAACTAGTTTGACTTAACAGCCTTACGGGTGTCAATGAGTGCCACAGGTTATACAATACATACGGTAATACTGGTTAGTCTGCCTCGGTGCAGTCATCTCACCCTAGGGACGGGACCCCAATTACGCAGTCGAATTTTATTTGGTACAGGTGACCGAATGCCATCTGCTGGTCAGCACACGCAGTTATTCAGCGCAATTATTACACCCACATGGCTGCTATCCAAAGGCATTAGGCATCTGCGTGTATTTGGCAAGCAAACGTGGCCACCAGCGTGGCTGCTGGCGTGCCTATGGCAGAACCAATCACACTTCTGTTGCCTTGGAAACGGAATGTATGGCGAGGGCGACAGTAATATTCAGCTTTTTGCTTGAGATGTTTGCCGAATATCTGTTGATGAAATTGATGATACTGGATGCTGATCCTAGACCAGTGCCTTAGAAGGTGATTTATCACCCATAAAACGTCGATATTAACTTTAAGCATTCTAGGTATAAAAGAGGTCTACTGGAATATATGACGATCAACGATTATATTGGGTTGCGCCACTACATATTTTACGTCTGTTATTTTGTGAATAGAGGTATCATGATGTGTGCATATTACAGCATATATTAATACGTTACTGCAACAAGTGTTCTTTGCATATCTTTATTTTAAAAAGTACAACCCGGTGTTACAGGAACAGGGCAGGAAGTCCAAGAAATCCATCTCCAGCTTCAAAAACTTGAGACCTCCGTAAATCCGACGCAGCCTCACTACTATAAGCATTTGCAGACATCACCCTAAACAGGGTCTGATTATAGCAACTGTTGGCAGTAGCTCTGCTTAGTGGTCATGCATCGGTGGCAGGTGACTCGAGCGTCCAACACCCTGCCCCCACTGCGGACTCTTCCACTTCCTGAGTTTTACAGGTAGTTGCAGGAGGAGGAGACACACCTGAAAACAAGCGAATGGTTAAAATACAGACACTCCGGGAAACGAGATCGGCAATAACTCTGCTATGTACAGATATTGAGTAATATTTCTTGGTTTCAAGAAGCCGCGGACTAGACGTGTGGGCTATTACAAAAGGGAAATAAAACCAGTTTGACTTCTTTTTTCCCTTTAACAATTCAGCTATAGGGCATAAAGACCGTCAGCGACAAGGTAGGACCTGTATCAAGGCCGTGTGTTCTGGTACTTGCTTTAAATGTATATATATATATATATATATATATATATCATATGTTATCCAAACGTACCATTGTAAAGTTACAATCGATTTTAATGTTTTACGGTGTTATTGAAACGTCTTAGTCGATATGAAATATTATAACTCACTGGCAACATTAACTGAACTAAAATGTAACTCTTACCGTTTTATTTCAGCCATCGAGGTACCTTGGGTCTTATCAGGGACGCGCGTAGTCTTCAGGATGATCCCTACCCATGTCGGACTGCTGTGGAGCGTCCTGCTGCTGCTCCGATCGCCGAGTTTGCGGGCTGACACCTTCGGGGAGCAGTGTCTGAATGCCATTCAGAAGGGGGAGGACGACTTCGTGCTGGACACGGACCTCTCGGTGAAGGAGGGGGCCACCTTCATCGCCTCTCCGACCGTGACCCACGCCAAGGACTGCGTGCGCTCCTGCTGCAAGGACCCCCGCTGTAACCTGGCCTTGATGGAGGACGAGGCGGACGAGGGCATGATCAAAACTTGTTTTCTCTTCGATTGTGTGTACAAGCAGACTTACGTCTGCAAGATGGCCAGGAGGAAGGGCTTCAGCAGCTATATTTCGAAGACCGTTTTCGACGAGTACCTCAAGGGCCATTCTGGTTCCCGTAAGAATTCATTATTTTTTTTTGTGTATCAAATACAGTGTACGGTGTCAGGGCTGCTAACTTTCACGCATCAGGCGTGACACTCACGCTTTCAGACTCTCACGCAAGAAATCTTACGGCAAATCTATATGTTCCCATTATAAACCTAAAATTAGCTACATCAGACGCGTTGGGTAGTTTGCAAATCCTACAGACTATTTACAGCAGCGGTGCATTGTTTACCTCTGGCAGTACTGAAAAATAAGCCATATACGATTGATTAGTAACTGATGTCATTTATATTCACGACGGACACACAACTGAAACCTAAAACCACACCGGATTATTATTATGGGAAAACATGGGCACAGCGTTTGGAGTATTCACAAACATCAGCCTCTTAAATGAGCAAATGATGTGGAGATACCTTCTTCCAAGTCCAAACATGATAACGCTTGTCTGTTCAATATGAATTTTATGTGAAGCTCCATAGACGTTGATTGCCAGTCATGAAACTAGCTGAACGGCGGCTCCTGTTTGGACACGTCCTGCTCCGGCGGCCCCTCATTTTACACCTTCCTTTCGGTTTAAGTCATTCGCGGCCTCTAGTTTGAAGCTTCCGCTGTTTATTGGGCCGTTTCCGATTAAAACTCTCTAGGCTACACTCTTAGGGTCTGCATGATGCCAGGATCACGATTAGCAGAAGTCCTTTTTGGTCTGCCCCATTACACACGCAAGGTACATGGACATTACGGGGTGCCATCTCTCACGCATCTGGCGTGACACTCACGCTTTCAGAATCACACGCAAGAAATCTTACGGCAAATGTGTATTAATCAATAACAAACCTAAAATTAGCTACATCAAGCCTTGGAGTAGTTTGCAAATCCTACAGACCATTTACAAGGTAATAAAACTCTTACATACATTTAAATGCGTGTGCAGACTTGTCTTGAATTGAAAACACATCTGTTGCTATCCCTTTTAAAAATGACATGTAATCGTATCAAAATGTATCATTTTTTCTACTTACCCGTTAATGGCTGTATTCTGTGTTCCTTGTGGCTATAATCTGTGTTCCTGGTGAGTCTTGAGTCTTTTTTTGGAGACTCAAAAGCAGTGAATTACTGTCTTTTAATGCCGGATGATCTTCTAAACTAGGTCCTTAACATCCTCTCACAGAGCAAGACAGACCCCCAGTTGCCAGGGTGGGGCCGGATAAAGTGGTGCAACCAGATGAAGAAGTGCTTCTGCAGGGGGTTGAGAGCACGGATGATCATAAGATCGAGACCTATGAATGGACCCTTGTTTCTGGTGACTCCTCTGTAATCATGCAGGTAAACATTGTTTCTGTGATCTCCAGTCCACACTGCTTTCAATTACAATTACACCTGTGTTGGGGTACTTAGTTTTGTGTTGAGGATTCAAGGTCTCTACTCTTAGGGTAAAGGTAGTGTGTTTTGTTTTTATTTAAGATTTTTTTCTGTAATGCTCTCAGTTTTTAGTGTACATTCCTGATCCACACCTCATATTTATGTCTTTGGTCATGTCAGAAAAAACCGCCAGATCAAGTCATGGTCTCCAATCTCTCGGCTGGTGTGTACAAGTTCCAACTGACGGTCATCGACTCAGCAGGCCAGTCCAGCAAGGCGGTGGTCACTGTCCTGGTCCTCACCGCGGCACAGTCGGAGAGTAAGTCTGGGACATTTTTTGCTGAGGTTCAGTGAAGGCCAGCTCTAGCGATCGGCAGTTGCTTAAGCGCCCGAATGACTTGCGTCATGGAGGAAGAGAAATGATCATCAGTTTTCTTGGTAGGGGGGCCTCCCAATTAAAGCTTTGCCTTGGACCCCTGTTAAGGTAGCACCAGCCCAAAGTTGAGGTATCTAAAGAATTCTGGAGAAGCTTTTCTGTGAGATCCAGAGTGCTGCGTGTTTCGTTCTTAACCGCACAGAAGGAAACTGTCCTGATCGGCATTAAGGTTCCCCTTTTTCTTTTTGTTGGCTTTACACCATCCTTTGCCTGTTTTAGGAAAAATTATAAAATTCCCCATCCCCACAAACATCTGGTTTTGTTTTTATGCTTTAATGCACATTTTCAGATTGTGTGGACTCTGAGTCTGGGAGTGTTGTACCCATGTGACGACAGCAAGAACAGTCTTACTAGGCTGCTCATGGACTTGAGCTGTTTACAAAACACCCAGACAAAGGTTCTGCTTGTAACATACACTAATGTGCTTTCTGTGTGAATCAGCAGCCAGTCCTGTATGTTTGAAACACTCACATCCACAGTTTCGTGTCATTTTTTCCGGTGGTGGATTTTAAAGGCCTTTGATAATTTTCCGTTAGATACGAAAGGGTGGGACATGTGGAAAGAACCGCGTGATGATTTCATGTGCCCTCTCTGTGCTTTTGAACGAACACACAAATTGGGAATCAGAACAAAGCCTTGCAGAAGCATTCCCGCTGTTACGCGTCTGTGTGTGTAATACTGCGTTTTCCTCTATGTTCCTGTGGTCTAATACGGTGTACCGCACATTCAGCTACGTGAGATGTACAGGTGGGAAATTGAAAGTGACAGCTATATGCATTTAACGCATGTAACTACTGAATGATATGGGAAGTTGCGTAATTGGTTCCTGGCATTTGAGTCACTGGCACGGCATTATGTGATACGGGACCTGTTTTGTAAAGAATGGTTTATTCAGGTTGGCTTACCTTTGTATTTCTCTGGAATTCGCCTGTTAAAACGGGTTCCTTGAGTTACCTCTGGGAAAGAAATTACCGCTGTCTACTCCTGGATTTGTACACTTGTAAATGACTTTGACGTTCTTTTTTTAGTGTTAGCTTTTATTCTTGTTCAAGATGAGGAGGATTATTCAGTGCTTGTATTAGGAAGTGCTGCTACATGTTTTTAGGTATGCTGTTATTTGTTATGGTTTGATTATTTGCACTTTCAGCAGTGCGACTGTCTCCGGTTTCCAATGATCGTCGCTGCTCTTTACGTGACCATGTCCGGGTGTGACCCGGGAAAGCATTCGTGCCCCATCAAGGTTATTGTGACAAACTGATATCAGGTTTGCCTGTACGGAGATGTGATCTGGCTTTCCCACGAAAGACTGCCAAAACAGGAAGTGACGATGTCTCGGGGGGGGGGGGGGGGGGGGGGGGGGGGGGGGGGGGGGGGGGGGGGGGGGGGGGGGGGGGGGGGGGGGG
>JAODKC010000028.1:16559385-16591482 GCA_026777985.1 Mormyrops attenuatus
GACGCTGTCCCCCCCCCCCCCCCCCCCCCACACACACCCACCGGGAACTGGTTGCGCTAGTTAAGATACTGAGTTTTTGCATGTATGGGAAGTGAGTTCTGGATTGTTCTCTAAGTAGGAGGGTCCTTTCAGTGTGTGTGGCTTTGACGTGGCATGTTGGTGATTAATGTCCTTCTGTGGAATGCAGGTTTATGTCTGACTCATTGCTAAGTGTCATTGTTTGGGACAAGAGGTTCTGTGTCCCTGGTCACAAGCCTAAGGTGACGAGCTAAAATAGGGAAAAATTGTAGCGTTTTTCATGTCTGGCTATTCTAAGCGAATGTGATTTTACAGCAGGATTTTTAAGTGGCATAACCCCCGCTTTAATGCCAGTGTCATGTGACTGTTTATATTCACTGGTTTTATGTTATTGTGTTAATGTGCCATTTAATCTGTATTGTGTGTTATGATTGACTTGTCCCACCCATTTAGCCGATGGCGACAGCCAGCAGACATTTGAACTGCCGCTCTCTTAGAACCGTAAATAGCGGCATACTTCTGTCATAGTTTTCTCAAGTGTTGTGTTGAAGATGGGGAGAATACAGCCCCCACCCCGGGAACTTGGAGTTACCACACCACTCCAATTGTAAGCACAGGTTTCATCCTCGGGCAGTGGAACAACCCTTAGAAAAGCCCTGGACCTGAAACCGAATACTCTGTCATCCCCGAGAGCTGAAAGGCCTAGTGAGTGGTGCGCTTTAAGCTCCGCCCCTTAGCCTTCCCACGAGGAGTCTCCCCATTGGTTAAAGGCGGAGAAATGGAACTTCCTAGTGACCCCACACATTTTTCTTACATATTTTAATTAGTTTAATTCACGAAGACTCAACAGGGTTGATAATTAGCCCTGACTTGTCATTAACTCTGGCTTGAGTCAGGTTAATTTTTAAAATTCCTTCTTTGTTTCATGTGTAATAAACGGACACGAGGCTAAAGTTCCCGCTGACAGTGTCGCCTTGTCTACCCTGAGCACTACCCGCGCACATGTGCAACCTGTCACACCTACCCTTCTGGTCATGATGTCATCACATCTCCGCCTCTGTCAGGTTTTTGACGCTGGGGGGGGGTGGAGTGGGGGTGCTCCTCAAGCTTCATTCCTTGTGGGCTGCTTTGCTTGTTTTTTGGCTGCTCTTGTTCAGTGACTTTCTGATTTAGAAGCACTCTGGGTTACATAAAAATAAAAATGGCAGCTGTGTTATATGGGGTGTGGTGGCCGTAAATCTCTAATTGTTATTACCTGTATTAACGTTTTTTTTTTCCCTATATGTTTATTTTCTGGCTGTACATTGAGCCACTTCTCATCAAAAGCAACAAGGTTTCATGACATAGTGCCACAAGGGGGTGTTGAGACCCACAGAGGCCTCAAATGGGATGTGCTTCTTTCTCAGAGCTGTTTAGGTGTCCCTCCTTCTCACTCTCCATGACCGTCCTATGTCCAGGCTCTCCAGGTCATTGTTCTTCTTTCAGCTATTTAAGTATCCTCCCCCCCGCCCTTTCCAGATCACTGCCTGGTGCCGAAGAAAGTGGGTCCCTGCCGTGGTGCCTTCCCGCGGTGGCACTACAACGCGGCTTCAGAGAGGTGTGAGCAGTTCGTGTTCGGCGGCTGCAAGGCGAACAACAACAACTACGTGTCTAAGAATGAGTGTGAAGATGCGTGCAAGGGCCAGTCAGGTAGGTGCAGCCCGCCTTCTGCCACAGAGCGCCTCAGGCTGCCATTGGATGTGTGACATTAACAGGTTTTCCCTGACCTCATCCCCCGCAGCCATGTCCACCCATTCTGGCAGAAGTGGTCACCGGCCCTCCAGTAAAGGTGAGACCCCAGCCTCCCATCTCAGATCGGTCTGAAGGCTGCTGAGCCCTAATCGGCTCTCGGGAGAAATCTACCAGCAGTTACTGAACAGATCACGCTAATATAATTACTAATATTGTGTGAGAGTGTAAAAGTTTCATTAGGTGAATAAGGCCTAAGAATCGCATGTACGTGTTGAAAACTATCATCTGTGGGAGGCAGGCCGAAATGCCAAGGAAACGCTTCAGATTTGAGGGACGGACCTGCAATTGAGTTTCTTTATGCTCTAGCCTTATGTATGTGTGTGGGTTTGTATTTACCCAATGTCCCAGCAATGTGGTAAAACCTGTTACTTATTTTGAGTGTGGGGACATTTTTCCAGTCCCCACAAAATAAACCTCAGTTTAATAAAAATGTGTGAATGCAGTTTAGAAACTGAAATAGCCAACAGTCTTATAGTTTATTTTGTTACTTATGGTTAAGGTTAGGGATTAGTAGGGATTGTGGTTATGGCCATAGAAATTTATGGAGAGTTCCCACGATGACAGGAATATATGAACTGTGTGTGTGTGTGTCTCCACAGGTGAGGTGTGTGGAAGTCCCTGCAGCCCGGACCAGTTCACTTGCGCCAACGGATGCTGTCTGGATAAGGGCCAGGAGTGCGACAAGGAGAAGCAGTGTAGCGACGGCTCGGACGAAGCATCCTGTGACAACCGTGAGGGTCGCATCCTCGAAACGCCACCCTACCGCACGCAGACACACACGGCCCTTTAATACTGCTTGCGGGACTAACCCGGCTAATGCTAAGCGAGCCTAAGCTCTCCCATCATAAGGGGGGATGTTCTGCATCTCAGTGTCTGGGAATCTTTATGTTTCAATGTTCTTTCTTCAATCCTCTTTTTCCACCTTTTTATTAGTTGAAGAAAATTTTGAAATTCTCCTGCACATCCCAATAGATGAAGTGAAAGGTGAGTTAGCCGTTCTGTGTCCCTCCCGTTGTGCCCAAGTCTGCCTTATTAATCTTACTGACTTTTATCCCCCTGCGTTTTAACTCAGTGCGTTGCACAGAGCCACCTAAAACAGGACCCTGCCAGTCTAGTCTTACCCTGTGGTACTATGACCCTCTGACCCGGAAGTGCTTCCGCTTCAACTATGGTGGCTGCGACGGGAACAACAACCGCTTTGAGGTTGAGCAAACGTGCATGAACACCTGTCAAGTCGTATCGGGTAAGATCTGCTGTGTATAATGTCTAGGCACTAATGATGTCTGTCGATTTCTGATGTCTTGGCTTCAGTAATCTGACAGTTAGTATTACTTAAGTCTTTACCGTTAAGGTTGATGTATTAGAGGCGACACAAAGCAGTATTAAAGAGCTGTGTGTCTGTGCAGAAAAAGACGTCTATGCAAGAGGAACCTTTGAATACCAGGAGGCACAAACAACCCAAGCAGGTAATGTTGTTTCGCTGCATCAGCTCTGCACTGAGCTGAATCCTCTATCCACAGAGGAACTTTGTTTCCCTCACAATGTTTCATTATGAAGGTAATGCATGTGGATCTGTCTCCCCCCCCCGACCTGCTTTTGGTCGCCCCCTTCAGGTGGCATTGCCATAGCTGTGCTGCTGGGCGTAGCCATCCTAATCCTGCTGGCCATCCTGGGCTACTGCATCATGAAAGGCAAGAGGGAGCAGGCGCCGCGGCACCAGCGGGTGGCTGTGAATGGCACCCATATGTTAGCCACCGAGGACATGGAGCGCCTGGTCTACAACACCACTACCAAGCCCATCTGACCTCGATGTGCGCATTCCTGCCCACCTACCTGCCCTGCCTCTGTTTTTGGGAGAGTGGTTGGGATATGGAGCCATTTTTCTCACAAAGTTGTGTACCACAGTGCAAATATACGGTCCTGCTGGTGTGACGGCTCACTGTCACTATGGCTGTACGGCAGGTCCGAAGGACTTCCGAATATAAACCTGCAGCTCTTCTTAAAACACTGGCGATTTGTCTGTTTTAATGAGTTTCCCCACAGGGGCCTTAACGCCAAGGCCATTGGCTGTTCAGGAAAACGATTTTCAGGGCGAAGCCATCTTGTGACTAAAAATGTCAGATCCTGCTGTCTCGCTCCTCCCGTTTGTTCAAGCACAAAAATGTGATTTTTGGTAACTCAAATGCAAACACCTCTTCCTGACCTCCAGTCCAGGAAGCTTAACTGCCAGTTAATATTATTTTTAATTGTGTTTCCAAACTTTTGTACAGTTTCTGTTGCTGTGTGTTAACCAGATGTAGAAAACACAATGTTTCCGCTCTCCCGGGTTTCTTTGCTGAATGTGGTGTCCGTTTAGAGTCTCCAGCTTGTCCACAGCGGACAGAGGAACTTGTGTGTAAATGTCGGTGGATTTTATTTATTCAGGATCTGGTAAACTTTTGCAGGTATGCAGTGTTCCATCACTTATGTATATAGTTTTACTTCTCTATTTAGACATGGAAATTGGTTTTTAAGTACCAAACAACAAAAACAAATAAAAAGTCATACAATGTATTTGATTCATTCCTTTAGCTGCATTTTCTCCAGTGGCTTTCCCTTCTTGCGATTGTGTGTAGGAAATATCAGCTCTGGGAAGTACGGAGGAGATTGTGTGCCCTTAATGAGAAAAAAGATCCCTGTACTGTGTGTTGTAAAATAACTTTGTGTTTGCATTGGGATTGGGATGTGTTAACCATTTACTGGTGATAGTGTAGTATATAATGTTTAATTTGTCCCAAGAGAATTTCCTCCATTTTTATAATGCCTGCACACACTGGCCCACTTCCCGTTACCTGGAATCAGTATACACCGGTATCTCACAAAACTGGTCTTTTAAGTTGACATGGTATCTATACTCTTCTTCATATAAGCTGTGGGAAAGGAGACAGTTTTGAAAGAAACTTGCATCAGACGCTAGTGAATTTCACTACCGAATTTCCACAAATGTTTGGAGATACTTTGCTTATTCACATAAATGTAAAAATTGCTGCCCGGGGTTACGGTAAAAGCTATATCGAATGAACTAGAATTTCAGCTAGAATAAACCCCACTGCACGAACGAGGCGGGAGGACCTCGACATACAAAGACACGCAACGCAGAAAATGTTATCGGGTTAGTTCTGCGTATCACCAACAGGTGGCAGTACCGCACCACCGTAAGGTTTCTAAAACCCCTAAAGGTAAAACAAGAAATACCGGAAAATCGTCTGGAATAATGAGAAAATATTTTTTTTGTGCTATTTAGAAAATAGTGACGCTTTTTTCAGGCATCTAGATTTCTGTGATGGCTATGATTCTATGACGTTTTACCTGGCCGAATCACTTGTAATGACATGCTTCGTATTAACCTACTTACTAGCTGCATAAAAACAGGTGAATGTCTTCTCAGTAGGAGGTATTCGAAAACATGAGCTTCACTGGACAGTTTTGTATTTAGATAATATTTACCGGATTAAAAGTGATTAATTCAAAAAGAATAAAATGTCGACGTATCTTAGATCATGCTGCCTTTATATGGTAACATCTGTTTTCAGGACACGGGTAGCGCTATCGCAGCAGGTGACTGACACGCTGCCTGGTTTCTTTTCAGTTTGCGGCCATTTTGTCCGTGTTTACCTGTAGGCATAGCGACTGGCTGCATTCATACCCGTTTCATGTATGGATTGAACCTGAATTTCGCCCCCTATTGGTGTCAGATCTCATGCACGTGCCGCGTTGCCCCCTCCAAGTTATTAACGCACGTCTGCCTCCGAAACTAAATGAGCTAATCAGACTTAGGGCAAGAAATTAATTAATGAGCAAAGCTAGCAGCCCCGCGAAACAGCTGATTGTCAAAACCAAAAACGTTTTGCAGACAGCATGCAAACTCACCGATGTCGTATTGATCTTGCCCAAAATACCGTATCTCGCTTAGGAGGTGGTTATATAACATTATGAATCACGGAATACGCGCATGACAGGTAGACATTTAATTTATTCATTCATTATTCATTGGTAAAATAAAAGTCTTGATTTGCACTCATCATTTAGTCATTTGAAGGCAATTCGTCTCATCACTTATTCACTAAAAAAAAAAATATATATGGATTACTTTGGGTGCTTCTGAACGGATACATTCCTGTATAACTTTTGTAGCTGGTGACAATCGTTTTACATTTTGGTGAACATTTAGTGCAATATTGCTATCCTTTATGCACCCTGAAAATGCTATCTCCACCCATGATGCTCGGGACTGTTTTGTTGGTCTGTACAAGCATATAATTCGGTCATTCTCCATCTGTAGTGGGAAAGCGTATCACAGAGCTTGGAGGGCTTAAATTATTAGGCGAGGTGAGGTCTCCACTCATTTAAGGGGGCCCAGGGCGTTGCATTGGCTGGGAATTTATGCCCATAGTCATCACAGAGGCAGGATCTCAAGTAATGCGCAGCATATAAATGTCAGTGGTGTTGTGTACTGTAAGGGCTGGGTAATTGAATTTCTGTCAAAATAATCCCATGTGTCTTTTATGCCATTGATTTTAAAGAGTTGCACAAGCTCTCCTTATCCCCCAAGGGGCCTGAACAAATCTTCCAGGTTTATCAGAATGTCACTAGTGTCACAGCATATCTGTTAATGTCATGAATGATCAAAACACCTAAAAGGCCAATTAACATGCAAATTAGGTATTTACTAATATATTTTTTTGTTATTTTTGCCATTTTGTAAAATGAAACAAAATTTCTTTTTCTGTCACTGCTGTTGCATGGTGTCCCTGGTGTTATAGTCCTGTTTTGACAGTCTTTGATCTTTCTGATGAAGTATTGTCTTTATTGGGAGTACCTTACCCAAACCTTTAGAACAATAGGCTTTTGTGCTGATTTTTATCTCAAAATGCTCCTTCATTGGTTACACAAGAACATATTCAGTTTTTGCAAAGTGGGATATGAAGGTGCCTTAAAATGTATTTTTTGTATATTTTGAAATATGTGTCTGTAAAAATTATTGGTGAAATAATTATTTGAAAGTGATTCCTTCATTAAAAACAAACACATTGAAATATAAATTCAAAATAAATTTATAACAAATGAATGCCTGATGTTATAACTCCAGTGACAAACTAACCAAAACATTGCATTTTTCATTACAATAGGCCTATATAAAAATATTTGTATAATGTATGTATTAATAGACATATTAAGGTGGTTTACTTTTGGGATTGATGGAACTTTTCTGCAGCTTATTATTCAGATGCATTAGTTCCACTTAAAATGAGCGATTGCTTGGAATGTCTCTTGTTATCGATACAACGTATTAAGCAGTCAATTCCGTGACTTGTTAAGTCATTGTCTGTGGAATCTGAACAGACGGTTACGGTGTCTGACCGATAATCACAGGCCAACTCGTTTTTACGTCGGATCAGATAATTCTTTTGTCTTTTAGCCATATTTTCCGCTGATAAAAACACTATGGTTTCCATGGTATTTCCTTACATCAGAGATGGGGCACTTGATCAAGTCTGTCTGAAGATGTTATCTAGCCAGCCCCCCCACAAGTGTTCTCAGGGGGACCTAGGCTGGATGCCCAATGAAATGTATTTGTTTCTGGCAAGTGTATAGGTTTGGTTTCAGCAGTAGTAGAGGCTCCTCTCACCCCCCTAAACATGCACGGTACCCCCACCATATTGGAGCAGGACGTCTCCATATCATATATACCCAAAAATATGGCCATGGTTTTTGGTCATGGGCCTGAACCAGGGCAGCTGCTATAACATTTCTCTTCCAGTGCTGAGCTGCCAGGGAAAGTGATCCAGATCGCTAATATTATAGGCAATAATCTAAGTAACTGGTATCTCTGCTCTGTACTCCAACAGGTGTTCATTCTGCATAGTGTTTGATTCTCGCTATATAATAGGCCTTACGCCCTCCCTGGTGATAAGGAACAGGTAGTTCACCCACTGTTTTGTGCAGTTAAAATATTTATTCAGTGCATTTGTCAACAGTGCTGTTGCGGGAGTTGGATAAAATTGTGGAAACACAACATGAAAATGAACTTATGCATCTAAATTACTAATACAAATACTGCTATAAACTTGAGTCATATCAAGTTGAATGTCAATTAGTACAATGTGTTAACAAAAAATGCCTGTATCCATGACCAATGCAGGGAGATACATAACCTGGTGCAAGATTCACTAAACCAGGATTCCTGAACAATGGATGCCTCTGAACTGTTTTGTACATCTTTTGTGCCCCCCTCCCCCCAAGTATAACTCTCTGTTCCTTATTTATTATGATTATTGTTTTGTTACGTTTCTGTTTTATTGCTCTCAAGTATTTTCATTATGGCAGAGTTGTTCACCTTGCATCTCACTGCAGGTTATAGTCTGACTGAATACCTTTCATGTTACAAAACTCTTGAATCCTTTAGCCACCAATGTCGGGAAGCCATAAGCACAGCCTATTTTACGGGGGGTGCAAATGCACCCCCTACTGGTGAGATAAAAATGCTGCATCATATTGTAAAGTTATATTTGAAAATGTGGCAACTGTTAATCATAACAATGTTTAATAATAATTCATTGTAAATATATGTACTATGTTTTTTACAAATGTATTTATCTGAATGGTGACTGGTTGGGATACTCTCACCTTGCACCCCATGGGAAAAAAAGCCAATGTCTCTAAGCCTTCCACATCCATCCCCAATGCTGAGATCTAAACATCATTGAATGTCTGGAATTTGAAGCACCGCCCCATCCCTCAAGAAACCAGAGGCTTCTCTTCTTGGAGAACAGCTTGATGTTCCGATACACCCAGGACTCATATCACAGCATTTCAAGAAGGACTAAAGCTCTTCTGAAGTATGGTCCTATTCCTTGTTCTGCCTTAATATGTTAGGTGTTTCTCAGGATTACCAACTTTGGTCAGCTGGCTGGAGTGAAATTTTCAATTCGAGACAAGTGTGCACGCGCATTTACATGTATGTAAGAAATTTATTACCTTGCAAATAGTCTGTAGGGTTTGCAAACTACCCCAATGCTTTTGATGTAGCTAATTTTAGGATTATAATAGAATAATACCGATTTGCTGTAAGATTTCTTGCATGAGTGACAGGCCAGAAGCGTGAGAGTTGGTAACCCTGGTCTCTCTTTTGTCTACCCTCTGTATGCTGCATGCTGTGTAGTCCATAAATGGAGCAACAATATCCTATATAGCACCCGCATTGATTTCAAATACAAGATTAGGCATTAATGGAGTGTAGTGTTGGTTGTGTATGGATTGAGAGTGCTGGAGTTCAAAGTGCTCTAACGGTGGTGTGTTGTCTCCATTGAGGAACCTACATGGACACTGCAGGCCAGATTGCTTCATGTGTTGTTATGTGTTCTCTAATGTTGTCAGGCTGATGTCATTCTTTTCTGTGTATGTCCACCCTATTATGATGAATTTATTTATATTACTTTATGATTATGTTCGGTAGGGCTTTATTATTCCCTGTTCATTTAGGCAGGTTTTAAAGTTGGTCTGGTTGGCACAAGTGACTTTGCATCGCTTGTTAGCTGACATTTCAAATGAAAAATTAAAGATTAATAACCTACTTGGGGATCATAGCTTTACACAATGCAGAAAGTTCCTTTATTACACGAGATGAACAAAACGAGGACAGGCAGGTATTCATTCAATCTTAAGCAAATAATAACGCTTCACTATTGACATTAATGTAACAAATCAGATTAAATATTAACCAGATGACTCTTTTAAAGGGACACAGCCCAGCAGTACGTATGCTGCTCACACCACATGTTAGCCATTCCAGCTACGCAAACTACACTGACACAACGGGAATCCCATCTGCTTTTTTTAAAAAATGCTGCCCCTCGTATCAGGATCTCGGAAAAAACTTCCTGTTTGACCCAGCCTTTTCATTCTGAGTGGCCGAAACCCTGGGGGGAAAGAGGCGTGGTGGCGGCAAGCGGACGAGGGCCGGCCGGCACGTTTAACTCAAAGCGCTGTACTGGGTTACATCGGAGCGAGCGCTGGCAGCGTGACGGCGCATGCGCACGGGCAGCACCGCTCCAGCCAGTAACATCAGCCCACTGGTTCAGTTTGAGCTCCCAGCGCTGGGACACCGAGCGAGACGCACTGAACGGACCCGGGTTCCCTCGGGTAGGTTCGGTTCTTTAGGAGCCCTAGACCAAAGTCACCGAATGTGTTCGAGATCTCACTAAAATTTGAAACTCCGCACGATCTTTAAATTAGGTAAGTAAAAGTAACAGATTTTCCCCATATTTTGTTCGCAGCGTTTTCAGTGCATTTGCTTTTTAATTTAATGTTAATAAATCATCTTAAACTGCTCGGTGTACAAAGGCTGCGCGAGCAACCGTAGCTAGACATCGGATCTTTTTTAAGTATTTGTTCTTTGGTGTATGGCTTTGTAAGTGTTTATATTAGAAACTGGGCGCTTTCATATAAACAGAGCCTCTGAACAACTCGTCTGTTGCTCTCTTGGCTCATTTGTGATCCGTAGGAAAAGTTTGACTTCAGTCTGAACACTCAGGTTTAAGTTTTGCGACGTGAATCCTTTTGTCCGTAATGCCGAAAGAGTCATTATTGCCCAGGTGTTGAAAAATGCCTTTGATTTCAGTATTTACTGTTCTCTTGGTTTGCATACGTGTTTGCATGCAACATATGTTGCGCTTTTACTTCTTCGCTGAAAATAAAAAAACCGTTTGATTAGAAATGACACGCAAAATGGGCAGGTAAGTTTGTGTTTCAGCTTTGTGGGTGTGAATTCGGGGGGAATCGTATGAGCAGATGAGGATTTTTTCTGAATTGCTGTACCTCGCATCCCTCTTACGGTTTTGGTAACGATGTCAACAATTTTGGAAGGTGCTAAAATTACTTCTGAGTTTGTGAAAGCCTTAACTGCTTAAAGCCCAACAGGGATGGCTTCTGTGGGCTGTCAATAAGATTAATACATTTTTTCCTGTATTCTCTTATCAATGTTAAAAATTTATCTTGCCATGATGTCATTGGTGCCACACTCGATTGTCTCTAAGCAGACTCATAAACCAGTTACTAAGCCCCTGTGGTTTAAACATTAAACACAGATTAAATAAAATGTACCTCATTTCCAAATTAAAGATGAATGCAAAATCGGGAAATGCAAAATCAAGGACACCATGCAAATTTGTGGCTTACCTGCAGCGAGACCTTCTAGGGCCATCAACTGAGACTTCATATAATCAGCAGAAGACAAGAGTAGGACGTGTCATCCACGCCCCAGAGAATCAAAGTAATCCCAACCTGACGTGTTCTGCTGTTCACAGCTCCTGAATCCCCCCCCCCCCCATGTGGTATTTGCTCCTGTATAAGTGTGACACTCTGTGATCTCTCTGCCTTTTGGCCACACCTACTGCAGACCAATGTTTGGTCCAGGGCTGAGCAGCTGACCGCACCTGCGGCTTGCAGCCGTGCCCATTGCGGTGCTGAGCCCTTGTTGCTAGCGAGTTCCGCACTCCAGCTTGGCCCGTTACGACATGACAGCCTTGTCAGGCGTGACCGCCGCTCCAGAGGCATCTTGGGGCGGTGCGGCAACGGCACCTATGGGAACGAGGCGCGGCCAGATGTTGCAACGGCGCAGGGCGCAGGAATGTGTGACAAGGGCTGGGTGACTTGTGAGTCCTGCCCCCAGATCTGTTCACAGGAGCACAGCTGGGGAGGCACCCGGGTAGTGTTTAAGTTTGGCTGGATATGCGGTGTGAATTCCTCAAAGGACCTTGCTGGGCTTCAGCCATGCCAGGGAGGCCTTCCTGTTCAGGCTGTACTTGTACATCACCAGGCTCTTTAACTGTTGCGATGTTTGTTGAGTTTGTGGTGTAATGTTGTGTGCTGTATACACAATAAGGCCTCGCATGCTCACTGTGTTCACGCTCATGTCACTTGCATTTTTTTTTCTTACCCTTAGCACACTTCCCCCTGCTGTTGTCACTCCTCTCGCACCTTAGCACAAACGCAGTTCTGCCGCAGTTCAGCTGTGACCCCATGGGCTTGGGTCACCTGTAACTCCGCCTGCTGTGACAGGGGGTCCGGCCAGATTCGCTTCGTTTGTTAAATAGTTTTACAGTTGGCGGGGGGGGGGAGGCTTGTCGCTTCCCCATTTTTTGACCTGGAAATTTTGTCCTGTGTGATAATCTTCTGGATTCCTGCATTGAAGGCAACAAACTTGGAGGGCGAAATAATGATCAAAAACAGCCTGAGGCATTATGAGTAGACTTGAACCACCAAAGAGATTTTCCTATTCCGTTGGTTCGCTAGAATTGTGTCACACAGCTATGGTGAGGTCTGGTTTTTGGAAGGGCCGCGACTGTGGGTGTTTGACTGGGAGCTGTGGCCGGCCCAGTTCCTCTCTATGCGGCTCGGCAAGCGGGGCCTGTGACGCAGCTTGCTGGGGGCGGGGGGAGGCATTTGCGCACCGTTTCCTGATTGACTGGCAGATATCGGTTACTCTAAGGGGGTGGAGATGAGCTGAGCCTTTACTGTGTGCTGCCACAGCTTATCGCTCTCCCAGTATTAGACAGCGAGAGCGCAGCTGTTCTCCATGTATCCTCGATGCTAGGTGGCTAGTTAGTTAGTGAAGTTTTCAAAATACCCACAAAATTTGTTTCAGTTCAAAGTTTCAAAGTTTTATTTATCCTACTGAGAACAGTGTGCAGTAAAATGCATGGTTACGTAGCCCCCAGGCAAACACTGCCATCATTCACGATCCGAATTGCCTGAAGATAGCAGCTCTTCCTTGGCCTCTCTGTGCCGTACCATCCGTGTATACAGCCCGATGTTCCTTCTCTTGGTGCAATTGGCTTGATTTGCATTTTTTAAATTTTTTTTATTTGAACAATTTCCTTACATGTCCCCCCCACCCCCGAGACCGCCACTGATGAGATCCTTTCAGCGAAAATCCGTGGAGTCTCTGCATGAATCAAGTCTTGCTTTCCTGATGTTTTGGCGTGTTCCATCTGTCCCGGGCTCCTGGGTCACCATGGCCCCGTAACCCTAGCACCACCATGATGGAGTCAACCCTAAACACAGAAGGCAAACAAGTTGGCTTATGCTGCCCTGGTTGTGTACACTGTCAAGATTTTTTTCACTGGGCTGCTGAAATGAGTGGAATCTGTAGGGGACCTGACGGCTGCAGTGGTCATTGTAGTAGGAAAGCCGTAAACCCCCCATTGTCATAGAGTGAGACTGATGGCCCCCACTTCGGGGGATGGGGGGGCGGTAGTGCTTTCAGATTAATGTTAGCCAGGACGCTACTTTAGCATACAGTCCAGTAACTGGCCTTGTACCTTTGCGTAAGATGTGCGCACTAACTAAAATGTGAATTCGGTAAAAGATAAATAATAATAGTTGTAGTTTTCCAAAGTAAAAGTGAAAGGCAATGGGTGGCTGTTTACACAACGGTAGGAGGTTCCCATGCAGCCAGACCCTGCCAGACCTAACCCCAGCCCCTGCGAACGTGTGGCTGAGGGGGGTCACTCCAGAGCTTCAGCAGGCCAAGAACACGACTTTGGTCAGTGTCAGTTTCAGCTCAGCTCAACCGTGTCTGTTTTGGCCATAGGAAGAGCGTTGGAATCACTGCACCATAGAAAGAGGGAGCGAGAGAAGCTCTGGTCGTTCTCGTAAGCAGACACTCGGTGGGAGGAGAAACCACGTGGTCCTTCTGGAATAGCTGTTCCGGTCTATGCACTGTAAGGGCTATGTAGCTAGTAAGCATTCCTGAAAGCATCACATCTCCCTTTCACACCAATCTACTGATTTACCCTGTTTTTTGGGGTAAGGAAGTCCTTTATATATGTTGTTCTTGAAAGCTCCTCTGGGATTGCTAAGCAAGCACAAATTCCTGCCATAGCTGCAGATGTATTAACTCTCCTTATGATAGTTGCTTACCTTGTCATGCTGCTGAAGACTAGGAGCTTCTCAGCCATGAACCCACCTCCTCAATGTTTGGGACGGTCACTATGGCCATGGTTTGGTTCTATTTTTGGAGAGGGCCACCCATGGACCAACTGTAGCCCTCGCCCTGCATTCCATCACCCTGCAGAGATTGACCATCGTTCGTGCCTCAACATTTTTAGACATGACGCCATTGTCGCAAATTTTGCCACATTCCCTCCTTCCTGGCTGATGTTAATTAGTCAGTTTGTTTGGAATGAGGAGGGAGCTGTGCCTTCAGGAACTGAGGGTCACGTGGATGTTCTCCAGTGAAGCCGATGTCCCAGAAGGCGAGGTTAATAATAATACCCTTACCGACAAGGCAATTGAGGATTTAATTGTCCGGAACGCAAAGATGTGTAGTGCAGACTTGGTCTGGGCTTGATGCTCTTCATAGAATATTGATCAAAGATGGCTTTTAAAGGTCTCTCTCGTGCTTTGAAAAAACGTCACGTGACCACTCCGACCAAAATAGGCCCCTTTGCGCTGATGCAGCTCTTCATGCAGTAGGTGCTTTTTCTCGTTAGACATGATCTTTAGTGTGGAAGAGGAGAGCCTTTGAGATTGGGCGATGTTGTATGAGTGAGATCTGGAAGCTCGAGGCACTTCGTTTGGAAGACTTTCCTTGAAGCGTCTCATGAGCTGATAGGTAAGGCCATCTGGAATTCCAGAGTTCTTGTACAATGAGAGATGGAAGCGATTACCAGCAACTGTGCTGTGGTCTGTGTGCCGTTTATCTCGGCAGCACCCTGCAGTGCCTTGGGCTGGAGGTGGTCTTTATCAGTCCCATCTTTTCAGCAAACTTCAAAATGTAATTGGAACCTTGGCCTTGATTTTGATGATTCCTTATTAGGTTTCCATGTGAATACAAAGGGAAGAAGGCTGAGCAGCTTATTGAAAGTGTGTGTCCTCGGCTGGCTCCGTCTCAGCGGGAGTTGAACACTGGATCTTACTACATGGGTGTTCCCCCCCCCCCCCCGCTGGAAATAAGCCAAGATTCCTCCTCATTTTCCTCATGCTACTCAACTTCTGAAAGAAAATTCAGAAACTCCTCTCATCTATAATGTGTCCACACCTTTTGTTTACTGACTAACAAGGAGGTGGTTCTGATTGAGGATGAGTCAAGGAGAGGAACTGGTGCTTACTGCCTTTGCTGAGACATAAAGTGATTGCTTCTGAAAAAGTCACGGACTGCAGACTTCTGGAGTTCTTGCGTTCCTATTGGTTCAATCTGCAGTTTTGAAAATGTGACCTGAATTTCCTCGAAAGGGCTCCTGTTAGGTGATGTCACCATGAGGATGCATATCATCCTGTCCCAGAAACCCCTGGGCCTGGTACAGTTGATGACTCAGGAAGGTGTGAGGAGTGGGGGGGGCAAGCTTGCTTTTCTTAGAAAGGAAAACTGTACAGCATGGGTGGGAGGTGCTTTGTTTTTTATTTTTAGGTCAGGCTTGTTTGCAATATCACTTACAACTCATTTTAAACTGGAGAGATGGCTTCCCAGGACAATGGGGTCTCCTGGGACAAGGAAGAGTGTCTCTCTTATGAAACTGCATTTATATTCGATGGCATTAAACTCAGGAACTGTTCATTTTATCCGCTGACTTTTATTTAGATTTTGAAAGGTTTGAAATCTTATTAAAATACTTGCTTCTTGAACTTTGAAATATTCTGTTAGGTGTTTATGAGAAGTGATTATGGGGTGTGTAGCCAGTCTGTAGCTTGTATCACATAAAAATCAGTGCTTGTTAAAATGACTTTTTGTGGAAGTGATGGATGGATTTTTCCACATGTTGATAAATGGAAGGGGTGCATCACCCACCCATTGCTACACATTATGCCTCACTGATACCGAACAGTTTTAGCACAGTAAATAGTCTGGGTGTTTAATCCTTTGTTTGTCTTGGGGGAGTGTGATGTCTTTTCATGGAGTATAAACCTCATGGTTTCTGCCTGTGTTGGGCAATTTTCATGGCATTCCCAGTGATGTCATTTCCTGTCTGTGGTTGGTATGCTGTTCATGTGACCTACCTGAACCCTGTTGCTGTTGTTGTCCTACCTTCTCCACATCCACCTTTGTTGTGATTAACTTTGTATGTTCTCTATCTCCTTGTGACCGATGACCGCTTTGACTTGTTGTAATTCAGTACCAGTACACTGGCAGGAGTGTCAGGGAGCTGTGATCCGTTATCTCGCAGACATGGTGAAATTCTTGATTCAGAGCCTACTGATAGCAGGTACAGGCTTCCCTGATTTCTCTTAGATAGGTCCGGTCTTCTTATTTGTACAGCCTGACTTGCCCGAACCCACAATATTCTGGGTGCCACTTGGTTAAACCATTTGCTCACCCTGTCCTGAAAAAGCTGACCGACCCAACAGGGAAATGGACTCCCTCTCCAGCATGAAACACCGGCGGAGTCGTCTTCCTGGCCCTTGTCAGCTTGTTGTCAAACCTCCACAACCGTTTCCAGTGGAGTGTGTGAAACTGGATGGCGTGGAGTTTGGCGCGGCTCACGGCCTGGCCTGCGTCCTCAGCTGCGGGGTGAGAACACTCCTCTTTAGGGCTGTCTCAACTCGCACATAAATCAGTATGTTAGCGGTGAAATAAAGTGCAAATTGTACAGTCAATTTAGCGTGATTCCTTCTCTCTCTCTCTCTCTCTCTCTCTCTCTCTATCTCTTTCTCAAGCTGTCCCTTTCATCTCCCATGTCCCGGGTGCATCCATTCTCATCCTTCTTTTTTTATTTTCCCCCTCAAATTTATTGCTTCATCTTTCCACTGTCGGTTTGAACTGCCAACAAGGAAATCGTGGATGCCGAGCCGGGCCAGATCCAGTTGGAAAGTTGCTCTGTGCTGAATATGTTTTTTTTTTTTTTTTTTTGCTTTCCTGGTGATGTGCTTGTTCAAAGACAAAGTAATGTTGTCAGTGAGACCGAAACCTTACGATTGGCTGGAGTGTCACTGGGTCAGAGATCGTATTGCTCTCTGAGTGATTATCAGATTCGCCTTTTCTTCATAATCTCATGTTGATTATGCAATCAGTCTTTGAAATAGTAGTGTGGACACAAACACGACTTGACTTGGCACTTTTTTTGGATTTGTTTTTAGTCAGTGGTACCTGACCTGCTACAATCGACACGGCTATATCCTGCAGTCTGAAAACGGCTTCCCATGGCGACGCAGTGGAACACGATGGGTGCTTGGGCCCTGCAGTTTCCTGTTCCCCGGTGCTGGCCTGGTGGGCTTGCAGTGTTGGTGACCCACCGTGACAGGTTGAGGTTTTGTAGTTTGCGTCTTCCTGCTCACGCTGACTGCGCTTGTGTGAATGCATGCATGCAAACTCCCGTTTGTAACAGGACCTGATTTATAAGCGCAAATCAAAGCGCGGCCCCCAGTGTGTGTCGCATTGTCCATTGTACATGGTACGCGCGCGTGCTAGGCGTCGGGAGGTAGAGTACGACCGCCCGCGAGACGACACTGGAGCCCTTTGTGTCTTAGCTGCGCCTTTGGCCAAGGCTGGATTCGTTCGGTCCTGTTTGTTTACTGCAGTTGCCCAGCGATGTCACTTGGATCCTCTGGTTTGGCTCCGCCTCCCAGTGTTAAAGCAACTGGCTCATGAGGACTGAGGCTGCCCCGGACCAGTGGTCCCCCCTTAGGGCCCTTGCTGCACTCTCATCACACCATAGACATGTAGGAACCCCATCCACGGGGGCTTAAAGGTGCCATGGTCCAAATCACAGGAGATAACTGATCTGTCTTCTGCCTGAGTCTGGGTTGCAAGTAGAACCCTGTCAGATCGTGCCAAAACCTGTTGAACTGGTCCTGCCATGCACCACAGTAGGGGTGGGTGCTACACCGGTGTCGTCATTGCCGATGTGATTGTGCGCTATCATATGGATTTGCACTATACCAATAACACCGCGAGAAGTCTACAGCCTAATTATACAACAGCCTATATAGAAAAAATAAAGCATTTAATTTTCTTCAGAACATCAGTTGAAATCTGCGTTGTGCGATTTTTCTATCACACACTCTGAAGCAAATTAACAAATTCAAAATAAATAGACTTTGTGTAATTATACACATTAAACAAATCAACCTGGTTACATACATATTCTCCAACTCAACATATACTGTATAGGTGCCGCAGCCTTCATGTAAGGTGCGTAGTAAAAGGCACAACTGCCCAATTAACACTAGAACTGCCATTTCCCATGCCAATGAACGTCAAACTCCTTTATCCGCCAAGCAAGACATACTTCGGCGTATGCAGCAGTTTTGTGTCATTAGTGTTAATAACAGCAGCGGATCGAACACCTGCAACCAAAAAGCCATAATGTTCCTAACAGAGTGGTTGCTCTGTCCTGAAATTGTACACCTGAAGTTTTCAAATGCAGTATATATTTTATAAAATGTTGGATAAATGGACGTAATTTATTGGTGATTTCATGTTCAGCAAAGTTACCGTTTAACAACTGTATAATTTTTTTTAAACAAATCAACCTGGGTGAAAATTAAAAACACACGTTTTCAGGGTTGCCAACTCACCCATCTGATGTGACACTCACGCTTTCAGACTCTCATGCTCACGCAAGAAATCTTACGGCAAATCTACATTATTCCATTATCAACCTAAAATTATCTATATAAAAAGCGCAGGGGTAGTTTGCAAACCCTACAGGCTATTTACAAGGTAATAAAACGGTTACATACTGTGTGTGCATGCGTGTGCAGGCTTGAACTGAAAATCACTCCAGCCAGCTGACCAAAGTTGGCAACCCTGCGTTTTATTTGAAATGAAGTAAATGCACTATTTTCAGCAGAAACTGCTCCTCATTCTCTCTGCGTTGTTACTCCGACAATTATGAAACAAATATGAGAAAACATTACCTATGACACTTTTTGTATCTTTTCAAAATAAAACCGCCAATACCCAAATGTAATTAAAGTGTAAATTAGCAATAAAAGTGTACTTAACTTCTTTTAATTTATATAAAGGGACGGGACATACCAATCCTCCCAAAACTTGAATAAAAGTAATACCGTGATATACCATCACCGTCCAAAAACTGATAAATACCGTGATAATGATTTTAGGTCATATCGCCCACCCCTAAAGCACGGTGTGATGAAGGACTTGTGAATGTGTAGAATCAATGGCTACTGTGATGGATCAGAACAGGAATATTTCATGCGTAATATGTGCCGGTGTGAAAGTAAAGGGGGTGGAGTCTCAGAGCTACCATGTGTGTGCCGTGTTCCTGTATCAGTGTAATGTCTGATTGCATTTTGCACTGTGCATCACACTGGGCTCCCGGGCCCCAGTCTAGCAGCCACCAAGTTAGCTGCTATGTGCGGAGCAGGAGTGAGGTTTCTGCTCTGCGGACTTCAATGAGCAGAGCTCTCCCTTCAGCCTCGGTCGTTGCTTTGTGTTATCCTATGTGCAAGTGGCTTGCCTTTTTCTAATAAAATGTTCAGTAAATTTAAAAATAAATTAGTGTAAAATTAGGCATTTTTTGCCTTGTGTTTTATTCAGTGATCAACAGAGAGGTTTGTGATGTAGAGCATTGTTTCTCAAACCAGTCTTCGGGGATCCCCAGACAATCCACATTTTTACTGTCTCCCAGCTCTCGGGGAATTTAGGAGAGAGCAAAAACGTGAACCATCTAGGGGTCGCCCAAGGACTGATGTTGAGTGAACAACACATCCCCGTGTTGTTGCTTTACACTGTTTACAGAGATCTGCGGAAGCTGCAGAAATGGGTCCACCTACTGGCAGGATAAGGTGGTGCAGCTTGAGCTGTCGACCGTTAGCTGTAGAGCTTGTCCGTAAAATACAGCCAAGATGATAGCTAAAACTGACAATCAGCAACATGCACAAATTTTTATTGGGTTTCATTTTAATGGATCGGGCCAGCAGGCAGGGAGGGGACGGAGAGCTCACTCCTGGATCGCTTTCAGTTGGCTGAGTAGGATGATCCGGCACCCTGACTGGTCTATCCATCCGTCAGCTGATAACGGATTGATGGCCTTCGGACAGTTTTGTGACAGTTTTGTGTTTTTGTAGTGGGTTCAGCATGGGGGGGTGACCGGTGGACACCCAGTGTCCCCTGACCCTGGTTAATGGCCTCGCAGAATGCAGGAGGGGGGGCTGAGGAAGCAGGCAGGAAGAGGCGAGCGCGGTCATTAAAACTGAGCGGAAATGGGAGACAAAGAAACAAGCGAAAGGGCTCGGCTGGGAGAGCGCGGTCAGACCGCGGACTCGGCCTGGCTTTGGTTTTGGCAGACAGACCTCAGCCTTTGAGTCAGTTGGGAGGGGTGGTCTCTGCACCCTATTTGAGATTTACAGCCTGTGAGGAAACAGGATGCAAAAAAGCTTGGGGTTCCCCTCCCTCTGCTCCCCTCATCAATCTTCCGGGGGGACTTGAGTGTCACTGACTGACCCCTGACAGGCCCGCCGTTTCTCGCACCTTCATGACATCACGGCACTTTGATTCCCACTGGCATTGGGGGTGCTCTTCCGTGTTCTGGGAGAGTGACGTGCGAGGAACTCTCAGGAACACTCGGACCGGTGCGGATGACTCCGCTGGCTGCGAAACGGTGCGATTTGATGTGCTCCTCCTTCTCCTGCTCCTCCTGCTTGGGCAGGAGATGGTGGGAGTGTCTGACACAGGGGCAGACAGGCAGGATTGTGCACTGAGGCCTGTAATGTAAGGCCCCCTGGTTGTTTGGAATCAGGATTAGCCATAGTGTGCCCCCCCGCCACCCAGGCCTCTGAATGGCTGTACTTTAGTTTTGTGTTATGGAGTTCATTTGGTCTCTTGAAGTTCATTCCTGGGTACCTCAGTGATGGTGTGTGTGTGTGTGTGTGATAGACATGAAGAGGCACACAAACACACACTGGCCATCTCTTGCTTTGGAGTGCTGTTTACCCTTTTTTGTAGAAATGGGGGCAAATATTTCACTACAAACGGCTATATGAGTGCTCCCCCCCAGACGCACATGCAAAGTCGTGTACCACATGGGAACATCCTGGTTTCGTCCTTAGGCGGCCATGGTGACCTTTTGATGACCATGAGGTGCATTGAAACGACAGACAACTGCTGATTTAGCACCTGGGTTGACAAAAAGTCAGACTAGAACTGCAGTAAAACTGCATCAAAGCAACTTAAAGCAATTAAAGCAAATTCAAACAAAATGTATTTTTAAGATGAATTTAAAAAGAACTTCAAAGTGCCTAATAAATGCTATTGTATGGAATGCAGTGGTCTAGTTTTTAAAGGGGGCTGATGGAGGTCAGATCATTGGTGGAGGGGCGGGCTTGCAAATACATATTTTGTGGTTTGTGTTTTCTCACAAAATTTGTACAGATCTTGTCATATTGAAATGCTTGTAGCATTATACAACCAGAAAAGATGAAGATAAACTTCAAGCTGCTTAAAAAACGAACCTCTTGTAAGGTATATGTTCTGTATTTATTGATTGTAGAATAGAAAAAAATGTTTTATAGAAAGAGTGTGAGTTTAAATGCTGGGGGAGTGTGTGTGTGTGGGAGAGAAAGAGAACGATTGAACAAAAGAGAACTATAACTGATCCAAAATGTATTGACTTTCAAATAAATTCAATCTCAGCAGCACCATCGTAACCATCTGCTCGCCAAGACATTTATCTGGGGAGAAGGTTTCGTAACTAGCTAGTCAGCTGGCTGCAGTGGACTCATCACTTAGTTATTTTAACCCTATTTTTGAATGTTAGCTAATATGGAAACTTTTCTAAAATTGCAGTTTGCTGTAGAATGTAGAATCACAACTGGAAAAGCTGTTGAAAGCTTGAGCAGGCTAGAATTAACACCTTGATAGCTGGAAGATTTACCTTTTACCTGAGTGTTATTACTCAGAACAGTTTAGGATGTTGAAGAGGGTGGTGTTTTTTCCAAGGGGATGATTTTTTACAGTTTTTGTCCGGCAGCCGGGATATCATTTATGTGCCGCCCATGCCAACCTGAGCCCTGAAGCCTAGTCCATACTAGTGTGTATGGTCCGGGTGTGGACTCTTGTGCACATATGCGAGCATACAGCATGTGTACAGCAGTGATACTCCACCAGACCTGCAGGGGCAGGTGTTGTCTTGGTCTGACTGAATTCTCTCTTTGCCCAGCGTTTTGTCGATTTTGCTTTCGACTAATTTGTGCACCATACAATGTCTTTGTGCTTCAGTGATAAGTTATATATGTGTATCTCCGTACTTCCTCACACAGCTGCACATCGAAAGAGTCCACACCACAGCAGCTCTTCTTGTCCTCTTTCTTCATTGACCTCTGGATGTCATTGCTGCCACCTACTGGAAACACCTAGTCAATATTTTTTTAGGTGCGCACTGACTAGACCCAAAAACTTGGGCTTTTTCTTTTTTCTTTTTTTTTTTTTTTTAGCTTGCTTTGCATTATGGGACAAGCCGGCTATGATGTGGTTTTTCTGTAGCTCCACTGCTCCTCAGGTTCTGAACCTGACTTTGGTCCCATTTTCTTTTTTTTTTTTTTACAGCTCCTGAGGCCCCCAGTGCCATGCCCGAGGGATCCCACACCGCTCTATATGAGCTTCCCATGGGTGAAGGTGAGTTGTGTGATTGTCACGGCTTCTCTCAAGCAGTCCTGCCTTTGTGGGTGTGGCTTACGTGCGGCATTAAAGAGCCCCTCTCCCCTTTCTTGCGCTCAGTGAAAATGTCTCCATATGGTTTCTGGAAGCACTGGAGATCAGACAGCTTTGGCAGTAAAGACAGTTTCTTTGGTTTGTTTTCCATTTAAATCGATACTGGGCAGTATACTGGTACACCAGTGTTTTATTGATGTAAACACTTGCTGTCGTGGTAAAGGGTGAAATAAATAAATAAAGACAGCCCATACATATATATCGTGAAATACTGCGAAACCGCCAGAATCTTAAAAAATACCTTGATATAAATTTTTGGTCATACCGCTCAGCACTAATTTAAATGTACTTTTATTTTGCTGCTTGTTCTGTTGTTGAAAGTGTGAAGAGAAGCGTATATTTCTATATATGTATATTTAGCAGCTCAAAGAATGATAAATGTCTTATGCCTAATTTTTTTGTATTTCTATGTGCATTGACAAGTAGAGCATTTTGGGGACAAATCCAAGCCGTTTTGTAGATCTAACCACTCAGATAAACCCTGAGTTTAAACGGGCTTATCGTTTACCCTTAATGGTTAAGCACCTGGAATCTGGGCTCCGTGAGTGCTGTTTAGTCAGTGGTATCCAGGTGGGCCTTGGGTCAGTGTCTGACCCCCTAACCTGGAATGGGGAGGGGGGTTCGAACGCGACACATAGCCAGAACAGATCCTGTAGCCTGTCGGTGATCTATGGTCTCGCCAAGATTGCTCTATGGCCATCTATGCCTACCAACCCCCCCCCCCGGCAACACTGGCCAAGTTTATGCAACTGAATCCTCTCAGCAGGCAAGTTCCAGGCGAGCATAGAAGGCCGTCTGGTGGGTGTTGACCCGGGAAGGCTGCCCGAGGTATCCAGAACGGGGGTGGGCACGGACTTGCACCTCCATTCATGTGGGAATGTGAGGATCGAGGAGAACGTGGGTGTTGCCAGGCGCTCGGAGGCTGATCCAGGGCCGCCGGTCTGCAGAGGAGGTATCTCAGCTGTGCGTGTGACAGTATTTGCACTGCGTCCCCATCTGCCCCCCCCTCTTGGCCCGCGCTGGCGGCGTGAGCTCATGCTCTCGCACAAGAATGCCAGTATGTCAATGGTTTCCTTTCTCTCACAGGCTCAGCCTCCTCTACCCCCCCCCAGCCACGGCTGCCAAAGGAGGCCGAAAGGATTGGGGAGGGGAGTGAGAGGAGGGGAACCCCAGGCTTTTTTTTTTTTTTGCATCCCGTTTCCTCACAGGCTGTAAAACTCAGAAGGGGGGTGCAGAGTCCATCTGAAAAGGCATCGTTAAACACGCTCTAGACACCACGATAAGCGGAGGACCGCCTCCACCACCCCCCACCCCTTACGTAAACTGGGCTTCGAGGAGCCTCACAGGAGGGTGGGTGGCCATGAAGAGCTGTTAGCGAGGAAAGGGAAGTGGCAGGCAGTGTTGGCCGGTGCTGGTGCATTATGGGTTTGGGTGGACGGTAGGAGGAATGCAGGATCCGAAGATATTTCGCGGCTCCATGCAAAGGTAAATACGGGCCGGGTAGGGGCAGGGGCCAGGGGGGTGCTGTCACTCCCGAAGGTGCCACTTGTGCTGAGAGTGTACTGTGTAGCCGTGAGCTTGTCTGACGTAGCATTAGCTGGACTCATTGTGACCGTGTGTGTATTCATTCAGAGAATCCCGTTTTTTGACAACCCGTGATAGATCGTCTTCTGTTTGAATGAGTTCAGCTTCAGCTTGTTGGTGAAATGTTCCTGAAATTGTTTATGTGGGACACATCGCTAAAATGAAAGGGAACGCGCCAGGACTATTGTCCTGTGGTGGCTGGAGTGCCAAGTAAGACAGCCGTTTTGCGGTTGCCACTGATTCGGACCGAGCCGCCACTCTGAGCGATCGTGAGGCTGTGACGGAAGCGGCATCTCCGCAACCCTGATGTCTCATCTATGTCCCTCGCACGAGGCTCCTGGAGGCTGCCCAGCTGTGAGATGAGCGTGTTTACTTTGTCGTCCTCGGTTGTTGCGCTGTGTTTCCTGTAGCGTGACTCAGTCTTTGCTGCATTTCAGCATCGCAAAAGCCTTGGTGAAGCTTCCACCGGGGGAACAAGTTTGATCCTCCCTGACCAATCAGAATGTCGCTTCATCCCCATCCCCCCCCTCCACTAAAGTTGCAGGGTTGTTTGTGTCTCCATGGAAACAGTATGGCAAGCAATTCCTGGGGAGGGGAAGGGAGGGCATGGACGATCACAGTGCCAGGATGAAGCCCACCCTAGGCTGTGGACCTCCTTTCTCTGGTGGGTGTTGGAATTTCCCTTTGCTTGCAGAAACTGGGCATGGGGGGGGCGGGGGTGAGTCTTAGACAGGAAGGGGCTTGAGCACTCCACAGAAGAACCACAGCTGCTCCAGGTCCAGCTTTCTGGCAGGGACAAGCCGCACCCGAGTCCTGGGGGGGGGCTTTAAACCACTTGGCCTTGTTTGCTTACCAGCATGCTTAAATCAGTGCAGTGTGAAGGACCCTGCGGTGTGTGTCTGGAAAAGGTTCTGTGACTGTGGTTTCCACAGATATTACTGCCTTTCTCCTCTGCACCTTAGATGTACGATAAGTCTGTTGAGCTCCGCTGAATTTCAGCTCTCTCTCCTCCTCTCTTGTCTCTTCTCGGTTATGTCCTTCACATGCTCCGTTGTAAACTCCCTCTGTTGCAGCATAATTTCTTTGCAGCAGGAAGCAGTAATCTCCAGTTACTGTAGCACCTTTTTGGTGGATGTGATTTATTGCTAGATTGAACAGATGGAGGTTTCTGTTATCTGTGGTTGTCATATTTTCCTGAGGTGCATGCTTTTATTTTTTTCCAGCCAATTGCAGCAATCAAATATACCTTCAGATCTAACACATCCCCGAACCGTCCCTGTTCTTAAATAGAAGCTGGTGGCCTTGACCGATTCAATCTGTTTGGTTTGGGCTGTTACACCCTTCACATGGTTAATGAAGGCCCCATCTGATATAACATTGAAAAGCCACTTCTTCACAGGCAGGTTCTGTAAGGAGTCTGCCAAATGTCTGTTTAGTCTGTAGTGCTTTGAAAGAGTCACATATGGTGCCGCGTCAAGATATTTTTCAGTAAATCTTCTCCGGGTCACTATCTTAGTATATCCAAATATGTGGTCTTTCCTTTGGCTGCCTTGAAGAAAGACAGACTCATTTTGGTTTAAGCATTAGGTCAGTAGGTCCTTCTGTTACCTGCATCTGTCTTGAGTGACCCTCAGTCTCACCAGTCACGTGTTTGTCGTCTTCTAAAGGCTGTCGGCACCCCACCATGTGACCTTCTACGCTCGTCCCTGTAAACCGCACTGAGGGCTGGGCAGGTGAAACTGCTTGGCTCCTCTGGGGCGGATGCTTTCCCACATGGCTCTATTATATTTTGTTGTTTCTTTCAGCCCAGCTACTGTCTGTTTCTGTGAGTTCTCCTTAAGGAGTTGGCTGATACGTAGGCGAGTCCTGCAACACCCTGTATTGTAAGGTTCCAGCTCATGATGGGTTAGCTAGCGGTGGTTGTTGTATTGGCAGGTGCAATACATGGATGCATGGAGGACTGTGCATAGCAAGCATGTTCCTCTGAAATATCCCAGGGCAGAGATGCGTGATCCCTTACATTCATAGATTCATTAGATTCTTTCAAAATCGCTGCCGGTAGAATTACACTTCTGCAATGTGGAACTTAGCCTGGTAACCGGTCACATGGGTCTTGTTGTGAACAGACAGCTTGATATTCCTGCCGTCTGTCGTCTGATTGTGCATCTGCATGCCAGATTTTGTTCCCCAGTAGCCTGAACTCCGTAGGCTCATCAACTCAACTCCAGCTGGGCACAGAGGAACTTTCGAGCTGTCAGGCTGGGTCATAGATCGCAGGAGTTTGCTCAAAAGAGTCAATGAGGTGTGATTTCTGGTTAAGTCTGATTAGCATGTATGCAATTGAGTTGAACTGGGTGACTAAATGACAGAACATTCCATTAGGATTTACTGCAGCTTCTGTGTGAGCTCCTCTGTGGTTCTCCAGACCACATTGCTCATGGGTATTCTTCTGATCTTGCCAGTGACCCTGGATGAACTTCCACTTGAGTAAAGACAGGAAGTTGGCATGACAGTAAATCAAACTTGGAAACTGTGAGAGCTCTGTTTGATGCATCTTCCTCTTGTACCCAGAAATCCAGTGGATTACTGAAACAGAAACTTGTTTTCAGGCTTAATTTTAATTCAACAAAGTCTGTTTAATTTGTTTAATGTCTTAAACAAAGACATTTATTACTATAAAGGCCGGGTTTTCCCCTCATGTTTGCCAGCATGATGAGCAAACAAGAGTTTTATAGATATGTTGTCTAGATTGGGGGGGGTTATAGATATGTTGTGTAGATTATGTGGGGCTCTACACTGCAACCATATTTTCAGGGCGTGTGAGTTAAAATTTCACCTGGTTGCATTTGTGTGAGTGCATGCTGATCATTTGATTTGGTTCCTGTCTGGTGCCAGGGTACTGCGTTTTAGGTTGAAAGTAGTATTTTTTTTTTCCCCCACGGACTCCATTATCAGTTACGAGCACGCCGGCACAGTGCATGATGATGAAACACAACACATTTAAAGATGTAGCGGTCGATAGTTGATTTTTTAAAAAAGAAAACAAAATGAGAAGACAGGGTTGGCAACTTTGGTCAGCTGGCTGGCGTGAGATTTTAAATTCGAGACAAGTCTGCACTCACACACACATTTACATGTATGTAACAGTTTCATTACCTTGTAAATAGTCTGTAGGGTTTGCAAACTACCCCAATACTTTTGATGTAGCTAATTTTATGTTTATAATGGAATGATAGATTTGCTGTAAGATTTCTTGCAAGAGTGTGAGAGTCTGGAAGCGTGAGTGTCACTCCAGATGCGTGAGAGCTAGTAAGAGCCCAACAGCATGTATGAGTCAACTGATTGAAGAAATGTAATGGAAATAGATTTGGCGTGAGATTTCTTGCGTGAGCATGAAAGAGTGTGATTGACTCTGTATGTGTGAATGTCACACCAGATGCGTGACAGTTGGTGACCCTGGAGAGAATGGAGGCTTGTGGAGAGGGAGAGTGAGAGAGTGAGGTCCCAACTCGGACACTGCTGACGATGAGAGTGGTGCAGGTGAAGGAGGACTGTCTGAGATGGGGAAGGAAAAAAGCCCCTGTTGTCAAAAGTGGTGCTATCTCGCTACCGGCGGTTATGATACGAGGGGGATGCTATGCTGAGTGTGTACAAAAAAAAAGGGTGTGACCAAATCATGTTATGGTGCAACTGACTGAGAAAGCTGGTAGCACCAGTGCTACCAGTGGAAAAGTTAGTCTGGAGCCCTGTTATGGATGAAAGATAAAAAGGTATCATAATAGGGACAAATTTGTAGTTCTTCATTGCGTGCCTCAAGTCTGAATGACCCTCGTGGAAAATATTCGGCGGCAGGTGAAAGCGCTGTTGGGGGGGCAGCGGCCACTGGTCAGACCAGCTGGTGTCCTGGCAGTTTCCGCAGATGGGAAGGCAGGCCTTCAGGTGATTCCTCTCATTGAACTTGAGCAGACTGTGACCAAAAGGAGCCACTGAGCTGAGGCAGGTTTTCCATTGAGACGTGGAGGAACTCATGATTTCTCTCTTGTCCTGGAGGAAGCTTCTGACATCACACAGATACATTTACTGATTAATGGGGACCCTGGGTCTCTGGGAGGGGAAATTTAAAACGGCGACTGAGTGTCAACCCCTGGAAGTACAGATCTGTGAAGAATGTGGTGGGTTTTGCTTTTCGTGCAGCTTCTTGGGCTTTCCAGTTTTTTGGAAATACCAGGTAGCCCCATGGAGACAGTAAGACGACTACTGTATCTCCAGATAACTAGACGGGTTTGAACTCCAGGCAATGCCACACAGGAACAAAGCTAAGGTCTCTTATTTTGAAATGCAGGTGAATCCCGTGGTGTCTGTGCACTGCAATTAAATCTGGGAAGACTATTCATTTTATATTAACTGGATTCACTCTGCAATTTGTGCAAGGTTCCCGTGATGAGTTGGAGTTAATTGCGAATGCTTTGAGGGGAGTATTCATCAACAGTATGCAAAGGAGAAACTAGCATTAGAGCAAAGCTATTTTATTTCCACAACAAATGCTAGTTTTGGTTTTCTTCCTAAGGGGGGTTAACACACTGAATGGTGTCTGCTTAACACACTGAATGGTGTCTGCTTAACACACTGAATGGTGTCTGCTTAACACACTGAATGGTGTCTGCTTAACCTAGAAATGTTTTGGAACAAACTGAGACTGTAGGCATTCAGATTCAGTTTCAGTCTGAGATTACTTGTATCACGAAGGAAGCAGGCCTTCGTTCCAACCCCCCCAGCCCCCGGCAGCAGACGGTCTGTTCAGTGAAAACTAGAAGGGAATTCCAAGCTGGACCATGTCTCTGTCAGATAGCGTAAACAGCGAGGTCTTCAAAGCTAGTCATGTTCTGCAGTGCTTTCGCGAGGGGGGCTGCCAGTTTGTGAATCCCGCCAGGGAAAGGAACTGTGGGGTGTAGACCACGTTGCCGCTCTTCTGGATTCCAGGCATGATTCCCGAATGAACCCCTGTAGGCCCCCCCACCTTCTCCCGGGAGCTCATATGCTCGTCTGCCCCCGGAGCTGACCATCCTTATGCAAATGTTGTGGGGTATTAGCACGCATTAGCAGCATTAGAGGGAGAGTGCAGACACAGAGGATAACGAGGGTGGATCTCCTGCGTGATCCTGCAGGTGGCAAGCAGGTGGCCTCTCTGCATCCATAGTATAGGAACCCCACCCACTAAGGACCTTGTCTACCTGAACGGCAACAGCCCTCGTGAGGAAGTTAACAAACATGTTGATGGGCATGTAAGCTCCTGGAGGGGGGGGCAAGGGACAGTAAATGGATCAAGTGGATTAGGTCAGAGAGACAGAGGTGAATGGACAGTGCTTAAGCCCCCTCCCCCTCTGCAGGGGATGATGGTGACTGACTGCAGCAGATTAGGCTCAGTGGGAGGTAAAGGTTTCCAGGCTTATCCCTTTGATCTTAACGTTGAAGTCTTTCCTGAGGGTGCCTCGAAATAATCAGTGTTTCGCTTTCCTGTTGCTCCGTTATCCCAGCGTCACCTTTAAACGCAGATAACCTTGGGAGAGGCGTGTTGCGTCTCAGGCGTTCGCATCTCCGCAGAGCAGACCGGCATGTTTAAACAGCTCTTTTGTGACGGGCACGTGCACATAGTGCTTCAGTTCATCTCACTTTCGATAAACGGAAAGCAGGAGGCCTGTGCGTGTGAGCCTCATCCGCCTTGCATGTCCCCTGATTTGATTAGGAACGCACCCTGCAAGTCTGGATATAGGCTTGCATTCACCCAGGATCTTGGTTCTTTGCCTGTTTTGCGAAAGCTGGCTGATATGGAAAGACCAAGAAAGAATGTAAACGGGGGAGCTGGCAGCAGATTGACAGGCTGGGATTGGATGGCTCTGCAGGTCGGTTCCTGTGCCTGTGAACCCGGCTTTTAGCACCCACCCACAGGCTCCCTGGGGCAAAAGCAGCTAGTTTGCCCTATTAGGCATGCACCGAGGGCTTGTGGAGTCGATCTGTCGGTTTGCCCAGATGGAGGGCGGGCCTTGCTCGGAAGGGGGTGGGGACTGCAGTTTCTGTTCTTGCTAAGTACACCCTAATTGGATAGGAGTCCTAACCCCCCATCCAATCTCCTGAATGGACTGTCAGGAGGTCGTCCAGCAAGGGCAACAGGTGTGCTGGGCTGAGGGCAGACTCGGTCCGGTGTGCGGCAGACCTGCGGAGAGACCAGGCTGCCCGTTATAAAGCATTTCTCACATTCCCGACTGGACAGCGATGGAGTGTTTCTGAGGAAGCCTTTCTGGAGGTCTGTTCCAAATGTATTTCCATTTTCTGGTCTCTGTTCTGTGTCTGATTTCAAGTTTGAATGTTATATGCAACTCGAGAGCAGGCATATTTAAAGTTTTACACATTTTGGGCGAACCAGCTGAATGGGTTTCGTCAAATATGCATTTGTAATTTATATGAATGTTGAGAGTTCTGTTTAAAAAATGTGGACCTTTGTATATGAAGTTTTTACTTTTCGTTTCTCTAGGACCGCGTAGGGTCAGTTTGGAGGACTTATTTTGGGATAGTAAGTTTCCCGTTTCTTCGTTTTACTGTAATCCACCAGTTTGGGAGTACTGCTGATATCTGTGGGTTTCCAGTTTAAACAGTGTGTTTTTCCACTTTAAGACAAACCCAAGCATCTCGATGATAGCCAGTGGGCCAGAGGCTGAGGCAGTTGCTCTTAAGCTGGGTGCTGAATCACTTTAGGGCAGCCACACTTGTAAATGTCACTTGTAAATGTCTCGGTGACTTCCTGTTAACCTTTCCGTCATGGCAGCATCTGAAACAAGGTAACAGGTTAATGAAGCTGGAGGTAACAAAGTACATTCCAGAGAGGCTGAAAAGTCAGTGTGACACCCTATAATCTGTGTCTCAATGACGTGCATCAGTTGTTCGTTTGTGATCGCTTTATCTTATGAGAAGGATTCAGTCACTGAGGTTGAAGTGATGGCTGTCTTACCTCATTACAGTGCGATACCATCCTGGCAAGAGAAATTACTATTTTGCCATCAGGAATTTGTTATTTTCTCATTTTTCCAAATGCTGTTCTGGGTTCTCCGAATCCAGGGCCCATCGTATCAACTCTGGAGCTTCCGTGACCCCAACCCCTGTCGTGGAGGTCAGGTCCCCAGTCCAGCCTGTAATCTGCCATGGGACCTGGCAGCAAGGCTACGCTATCGCCGTTTCCTAAGGACGCGCTTCTGGTAATTGTTCCGGATGGGTTTTCATTTGCAGAGTCTCTCCACAAATATGCAGCCCTGCAGCTGCAGCGCGCGAGCCTGGGTGTTCCCCACCACGGCCATGCCAGGGCTTAGACAAGGGGCCACATTCATGTGAGACGGAGCCGCCTCACAATGTGGCGTTTTTGCACAAATGGGTCAGTAATCGCCTTTATTCCCCGGCAGTGAGGTGGTTGAATGATACTGCTTTTACTGGTCCTGGAATGGGTTCCAACACCGGTCTGGCTGCCTGCCCTGCCCCCCCCCCCCCACATCCCTGATGGCTGCTCCTTCCTGTTCAACTGGTCCAGTATTGGTACTAAAATTTCCGTATGGGGATTTCAAAGTTACCTTATTCGATTATGGTAAAGAAAAGGTGAGGACTAAATAAAAAAGCAGTGAGACATATTTTGATCATAGAGTGGAACTGTCGGTGTGTTCTGTCACGGTGATGATGAAAGGTCTCTTATAGCTGTATCCCATAATGCACTGTGGTGGTCACCCACTTTGCTATCTAGCTAATAGCCTGATCAGTTTGGGTTAGATGCTGAGATCTACTTTGATGTCACTGGTAAACGACACCATTACTGATTTATTTTTTTTTCTTAACCTCTTTTCTTTTGGGAGTTGGAAAAACCTGGGGGCGCCCCCCGCCGGGGGGGGGGGGGGGGGGGGGTGGGGGGGGGGTGGGGGGGGGGTTGGGGTGGGGGGGGGGGGGGGGGGGGGGGG
>JAODKC010000028.1:16606101-16626335 GCA_026777985.1 Mormyrops attenuatus
GCGCGCTGGGGCGGCGGGGGGGGCGGGGCGGGGGGGGGGGGGGGGGGGGGGGGGGGCCCCCCCCCCCCCCGCCCGCGGGTTAACCAGGTCCCAGAAGTTCTGGCAACTTGAGAGGTGGGAGTCAGAATCCTCGAGGCTCGAGATTAAATCTCGCCTTGATTTTATTAGAACATTTTTTTCTTCTCTATATGGTCTTCAGATGTACAAATACCAAGCCATGTGAGGCCTGTGAACCTGGAGATGGTGGCTAACTGTTACCAGGCGCTGGCACTGGCTTCTGCTGTTCCTGGGGAAGTGCTCAGTGTCCAACAGACGGGTGCCTTCATGGGTGCCTGATGGTTTCAGCGTGAGCAGATAAGAGTTGGCGTCTCTTGGGTCTCCTTCTGGCTGGGAGAGAGGGCAGACCGGCGGGGAGAGAGGGCAGACCGGCGGGGAGAGAGCCTAGCAGTTGGCCGTCTCGTAACTGAAGACTGGTGTATGTGGAGTGCGGCAATTTGACATGCGGAGTCCGAGCTTGACTCTGCATGTTGTTTCAGGTGCAGAGTGAACCCACCCCACCCCCTTTCCAACTCTGTGCCCCCCCGCACGCACAGTCCTACACCTCCCACATTTCGAATTGCAAACCTTTCCTTGGCAGCCAAGACTCTGTTCTGTGTATTTTCAGAGAAGCCGAGTCTGGCCTCATGTCTGGCAGCATTTTCTTGAGACCATTAGGGGAGGTTCGGCGTCTCTTTCCCCGCTAGCCCCTGCTCACTGCCGGATGCCGTCTTTTGCGCCTCTGGGCGTCTGGGATGGACATGCCCCCACCCCCTGGCTGCCTCCGTGGTCTCAGCTGAACTTGCTGCTCAGGCTTGTGGTCTCCTCAGGCTTCCTGTTTCATCTCTCAGCTTGTGGGCCAAAGGTGAATGTAGAGGGCCTGCTTAAGCTGCAGGGAGTCCTGGTGATGGGAAGGTGCTATAGTGCCCTGTACTGCAGGGGTCTCACCTGCACCCACTGTAAGAGTGATCTGACTGACCTGCAGCAAACCACGACCCTTTGTACTCTAAATGCGCATTTGTTGTCATCAGCAGCAGAGGTCTCTTGCATGGTCCCTTTGCATACCATCCCTGCTGTGAGCATTCAAAGCCAGCATTTGCATGGAGCCTGGTCTACTCCCATCCCCTGTGCTTTTAAACCTGTCTACATGTCCTCCTTGTGTTTATCGGCTTCCTCTCTCCCCCTTCTGGGAGGTCCATGGAGTATCGTAAGGCCGGTGCACTTGGCACAGCTCAAAAACAAGGATTTTTAATAAACATTCTCTTTGATTTATGTGTGCAGTGCGACCATTGAATGTCTTGCTGAAAACACAAGTTACTAAATATATCTAACCTCCCCCAAAAAGGTGATTAAACAAATTTGTGCCATGAATTTCAGCACCAGCACATTCTGAGGGGATATTAAACTCATAAAGCATTAACAAAAGGGCGCAGTGACTTTGGGATCGAGGGGAATGGTTCTGTGGTACATCATGAGGATATGAAGGAATTTGGGTATGTACAGATTGTACCACAGACAACCACAGGCTGAAAAGACATGCAATTGATTAGCTTGTAACTGTAATTGTATTTGTAATTGTAATTGAGTATCAGTACTGTCCTTCTGATGATTTTGTTCTGGGTTTGATGATCTGGATGTGAAGGGATGGGTCATGCTCATTCTTTGATCCTAAGAGGTCTTGACATGGCAGAGCACCCCTCCAGGTCAGCCTGGGTAACCACACCTCGCTGGCGGTCCATCCCCAGCTTTCCTTGCACTTCCCCCCCCTCACCAGCAATGCTCTGCCAGCACCGGCATGTCTGCCTCGCCAACAATAACATGAGCGCCCCTGATGTGCAGCCCGGCCCAGACTGGCCCAGAAAGTCCCTCTATCACCATCTCAGCATCTGCGTTCTGCTTTTAGGGGTCCATTCCCACTGCAGAGCAAACACAGACATGGGGCCTCATCAGCCAGACAATAACTCAGTCTACTAATCTTGGTCTAATTAATGACGTTATGCTAACGTTATAATAAGCCAAGATATGCGGCGGTCACATGACGCAAAATCTGACAGTGCTTACGTTTGCAAGTCTGCTTTATCTTAAATTGCCTTATGTCTGACTGTATGTATAGATTTTATTCTGTTACCTGAGACAGGAAGTGGTCAGTGGGGTAAGTGCAAGATTAGCGCTACCGGCGCCAGGAACAGGATTTAGAATCACTGGTTAAATATAATGGGAAAAATCTGAAAATCTGCTCTGATTGCATTCAGGCTCTACTGGCTGTGCACTAACTCCCTCTTTTGGCCAAAGCCTGTAGTTAACCACAGATAGACTCTCAGTTTAGATTTGCTGTGAGGTTCGTTTATAGAGAAGCTCTTTTAATATCGCTCTCTGAGTTGATTGGGAGTACGGTGCACGCGCCGGCATTTGTTAGTCAATTCAGAAATGTAATTAATTACATGAATTAATTAAGCAGTAATTGAGTGAATTGATGTGATCACACGGTCTGGTTGGATTTGCAGGATTACTTGGCGCACATAATTGACAAAGCGGGCCTGCCCATTAGACCGGAACAAGTGTGTGCCCTCTTCGGAAACATCGAGGACATCTACGAGTTCAACAGGTGAGGCGCTCTCTCATCCAAAGGCACACTGACTGGCTTGTTCGGAGTCCCCTTCACACCCTGGGGGGGGGCGTGTTCCCTTTCCCTACAGTTTTTCCCTCCCATCTCCCAAAAAAACAGCCTTTGCAGATTCCTCCCTCAGGAAGCCGGGACACGCATCAGCAAGATACTTCCTCATCATGCTGGAGCTAGTCTGCCTGTTAAAATAGTTCTTTCTTTTCCAAACACCCCCCCCCACACACCTTTCCCGGCACCGGGGCATGTCAAAGCCGTTTGTCAGAAATGGAGCTCCCTCTTTGGTGACACTTCAGCTCGTCAGCATCCCAAATGTGTGGTGGGGGGGGGGGGGAGCACTCAGGGATAGAGGTCACAATAACCCCCCATCCATATAGTTTTCACATCACTATTAACAGAAGGAAGATTTAATGTTTGCAGATTAGAAAGCAAAACATTTTAACTAACGAAAGTCAAAAAAGGAGGTGAACAGGACCTTCTGTGGTGGGGTAGTGCTAATTAGCTGGAAGCACTTGTGGTACCTAAACCATGCTGTTTATTTGCTTGGATGGACGGTCTCTCCACCAGGAATATGGCGATGTAGCTTGTGGGTTTTGGGGGCAGGGCAAAGAGACAGCCAGACCCCTGAATATCCCCAGACCTTATTTTAGTGGCTTTCAGTTTGCCGTCAGAGAAACTTACTTGTTTTATTTATCTTCGCTGAGCCTATCGTCCTGTTGTTTTAGGGCCGGAAATGCCTGGCCAGGATACTGGGGTAATATGCACTGATGGCCCAGGTACCGCGTGTGAGAGCTGTTTGTGCACACTGCTCGAGTCCAATGTCGCGTGCCTCCCACTGGGGGGGGGTGTGTTTGGGGCTGGGGGCATGTCTGCAGTGTGGTCACATTTCCTATTTTCTCATTAAGCCTGTCCAACTCATAACCGCTCCTGACCCGCCCTGTGGGGGCGACTCACTGTGTGCTCCGAACACGACGTACCTTTTCACACCCCTGACTTATCTGTGTTCTGTTCTGTCCCCCTTAATTTCTCAGCCTGTCTGGGAAAATGACCCCTCCTTCAAATTTTGGGCTGAGCGCCTTTAGATATTTGCCGACTGCATGTGTGGTGTCATCTCCCTGTGCGGCTATCCTGCCCCATGTCATTTCTCCATGGCAATGCCAGGACCGTACCATATGTTCTCAATTTCGGGGGTTTCCTTGTAGCTCCATGGGCCCTTACGGGCCTCTGTGTGAAACTGAAAATAAGCGCTCGGAAATGGTTTGCTGTTGTGGCTTGTCGTCACCCGGTTTCTTCGGTGTAACTGTAACCCATCCCTGGTCTGTGAGAGCCAAAGCACTGTAGCATTCAATAAAGCCTTATGGTGTCTGAATGACCCCAAAGGTAAGAAGAGAGAAGTTCATCTCCTGGGCCTCACTCCACAGGGTTGGGTTGTCCTGCTGGCTCTATTGGCGCTTTTCCACTGACCTACAGGAACCTGGCCATACCTGACCTATGGTGCGAAGAGATGCTAATTACAGCACGGCTCCAGCTCGCTTCAATATTTCACTGCAGTTGTTGTCAGGATTGGAGAGTGACAGTGACGTTATTTACTGTTCGCAGTGTGCATCAGGATTTACTATGTGCTAATTTCCGTTAGCATTCGTTTCTGTATATTTGCATTACGAATCGGTTCCGTTCAGCTGTTCTACAGTACTTCTTTGAGTAGGAGATTGGAAATTTTCAAGTTCTGAATCATCGAGAACGCATCAGTGCATTACGATGTGAGATACTACTAACAATGAATAATATATAGAATATATACATTTTCCTTCAGATAATCCATTAGCAGACAACTGGTATCATTTTGACCAATCAGATGGTGGTGATGCAACCAACTCAGTTTGGTCACGCTTTCGGCCCTGCTAAGCAGGAACATGTCAGAATGGGTACGGTTTGCATAATTTACAATGGAAAACCGTCTCTTCGCGGTACGGCTCGGTTCTTGGTGGCAGTGGGGAAGTGCCGCATGACAGCTGCCCCCCTCACCCTGGCCTCCTCTGTTCTGTCCCAGTGAGCTTCTGCAGTCTCTGAACCAATGCGACAATGACCCCGTGGCCATCGCCAAATGCTTCGTGGACATGGTGAGCAGAAGCATTCGCCTTGTCCTGTCTGTACTTTCTGTATATGTTGAAATGGATGCCATCAGCTTGAAATCTGCCTTTCTGTGTTGGGGTTTTTTGCAGAGTGAGTACTTCACGATCTACACCCAGTACTGCACAAACTACCCCAAGTAAGTCGGACGTGTGACTGTCTTGTGGCCACCGCTGATCAGACAGTCTTTAAGCCAGCTGCCCCGTTTTTAATCTCACTGTTGCCCCACAGCTCAATAAACCATAATGAGCCTCAGTGACGGCTGTGGTCACAGTTTTTCTTTTTGTTTTGTTTTGTTCTTCTTTTTTATTACCTGGGTCTGTCAGTCGCTGGAGCATGAAAGGAAAATTTGGTCCCTTGTCAGATTGATATGTTCAGCCTGGCTGATGGAGAACTAATGAGACACGGGAAACAGGGCACCCATAATGTCCAGGCGATGTGACTCTGAAACTCTGCCCCGTCTTGGCAAAAACAGTGCAGTGCAGTTAATTTGATCAGGAAGGTCATTCACTGGTGAATGTGAGATGGGCGCCTGGATGTCACAGTAAAAACCCATATTAAGACGGCAAAATGTGCGGCTTTGTGCCGGTATCTCCGGACAGTGCCGTGTCTCTCATCACAAACTCTTCAAACCCTGCTGTGTGATTTTAATAAGCAGGACATGTGGCTCTCTGACAGCTGTCAAAACAGCCCCCATGTTAAATCAGTCTAAAATGTAAGATTTAAAATAGACCCCCCTACAGCTATCATATCACTAAAGTTTTGAGTGGAAATCTGACAGGACAGGCCCTGTCAGAAAAGCACTATGCAGTTAGGTGAACTAGAGGAAGCCGGTTTGATCCGGATGATTGAGAACTCAGAATGCCTGACCCTCTCCGGCCTGCTGCATCCCAGCTGCAATTCATCTGTGTGTCATCTTCCTGTTTATGATGTCCATTTTGAGACATCCGAGGCCCTCAATCATCACTTAAACTCCCTAAAAGATCCTTCAGGCTGGCGTCTGTTGTACTGAGCTCCGGAAGCACATTAAAATTGCCCACATAATTCTCTCTGCTCAGTTTTCATCATTGATATGTCCACTTGCATGACCTTTCCTCAGACTACATAAGGGGGCGCAAACGTACACCGTAGTACTTAGTGTGGCTTTCCAAGGCTACTGTCTGTATCGGGAAAACTAATGGAACCAAACTGAATTATGGTGGAAGAGTGTTGGTTGGTCTGGATGCCAATGGTAATGGTATTCCCAAGACTACAGTGAGCAAAACGAAAGCAACAAATGGTCTCATCTTACAGCCATCAAAATGCGTTTAGGTGAAAATTACAGAAAAACAAATGGATGGAGAAATGGGTCTGTGACAGGGACCCAGAAAGAAAAGGCAAGATGGACAGACAGAGAGATCCACCATGTGTTTGACCCTCCCGCCATACCTTCCCCGTCCCCCTACAGCTCAGTCGCCGCTTTGACAGAATGCATGCAAAACAAGGTCCTGGCCAAGTTCTTCCGGGACCGACAGGCCTCGCTGAAGTGCTCCCTGCCACTGGGCTCCTACCTGCTCAAGCCTGTGCAGAGGATCCTCAAGTACCACCTGCTGCTGCAGGTAGGAGCTCCACAGCTAGTCGTCCATAGGCCCAGTTTGCCACGGGGCCGGAATTCAAAAATAGGTCATGCCCACCCAAGGCCTTTCCCTCCACCCCTTTCCTGGTAGGCCACACCCACTTAATCAAAACCCACAACCATTGGTTGACAAGCTCCTCCCAGAATCTACTGACAACTGTCCTCTCGCCCACTGCAGGAGATCGCCAAGCACTTTGACCCTGAGGAAGAGGGTTATGAGGTGGTGGAAGAAGCCATCGACACCATGACGAGGGTGGCCTGGTACATCAACGATATGAAGCGCAAGCACGAGCATGCCATCAGGCTGCAGGTGAATCAAGTGTGCCCCTCATACATAAGAACATAAATTTACAAACGAGAGGAGGCCATTCGGCCCATCAAGCTTGTTTGGGGAGAGCTTAACTAATAACTAAGAGTTGTTGAAATCTTATCTAGCTCAGATTTAAAGGAAACCAGGGTTTTAGCTTGCATTACACTAGCAGGAAGACTATTCCATACTCTAATTACACACTGTGTAAAGAAGTGTTTTCTCAAATTCAGTTTAAAATGTTCTCCCGCTAATTTCCACCTATGGCCACGAGTTCTAGTATTTCAACTAATATTGAAGTAGTCATTTGGCTGAACAGCATCCAGACCTGTTAGAATCTTATATACCTGGATCATGTCCCACCTTACTCTCCTTTGCATGAGGCTGAACAGATTCAGCTCAGCTAACCTCTCCTCATAAGACATTCCTCTAAGACCAGGAACCATTCTCGTAGCCCTATGTTGCACCCTTTCCAAGGCAGCAATGTCCTTTTTAAGGTATGGTAACCAAACTTTCACACAATATTCTAGGTGAGGTCTTACCAAGGAATTGTATAAACGTAGCATAAGTACATAAGGCCTTCTATTATCACAGGAGAAAGTGGGTGCCATTACAGTACCTTCTTTGCTATTCTGTATGTGGTTCCATTTTATCTTCTGTTCTGCCATGTAGCCTTTAAGGTTTTGGTGCTAAAGCTGCATCGGTTATGAGGCATGAAGGGCCGAGTTCTGCTAAGTTCAAAACATTTCAAAATTTCAAAAAAGTAAAAAAAAAATTCTGCTAAGCAAAAAATGTTGTACTCTCTACAACGACAATAAAGAAATCTAATGCAATCTAATGATTCCACTCTGCCTACACAGGAGATTCAGTCTCTGCTTATCAACTGGAAGGGACCAGATCTCACCACCTACGGCGAGCTGGTCCTTGAGGGCACATTCCGGATCCATCGTGCTAAGAACGAGCGGACGCTCTTCCTCTTTGACAAGATCCTCCTCATCACTAAGAAACGGGGGGAACACTATGAGCACAAAAGTAACATCTTGGTGAGAGTCCCGTGGCAGCCGTGAGGGCCGGCACAGGCCTGTCTGGGCCAGGGTGTGTTCAGCATTAACCTGACCCAACCTGCTCCCGTTCCAGTGCTCTGCTCTGATGCTGATCGATAGCGCCAAGGACTCCCTGTGCTTCAGCGTAACACGCTTCAAATACCCCAAGCAACCCCACACGGTGCAGGTGAGCGCTTGGGAGCCGACCCTGCTCTGGCCCATGCGGCCCATTAAAGCCTCTTCTGATTTGATTTGTGGCTGGCGTGGTTTAGTTTGTTGTGCTTATGTGTTGAGGCCACGCTGTGATGTTCAGGGGAAATCCGATATTACTCCCTGTCGAAAAATCCTTAACTTTCAATATCTGGGTATGAGGGAGATACAATGATGATGGGTATGTTCCAGCACTATTGTCTAATTTTTTTGGGGGACCGTTTTGCATAAGCAACATGTTTTCTTCTGGAACTGAGCTGAATCTGTTGTTGGTGGTGGTTGAAGGTCTCCGGCCAAAGGCATATTGGCTGAATTTGTCAGAGGAAATAAACAATCAGTTAAGCAGATGAATTTGAAAATCGCCTGGTCTGGTTTACTGTTCAGGAAAAGCTCTTTCTCTGATAATAGTTAGTTTGACATTATGTTGGGAGACTACAGCTTCAGCTGCTGCCTGTAGTAATGGTTTGATCACACAGAAGTGTTATAAAATATATAACTGAGGCAAGTGGTGACCAGTATAGTAATTTGAAGTGTATACAGATCAGTTTCTAAATCTTAGTTGCAGGCTGTAGGACTGTTGCATGTTTTCCGAGACTCTCCTAGTGGTGACTGGTAGATATCTGATTGAGCTCCTACAAGGTTTCCCTGTGTCTTTTGTCCCATTTGGGGACCCCTCCCTGCATACGCTGTATGGGACGCCACTGACTCTCTGTGTTTCTCCCTCAGGCCAAGACAGTGGAGGAGAAAAGGCTGTGGACCCATCATATTAAGAGGCTTATTCTGGAGAACCACCATGCCATCATCCCAGAGAAGGTGCACCTTGTGTCCAGCTTCTCCTTGGGGGATCCTGTCTATCTCTGTTGTCTTCAGTGCGTTCATTTTCGCTTCTTTCTGTCTTTCAGGCAAAGGAGGCCATCTTGGAAATGGACTCCATATGTGAGTGTTGGTGTGGTCACACCAGGCTGTTAGGTTTCTTTGGGCTAAATGGGCAGTGCAGCTTAATGGCTAACCATGGCTGAAAGTTTAGCATGTTTACAGTGGTATAAAAAAACAGGTGGAGTGAAAAGACTCAGGCTAACTTCTGTCAGCCTGACGTTCTGAGTCGTCATCTGCAGAGAAAGCTCAGCCAGGTGACCATATGAGGCTCTCGCACTCAAACACATGGGCTGCCTTCCACATTCCAGATCCTACAAAGTACCGGTATAGTCCAGAGAGGCTTAAGAAGGCCGTGTCCTACAGTTCAGACGAATTCCCGGGTGGAGTGCGACGAGGGCGACGCCGGTCAGGTAAGAGCCGTCTCCAGAACACAAGATGGTCAGGTGCAGCCTTTTATGGACCACAGAAGCAGCACTGGGGTTTGTTCAAAATGCTGTCTCTATACGTCAGCTGATGTCTCAGTTTTACATTTTGTTTTCGAGTCAGTTACGTGCCAACTACAGTGATATGACATGTTGACAACAGCCAGCACCACAAATGTATTAAACTTTATAAGTTAGCAATAAAAATTCCTGTTTTTTTCCCCCTAAGTAGTACTCACTTTCCATTTTGATTCCCTCTTTAGAACCTGCCAAGCAGATTATCAAAAGCACCAAAGGTAAGGGATAACAAAGAACTTTGTTTATACACACATTTGGCCCCATGGCAACACAGATTTACCCATAATGCAGTGTGATGCCTGCACCTAAGGGAGGAACTCAATTATGAAAGAAAGGATGTCGCTTCTCCTTTGCTCACTGCCCTTCAATGAAGCACTCAGCAGGCGCCCCAGGGGAATAGTAGAGTCACTGTGTCGGTGGCCTGCCTGTCCACAGGGACGTAGCTAGAAATTCTGGACCCCTTGACAAGATGTCACCTTAGGCCCTCTGGTAGGGTTCCCCCAGTATATTTAGCTAAGTGGGGATGGGGGATAATTTTTTCCAGGGGGGAAGGAGTTCCCCCAGTAGACAGTACATTTTGAGGCCCCTGTAATGTGCTGGGCCCCCTGAATCTACCCGGGTCTCCATGCCCCTCCATGCTGTCCGCACCGCCAAAACAGTTTGGCTCCCGTTTGTAGCCAAGCTCAATTTTGGCAGCAGATCAGTAGAGCATCCCATTTGCGAATTATTATTTGCCAGGGATGAAAAGATGTTTTTTTTTCCCCCTGCCATTAGAAGCAGTTTAGATGGGAGTGTAATGAACTCGACATTCTTCATTTCTATTTTTGAGGATCCTTCAGCAATGCTGGGGGTCGGGGGGGTCGGCATCAATTGCTTTGAAGAGGCGTGACTTGGAAAACAGCCCTTTCATTTGTGTTCCTTATAATAACCCAATTACAGAGATGACGTTTTAGCACTGGGTAGGATAAGGAGACATCTTGTTCTTTTGCCTTCTTGACTTCAGTAAGTTGCAGGAGCTTCTAAAATTGCTGTAGGACCTGTAAAAATGGTCATCACGTGTCCCACTCTAGAAAATCTTCCCACTCATCCACCTTGGGGCGCGAGTGTTTGCAGCATTATGAACCTGTGGTTGTTCTCTCGTGTCTGACATCTTCCATCCTTCTTTCCTTGGATTTTGCTTCCCATGTGACCTCGCATCCTACTCCAGCCATTCTCAAGGTAAGACCATTCGTTGAAACCTCATGACCGTTAGGTCTCTGTGCTTGGATGTTTCTCGGCGATCAGTGTTTGGCTAAGGTCGTATTAGTCATGAATGCACATTGCCCCTTTGTGGCCAGTGGCATGATGTGTCCATCTCCGGGTCCCTCTGTCAGACCGTTGGATGTGGTTCAGTTTGACTGTAAGCCAACTGTTAACTGGTTTTGTGACAGGATTTAAGGTTACCTAGTGCCCCAAACATAAATCAATTGGCAACAGAAATGCAACCCAAAGAACTGCAGATGTCTTACCTCCTGCACATAAAATTGGACATTGATTTCTTGTCATAAATTTGGTTTATTTTCATTTTTTTTATTTATTCTGTTCTTCCCATTCAATAAAATTGATCAGTACTATAAATTCACTGCTATCTTTATGCCCTTCTTAGTTGTTATAACAGATAAATCTTCTTTTTCCCCCACCATAAAAATCGAAACCAATACCCGAATCTTGGAGCCGCACAACAATAAAACACCTGACTGACTTTCTCTGGCTTCGTACTACAGCACGCAGACAGCGAAGGTGCCCTGCAGGCCGACAGGCGCTCACTGCAGGCCGGAGCTAGTGTCAGCACCCTGGGCTCAAGCCAAGGCGAGCCTGAGGCTGAAAGGCCTAGTGTGGAGGATGATGATGAGCCGGGAGTCCAGAAGGACTCTTTTGAGCGGCTCACCCCTAGTGACAGTGAGGAACCTAGGCCAGGGGCACCTCCCTGTGAAAGGGTGGAGCAGGAGGACTGGGAGAATAACGAGGACGATATTCTGATGGGGGACGACCAGGTAGCCGACTTTGCCAGCTCCATGTTGGCCGCCATCTCCTGCTGGCACTATAGAGCCAGGGCTTTGCTTTTCGCTCGGTTCACAACGGTGAGGCTCTCTGCCACCAACGGGCTTCTTACTCCCCCATTTGTCCTCCCCACCACTCCCACCTAACGTCGCCACTTGGCCAATTGAAAGCGTTGGCTTGCACGCTCATGTTGTGCCGTAATTCACTTACAAAGTAACCAAAGGCTGTAGCTAACAGACACTGAATGAAAATCTGAATGACGCATGGGGCACCTTCACTCCCATCTTCACATTAACTTGATGCATGGCTTGAACACTCTCCTACTCCCTCCCTGGAATGATGGTACTGATGCGCAAGAAATGTAATTGAGTTGGTAATCTGGTCCAGGCATGAGGGTGATTGCCCGGCCCCTGAAGGGAAGGCAGGCTCACCATCGGTTTCACTTTCGATGCACGTTCTGCCTCAGTTTGTAGGGCGAAGTCCATTAGTTTCACCATCCGCCCCAAGGCTGTGATGAGGCCGTTCAGTTGGGCTCCACACGTATGTCGTTCCTCATGTCATTGAGGTGTCCCTAAGGTGCTGGCTTGGTCAGTGCCCCGGTCCAGTCTCTCTCAGGAGACGGTGGTCACCCTGTGCATTTATCCTGGGTCACGGACTCATAATCCTGCATGACTATCAACAGATATAATCTGCTTCCATAACTGCACAAATTCTGCTGTGTGTGCAAATGAAAACATTTCCTTCACAGGATTTTTTACAGTGTCATGTGCTTTTAAAATATTGGTTAATACATTCCAAATTAACTGGAATTCTATCTTTTGAAGTAATTTGGATACTGAAAGTAATTCTGAGTACTTTGTATGTAACTGAGCTCATGGCTCTTATTCTAACGGAGGCAAAGTATGGTCACATGATCATAATGTAACATAACTGCGGATGCCCTAGCTTAGCTTATACAGCTGATTATTTGATTATGGTCTGATGTTCATTCCTAAATAGCCCCGGTGTGCAAAGTGCTCCTCTTTTGGATGCACAGATGTAGTAGATGGGAGTATCAGTAACAGGCAAACTGGGCAACTTTCTCTTGACTTGACTTGAAATGCAGTGGAGTTTTGATAAGCACTGTAGGGTAATACTAATTAGATTACTAGACGTCCAGATTTAATGGTTGTTTGCATTCCATTCAATAGCTCAGAATTAATGGATAACTTCAAAGGTGTATTTTTCGAAGGTCATTAAAGTAAGCCACGCTTTGCCTTTGGTGATTAAATGAGCAGTGGGCTTGCCTTTTGATTTTTTGACAATAGGGGCTGTTTGAAAGGAGCTCTTATAAGAATCACAACAGGATGTTGATTGAACTTTTAAGTGAGTCTATTCCTAAAATGGTAAAATGGAGGAAAAACATTTTAGGTGCTAAACTTAATCAGCTATCAGCATCCTAAAGCCACATAATGGACAGACAAGACCATCTGAACTCGCATGTCGTGATCACTGACTATGCAGGCCGCAGACCCCCTGTGACAGCACAGGGATATCAATCTGCCAGCACTCTGTGTTAGTTGAATACCCTCCCAGGAAGACTTCACCCCTGCCATTTTTGTTTTGATCCCCATAGGATGAAGATGGGTGTGAGGTTACAGGGCAGGGCTCACCGAAACAAGAGGGTGGACAGGATGAACCGACTGAGGATAGCAGCCCCAAAGAGCATCATGTGAGTGAAAAGTGTCTGAGAAAGCGAGACTGAGAGAACTTTTGAATTGGATATTTAAAAAGAGGGTTGTTTTCTCAGGTTCAGACATGGATCAAAACTGATACGCTCTGAGTTGTTGCTAAAGATCCCTGTTCCCCAGCGGTCACCCATGCCTCCGGTCATTGCTGTATTCAGTTGACAGCTGCGCTGTAGTTGAAATCGATGCCCGGCTCTGTTCATTTCTTCAGTTCCAAACTCTGAGAGCTCAGTGAAAGACTTGCTTCATACATATGAGTTTCAGCTGGATCCAAGCCTGGGTTCGTGCAGCCGCTTGCGCTAAGAGTACTTTTTGTCATGAAAATAGCAACCACTCAACCCACGCCCGCAAACCCATGGATCACCTCCCTCCGTTGCTTGTGGCAAATGTGGGAACGTTTTGGCATCAGTGGGTTGTTCCCGCAGGAATCCGGCTCCTGAAATGAGCACCTCTCCAGCCGACCAGCTGGTTATCCCCTTTCTGCATGTCAGTGTTTCCTTAGCACCTGGGCCCTGTATCCATTAAAATCTTATCCTGTCATTTCCTAGAGAAGAAATAAAAACATAACATTCAGCCCAGATATAAGGGTAATTAAAGGGCCTCATAGATAGTTGAGCACATCTGCTAATTACTTCTTCCCTATCCTTCCCCAGGCCCCCGACGATCAGCTGCATCCTCATAGTGGTGCCCCAGAGATTGGGGTCACCGGAGACGAAATGGAAGATGCCTCTGATTCTGAACCCGCTGACATGCATGTTGCTCATGAGAATCCGGAAATTGTCGCTGCTTCTGAGGAACTGCGTGATGGAGAAGAGATGACAGAGGGTCTGCTTGTCCCCCAGTTAGTAGAGGTCAAGTCTCTCAGCAGTGGGGAGACTACACAGGATGAGGATGATGATGAAGAGGAAATGGCCCAGGACCCAGAGCCAGCTAGAATCCTGCCACAGTCGGTGCTGGACCAGGCCAGCGTCATCGCCGAGCGCTTTGTCAGTAGTCTCTCCCGGAGGGAAAGCCTCCTTGTAGAAGAAACACGGTCTCTGAGCTGTTCCTCACCGCGGCTGAGCACCCGTAGCAGGAGTGCCAGTGCCCTCAGCCTTGGTGAGACCTTTCAGGAACCTCCTACCCCAGCAGTCGATCCCATCTCCTCCAGTGCTGACAACTGTTTTGAATTAGACCGAGGCTCTTTGAGGAGGCGAGACACGCTGTCTAAGCGAGACCGCCTGCTTATTGATAAGATCAGGAACTACTATGAGCATGCGGAGCACCAGGATGCTAACTTCAGCCTCAAGCGAAGGGAGAGTTTATCCTACATTCCAGTTGGACTGGTTAGGAACCTAAGTAGCCGACTCAATAGCATTCCCAATGAGGAAGCATCTGTTGCAGAGAAGAGGCCTACTTCTAACTCCAGGACACCCTCCTGGTCTGTATTTGATATCCCAGGCCTGGAAAATGATCAGGGTGCAGGAGCTAATCTTCCTGATCCCAATTTGGAGGCGTCCCAAAGCACCAAGCTCCCATCTCTGAGTGTCAGCGAGATCCCTATTACAGATGATGAGTTTAGGCCTTCTTCTGAAATGATCAAGGTATGGCAGGAGATGGAGATGGAAGTCAATGGGGACTTAAAGGAGCACCAGGATAGCCCGAAATCTCAGGAGGACACATATTCTGGTCCATCTCTGTCCCAGAGGGGCAAGGGTGGTCCTGAGGCCAAGTACAGTGAACCACTGATTATCCTGGAAGAGTCTGACCTAAGCACAATCTCAGAAGAGTCCTCTGTGGTCTCACCCCTCAAGTTCTCCAAAGATGGAGAAGAAGGGAAACTGCAGATAGACAGCCTGGGTGAGAGCTTTGGCCCATATGAGGAGGGGAGGGTCCCTCGAACTCCTGTACCCAAGATAATTAGCCTGGGCTCAGAGCTGGAGGAGGACTTACTTCAGCAGGACATGGAGAAGATGAAGAGCAAGGTGTTCCAGCTGGCCCGGCAGTACAGCCAGAGGATAAAGAACACCAGGCCCGTGGTGAGGCAACGGGGGAGGGACGCCGAGGCCCGCTTTCTCAAGAAGAACCTGCCGTCTGTACAGGAAGAAAAGCTAGATGCAGAGGACAAAGGTAAGGCCAGGGCAGTTAAAGCACCAGAATGTTGTTTTTAAAGTTCTGTAGTATTTGCTGTTTCTTGCCGCTCTAATTAGATATGTTAGAACATTCAGTTGGTCAGCACTTACAGGGCGTGCCGTGGTATGAGTTTCTCAGTAGGGAATCGAAGAGCCTATTAATCAGCATGGTTGTTACCACATGCTGTAGGGAATATATAGGACAAGAACAGAAGCCAGTTGTTAAACACACATTTTCTTCTGTCCACTTTTAACTCAGAAGCTTTTTAAGTAATTAGTTTGAGTAACTTTTCTCTTCTGTTACTTTGAAGAAGAAAAAAGTAGCTTTTAATAAGGGTGAGAGTATGGTAGTATAGTTTTACTATTTGGAGCAAAATGATGAGCCAAAGAAACATCGGTGCATTCAGTGCTGTTGGTTGCAGTAATTGGTCATTCCATGAAGGCGCACCTTCTTTTGCAAATAGATCCTGTTTAATTTTGTATATTAAATTTTAGTTATATACTGTATGGTTAGTATTGGGAATTGCAGCTGTGGGGGATTCTGCTAGGGGCAGGAGTCCTGAACGTCGCAGGGATGTATATGATCAGGTCTGGAGTGTAAAAGTTCTTTGTGTTGTAGGTAAACCTACTCTGTTGCTGCCGCTGAACACCTATGAGCAGGTCATCCTGAAGGAGGTGCACTCCCCCAGCCCGGCCCACACCCCCAGCTCCCTGGGTAGCCCACGCATCCCGTCACCTTGTCGCTCAAGCTCCCGGAGCCCGCTGAGCCCTGTACAAACTGAGAGCTTCCACTGGCCGGATGTGCGAGAACTGCGGTCCCGGTACTGCCAGCGGGGCCCCAACCATGGCCCACCCCGCCTCTCAGGTGTGAACCGAAGCTGCTCCGTGCCCGAGAAGATGACGGACCATGCCTCCGAGCGGCCCCACGCCACCTGGAGACACTTCAGCTTCTCCTCATCCTCCAGCCCTCCTGTGGAAATCAGCCAGGTGGCCTCTGGTGGCCCCCAGGATATCCCGATCTACAGGTCCCATGCAGGCAGGGGCCCCCTGGGCGAGAGCATTGCCAAGCTCTGTAGATCAAGCTCACTGGATCATAGACTGCCGAACTTACAAGATCGAGAACTGGCCGACGGTTACTATGTGTCCGGTCAGGCCTCGCTACCCAATGACCATAAGGTCATCGTGGTGGAGAAAGCAGATTCATGGGGTGGAGCAGAAAAGACGGAAAGGAAGCCAGATGAACCAGAAGGCTACGCCCACAACCAATTACCGACCTCCCAGGAAGAGATGTCGATCATGGCAGTCATCGACCGCTGCAGGGCGTACCAAGAGTCAGACGAATACCGGCAGAGGGAGGGGGGCGAGGCTGTGGCCAGCGAGCAGCTCGACTGCCGCCATGTGTCTGCCCTAACCACAGGCAGAAAGACGGACAACAGCCAACAGGGCTTGGTGAAGAACCTGAGAGAGAAATTCCAGAACTTGAGCTCAAACACATAAAACGCTTCAAAACCCTGATATACAAGACCTCTGTTTTTAAATGCAAATCTTCCTTCCTGTCATCTTCCATCTCCTTTCTCTGAGGAAGTCCTTGACCTCAACTTTGAGATGACACCACAGGGGGTTTCTAATGCATGTTGTTGTCATTGGTGTTGCTTAGTAACATGGCCGCTTTGCTGGTCTGTGTTCAGCGGGCATGCCGTCAGTGTGACCATTTTGCAGAATTAGCAGACCGCAAAGTACCGGTAGTTCTGTCTGTTGATCTGATCTGATCCAATCCGATCCGATATACTGTAGACTGCTCTGCTATTACAGCAACAAACTGTGCTTTTTAAAAATGCTGTATATATGCTGAAAGTCACAACGATAAGGATACTGTTTGTATTAATGCAGTTCCTATTTCTCCCTATTGCATTCCACTTCACTTCTAAAGTCTGTTGATATAGTTTTGTCAGCAATGTTAAGCAACTCTGCTGCATTGTCTTCACATTGCTAATGGTGGTATCCTGCTGCAGAATATTTTTATTTTTGCGCTATCTGAATGATTCGGTTCCCCTTCTGCGTTGCAGTATCTCTTGCAGTGAAGGATGTGAGCACCCGCATGGCTTATCGCCTAATGGGGTGCTGTTGTGGCATCGGGCGCAGATGGACCAAAGGAGAAGATGAGTCACTCGAGTCCTATTTACTGCAACTGCACAAACTATTATTAATGCAAAGCCCTGCTTGGGGTATGACAGTGAACATACTGTCGGTTTTCATGTTTTATTGGCTGTTATCCTATATTGCGGTCTATGAGAGAGCCTTTGCTATTCTGTGTCCTTGACTGCCTCATTTCTATGCCATGTATTCAAAGTCAATATTACCAGGTCAAACCACATCTCCTTTGGTGTGTTCAACAGTAGTGATTCTGGCTTTCAGTGACCCAGAACGACACCATTTAAAGCACCACCTATCCTCTTACTAGTCCGTGCTTGGTTCGGCACCAAGAGCTTACAGGTTGCAGTTACAAAAGGAGGACATCCTTTGTACCTTTAAGTAAAGTATCTGGCCTTAATTAGCTTTAGCTGATGATCAGCATTCTAACAAATTGCGGGAGTAGTTTCAGGAAAAAGAATCTGTGGGATCAAATGATTAAAGGAAACTGCATTTTAGATGCCCTGTAATACTCACTTTTTAAAGCTAAATCAAAGAAATGTAAGGAGTGTAGTTACCCACTCAGCTGTTACCCATTTTGTCCTCCGACACCTGCAGTGCCGTGCAGGAATGCATTAATGACATGCAGACCTTGCCAAAAAGGGTTTTGGTGATGAAATGCGCCATAGCAGGTTGCAGGCACACCTGTTACAGCAGTGCAAGGGAAAGGAAAGCTCCCCAGTGTTAGGAATTACCCATCATGCCCTACGATTGGGAGGGGCGGGTGTGCAACCTATTGCTATTCATATGATGATTTTTATCAGTTGATCTCTGGGACTAATTCTTTCTCCTAATCATGTATATTGCCATCCATGTTATTTATTCAGCTGGTGTATATTTTCCTCTTCCATAATTGTCTGACTTTATATAAATGTCTTCCTGTGTATTGTATTCTGTTATGTATCAGAAAGTTAATTGTACAGAAATGTTTTATGTTTCCTCAAAGGGGCATTAATTCAATATTAAACCAACAATGGTTTACAGTTTAGACTGTGGCTGACCGTTTCTTTGCCTGTTCCGCCTATTATTCTTTCTCTCCTTGGCTCGCGTCAGTCGGTCCTGTGAGGAGCCAGGAACACAGAATGATGTCAGATACATACACATGGTTAACAGGTCATATCGCAAAATGGAATGTGAACATCCCTGGAATTTTGAGCCCAAGTGGTTAAAGTGCTTCACTATGAAAAAAATTACATTACCACTGAAGATGAGACATTGTTCTACCATTGTGTAGGGCATTCTCCGAGTAGGTTTTGTAATTGTATATTCATGTATTTGCATATAAACAGGCTAATCATAGATCCCACCTGTGCTGGGGTCATCTCTTAATGTCACTGACAAAGTGAATTAAAGCACGAAAGATTTTTTTCTATGGAGAGGATGGACATACAAAGTCCTGCACCCCCTTGTGGCAAAGACCAGCTAAAGCAATTCTGTGCAAATCTTCATTGTGAGTTGCATGATCTGGATAAAGTTTTTCCCCTTTTCCTGAAAGAAGTGGCAGACATTTAGGTTGAGAGAGGTCATTTTGCTAGATGGACAATTAACTGCAAATACCAAATATGCATGATTTATTCACTAGTGTAGTTGCTGGATTTGCACCAGTAGTGTAGTGGTGTCTTGGTAGGTGTGTATACTGTTATAACCAGAGGTGGAGATTTCAGGTCCAGAGTACAAATCCAGACCAAGATTTTGTTTCAACCAACCAGTTGAGTATAAAGAGTCACAGTCACGGAGAACTCAACTGGTCTTGAGTTCTTGGTCTGGATTTGTACTCTCTGGACCTGAAATCTCCACCTCTGGTTATAACATATAAATACGCATATGCATTTCTCCTGTGACTGATTAACGCCTTAATCTTGATATTAATATATAAGTGTGGTGCTACAGTTTATAGTATTCCAGATGGACCTCCCTGTCGTCAGTTTTTTTTGTAGTGTATGTTAGGGAGTGTTGGTTAGACACTGGGACTCAAATTCATGAGGCTGTCTGTCTGATTCCTGGTGCAGGAAGTTTGACTGCAGACTGATGTCTAATGCTACTATTAAACTAAAAGTTTTGTACCGTTCATACAAGATAAATGGACAAGGATCTCAGTGTGCAGGAGTATTCAGTGTGTGTTTGCCGTGTCTCCCCACCTCACCAGGCAAGAGTCAAACATACAGCCTTGAGGGGACCGTGATGCAACACAACGGTACATGTGGCCCTGTGTCATCTTCCTTGAAACATGTTGCTGGCATCAAATTCAAGCTGAGCGTATATTTGTCATAAAATAATAACATTTCTCAGTTTCAACATTTGATATGTTGTCTTAGTTCTATTCTCAGTTAAATATGGGTTTATATCATCTGTAAATCGTTGCATTCTCTTTTCATCTACATTTTACACAGCATCCTAACTTTTTTGGGAATATATTTTTGGTAACACTCGTCACTGCTCTTTTATTTGGATCCCTTGATCCATTTATATCTAATGTTTCAATTCTTAAAATCTCCATCCTGGACAGAAAGAGAAGGGAAAGCAGAATGGACACCGACAAGAACCAAAGACAGGCAGAACATTTTTGTACTCTGTCCATCATCATGTCTGTGCCTCTCCTTTTTTCCCTCAGTTTAGTCACTTTTTTAAACGGAAAATGTTCTGTTTACGCAGGTGATTTTTTTTTTTAATCTTCATAACAGAACTGACAGAACGCCTTCCGTAAGTTTAATCCAGAAAATCATTTATACCATGTAAAGCAGGGGTAGCCAATCTCCCTAATTAGGTCACTGATTAGAGGACTGATTGGCTGAAGAGTCCTCACACCTGGGTTTGAACAGCTGACCTAAA